>BROE01000003.1:16226770-16574103 GCA_036571765.1 Plecoglossus altivelis
ATGCACTCGAGCACACACATCTGTGCTGACCTCGGCTCCCTTCAGGTGTCCTCTCACGCCAGCGTCTGGGCATTAACTGTAAAGTTCCCCTATGGTCACCCCCAGCCCTGTTCTCTCCTGCGCCGTGTCCCCAGGGAGAGCAGCACTCAGCCTCCCGATCTGGGCCAGATTTACACCCCTCTCAGCCCTGGCTCCAAGAGGAGAGGAGCAACAGAAATAAGCCCTCATTTAAACCGGCTAATGTCACAGGAAGGACAAAGGAAGGTTAGAGGAAACGCGTGGCATGATATTTATTCCCCCTTTCTGTCTGTGTGACTCATGATTATGTTTCGGAAATGTATTCATTCCCACTTTGAAATTCACTACGCAAAAAACGACCCTGGTTTTAGGACACGGTACAGTTGAGGAAACCAAGGCACAGCCATCTTGGATCAGGGCTGCCTTTCATTCCTGTACGGTATCCAAGCCTTTTGATATGTTTGCTTGTATTACTGTCAGAAATGCACAGTTAGGTCAACCAGGTACCTGGAAGTTATTGACAATGCAGCACAGCTGGAGCAGGACAGGCACAATGCACATGGGAAACGTCAGCTTTCCATTTCCTACCTACCTTCCATTGCCTCCCATAGTCTACCCATCTGCATGTTGTTCCGTGGGAGCCAGTGATTTTCCATCCACATTAACTCAATTGCTTTCAACCTGAGGACATGTTAACCCGGCGCCACACTACAATGGATTTTCTCACAATCCTCACGAGCACATTAAGAAAAGACGGTGGATAAAAGACGCATGCGCGGCGCTCATGCCAGCGTGCTGTTGCAGCAGTCGGCATCCCATGCATGTTGCAGTCATGAAGCAGAAACGAGTCACAAGGCTCACCTCAACAAACCTGCCGAAATACTCCATCTGTCTGGATGGCAGGGCAGAGGAGAATTAGTGGCAGGTCTGTCTACCGAATAAGGAACCGATATCGAACATTCGAGTGACACTATAATGTTATACAGGCCTCACACCTACAATGACAAGTCTCACCCCTTCATTTCCAGGCGAGGAGGATGTTATTTGGCTGACTGCTGTGGAGATGACGAGAAGTAGGACTCGTGGAAAAGGGGGGATGGAAAATGGCTCTGGAGCACGGGGCTTGATCGAAGAGCAATGACAGAGTAATAGTAAAGAACTAGGTATCAACTCACTGATTCAGGCAAGATGTCTGCTCAGAATGTGTCATTTCAGGAAGCGCGCCGTTTCTAAAAATAAAATAAAAAGGAAAACGTGGGTATTCACTCCCCGAGCATCCCACACTCTAAATCGTACCTTTTATAAATCAGTAATGTTGCCATGACATATAATGCAGGTAATTAAAGCAAAAAAAAAAAGATCTACTGTACTGTTGGACTAACCTGGTTGTCAACTGATTAATTGGCTTCCCTAAAAGCTATAATTCTCACCATGTGTAATGGAGCAAATGGAATTAGCAAAGAATTACGATCCTATTGAGGGGCTGTCTCTTCTACCAGCTCTCAACACCTGTTCAGCCACAAACAGTACAAACAGGAGAGTCATGTGATTTGTATGCAGGCTGACCTTTAAGTCCATTGAAGGGGTCTCTAAAACAAGCAGTTATCTGGGAAATGTTTCCAAACAGATGCTGCTGTTGCTGTATCTGGAATAGACGAGATTCCTCAGTGTTCACCAGCGGGCGGGCCCTGTGTTTCTGGAGCACCAGGGGCTCTGCTGTCGACTCACTACCCAGGAGGATGAGGCCACAGTGGGGTATGGAAGACAGTGCTTATCCTCTGAGGACAGCAAGACACCAAGTCATTGGCGCTGCTAGGGAACCAATGTCCCTGATGAAATTAAACGCGTGCGAGAACGTTTACGGGTAAATATTTGGGTCATACGCATCCCTTTTCGCTAACAAAGAGTGGCAATTGAGAGGCTGAATACAACGTGTTGTTGGAAAAGGATAGCAATTCACAGGCTAATGGTCTTTTTTGGGGGCCAAATCTCCCCTACTCAAGCCTAATGGGGATGTGTAATGTGGCTAACTCTATTACACTTACCTGCCTAAAATATATCTCAAGCCCCACAAGTCGGTGATAATACAAGCTTACAATAACGGGATGTTCTGACGTGTGTTGCCCCGTGCGTAGGTGTGTGTTTGTGTACCAGTGCGACACAACAAGAGCCCCAAGCATGTGTAATTGTTAGCATGCTCAGCCAGTGAATGCAAGGGTGATTCACCCAGCTGTTCTGGCTGTTCCTCACTGTGTGTGTGAGGAGGACAGATGAGATAGAATGGACAGTACGTGCTATCACAGGGAGATCGGGCTTGACTCGAACCATTCGTAACATCGCCATCCTCTTCCATCAAATGATGTCACCGGTAATACTTCCATAACGTCCCTGAATGAGGTAAGCTTGCGATTGGACGGCAGCACACAAATGATGTAATAATGCGAAGGGGGGATGTGCAAGGAAAGAAACTGCGTCTCCCCCAATCCTATCCAGCTGGGTTAGAGCAGTTGCGCATACTTCTGCTCGATAAACAGCATCCTGGAATAGGGTGAGTGCTAGGCATTTACAAATACAACACGGAGGGCGGGGGGGGATGTCGATGCGCCCAACCTCCAGGCCATGTTGGCTGGGGACAGGGGAGAAGGGAAGAGAGTCTGTGAGCACCACTGGCTGTGTCTGTGATGGCTCGTTTGGGGGGAGAGAGAGAAGGGGGGTGGGGGGGAGAAGGGGGAGGGGGGGAGAAGGGGAGGGGAGGGGGGGAGAATGAGGGGGGGGGCGTATACGTGCTGGCCTGCAGAGCTACTCAGCTCTTATTAGCTCCACACCACAGTCAGATGATCAGAGGGATGTTGGTACGCTGCCACTCAACAAAGAACAAACTATCAAGCTGTTCTGCCTCTCCTGACGCACGCGTCCACATGTCTCACTGCTCATCTACCCACAGACATCCTATAAGGTTCATCACAACGTCCACTTGTGTTTCTATCTTAAATAGTCCTACTTCCACCCTGTTTGCTCCTCCTGCAACCTTCTTGACTTCCTCTACTGTATTCTCCAGTCTCCTCCAGCTGTACTCCCAGCCTCTCCTGGTTTCGCTCCCGGTCGGGTCTGTCACGGCATCGGCGGCAGTACAGAACGCTCGTGTTGGAGGACGGAGCTGTGTCTGTAGTTCCATGGAACCCTGCGCTGCTAGAAACAGTGGATTATCAGCAGAAAGTGGCAGAGACAGAGGGAGCAGACGCCGATGAAGAGTTAGGGGAATAAAAGCTTTAAGAGAGGAGGGCGGATCAGCCAGCAGCAACACCAACTGCCTTTTAGGAATCTCTCGTATTTACCTCCCACCCCTGCCCGCCGCCCCTGCCCACCCAGCCCCTGCCCCGCCGCCCCTGCCCGCAGTCCCCCCCACCCCCATCCACCCTGTGCTCTTCCTCTCTTGCTCCAGCCAAACGGAAAAAAGAAACTCGAACCAATCATGGGTTTGTGAACTGCTAATGTTTTACCTTGGGTTAAGTATTAAATACACATGGCCTATTACAATGTATTAATATTTCAGAGCAGCGAGGGAGGGAGGGGGGCTGATGAGAATCCTGGATTTGGACAGAAATAAATGTAGTGTGGGGGTTGTCTCTTACTCACAGGACTTGAGCCGTGAGCAAAAGCTGTCTGACTGAATGATAATATTTCCACTCATTAAAGAAGGATGCTTTTCTGTTAAACACAACCTTTGGGGAAAAAAAGATTAGTCACAAAAAATGACAGCAAGGTCATGGACTAGTATTTAACTATAATTCTAAGAATCCAGTGCTGGCCAGATGGGTTATTTATAGCGCAGATGATCAGTGTTTGCTACCCTTTCAGATATCAAATAAAATCAGGTAAAAACATGCTAGGATGACATTTAGATGCAAGCAACACAGCTAAAACAAGCTACTGTTACAGTTGACAGGCGTAGCTACTACCCATTCATCCTTGCTACTATACCTATGTCAGAAGATAGCGTTTGCTAGCTAGCTAGCACAGGCTGTTTAGCTAGCTAACTGTAGTAGTGGCTAACAGTTAACTGGCCACAACTAACAAAAACTATAAGAACTAGCAACAACAAAGCTACAGTCTACAAGGACACTTTTCAGCTCATTGTTTAGCTGAAAAGGGGAATGGGAAAGAAAGCCAATTCTGTCTAGTTATCTAGAAGACCTAGCATCTGCCCAGTGTGATTAAACACAAGGATGGCACTAGTATTACTGGATGACACATGCAACAGTGACTTCACTCGAGCAGTATAGCAAACGCCTATAGCCTATGAGCGTAACTATATTTAGATCCATACTGTCCGTGGTGCGACCTTGGGGAATGAATGTTTAATACATGACTGTTTTTAGTATGTCCTGCATCCATAAGTCCCTGCGTGAAGAGTCTATGTGAGTGAACTGTAATGAGCTTTGTCGGCTGGGCTGCAAAGGAGAAGGTTGTCTGGAGGAGTTGGTTCCCACATGCCTGTCAATCAAGTCCACTCCACTGTCTGCTGTGCAGCCGTCTACAGGAAAGTGTGTCAGCCGCGCTATTCTATAGAGGCTATCATAGTGCGGTCATCATCAAATATTAATCGTGTTTTCTTAGGAGTAAACACTTGCTAAAAAAACAATCCTAATTAAAGCTTTCCTTCTCTCTCTCTCTCTCTCTCTCGATAGCTGTCTCTCTCTCTCTCTCTCTCTGTCTCTCTCTCGATAGCAGTCTCTCTCCCTTTCTACCCGCTATAAGCTTTCCTTCCATCCCTACCCAGACATTCCATTGGGTTTAATCCTCTCCATCCTTCTCTCTGCTTTCCTTGGTTCCCTTATTTCATCCTTCCGTCCGCTTCCTTTTTTCTCTCCGTAATTAAGCAGTTGAGACTGTGTTGGACTAAAAGGCAGGAGAGGAATGAGTATTCCTCAAGGGAAGGAAAAGAACTCTCACCTCCAACTTTCTCTACGTGGATTATGTTCCTACGTGATAGAACAGGGCAAGGCTGACGCCCAGCTAGTGCAGTATTCACACACAAAACACTCCTTGGCCAACATACTAGGTTTCTACGTATGTTTGACTACATCCACGTCACGTAACGCTAAAACAACAAACAGTCCATCTTAAATCGTCGCGCGCACATCGTTGTCCCACTAAGGGGCCGGACACCACATGAGAAAGCTTAGAGGAGTCACTAGCCCCCCCCAAAAAAATATTAGCATGGCATGATTCAGGCTTTTCCTCCTTCAGAGTGGTTATGTAATTCGAGCGTCTATGTGGATGGTGAGGGAGTCAGTCTGAATCAGAGCATGCTAGGAGCTCCGTGTTTGACGTGTCTGTTTGTTTTTTCCAGGCTATGCAGCAGGATCCAGCCTGTCTCCAAACATCCGGAGCCAGTGGAACACACCACGAGACTGGAGAGGCTGAAGACTTCACGGTCTGCTTGCGCAGGCACGTCTACGTGGACGTGTCGAGTCTGTGCCAGCTCACGAGGGGGAGATAGACTCCACAGTGAATGGCCATATAGTTCAATATCGTCCCCCATGTCAAAGCTGTCAGAACGCGTTCCTCCTCTTCTCGTGGCTTGTTGAGGGTCTCTGTGAACAGCAGCCTTAATCAGCAGCCAGGGTCAAAGCCTGGCTGGTGTTAATCAATGGCTACAGATAAGCGCACGTGAAATCTGATCCTCATCACGCTGAGCAAACCTTCCGTACGGAAGCCTTCAGAGACGCGCTCGCAACGGTTGGCTCGTTTACGCCAGATGTGCGGAGCCGCACTACAAAAGGCTACGCTTCTCCTTTAAAGCGCAGACCAATCAAAAATATACGGCTTGGCGCGAGCCAGCCCAATCTGGTGTGTCTCGCCTCTGCCGGGTCCGTGGCTAAGCTCCCTCAGCTAACACTCATACATGCACAATTGCTCGGCATCCAATTCACAGCGCTCTCCCCGGCTGCACCGAGTCACACGGCTGCCAAGGCAAACACCAGATGATAAGCTTGCAACCTCGCAAGTGAGACCACTAGTGGGGGATGAAGTAGGGCAACCGAAACAGCAATCCGGAACGGTGCGAGAGATGGGGAGGGACAGGAAACAGGACAATGACTGAGGCTAAACCTCCAGACTGAGGCTACAGGTGCATTCAACTCTGTCAGAAACGGGTCTGCGGACAGAGCTGTTCGTAATGGTACGTTCAAAAGCATGGCGGACCCTGCTTTTATTGATTCAAATGTGTTTTTGTTGTTGTCGTGGTTGCTATGCTTTAATACTATTCCCACCCATCCTCCTGAAGAATGAGCCAAGCCACAAGACATTATACCTCCCCCACCTGTAAGGTTTTTGCTATATCACACCCGGTTCTACCCCCTTCATGGCACGCATCTGCGAAAGAACGTCTGTTCGTGTATTCCCTTCCTGCCTGTAACGGTACACGATAGGAACTGTTCATACCCACTGGACAACGGGGAAGCACAGGTTTGGCTGACTGACTCCACACCGTGAGCACCACTGATAGGTTCCCAGATCCATGTAAAAGGTGTGGGCCGACCATCCAGTATCTTCAATCCGTATCTGGTGCTTGTAGACGTGTGAGTGTGTCGCTGTCGTCCGTGTCAGCTTGTCACACGTCGTCTGTTCCTCCAGCCGAGGACCATTACACCTTACTCCTCCTCATCCTCCTCCTCCTCCACCACTCATCCGTTCCTTCGCTCCCTCCATCCCTTTGTTCCTGCATCCATCTCTCAGAGGAACTCTGGCAAGTCCCCACAAGAAAGCCAGATTGGCAGCAGGCTAAAATCCTCATTTATCTCAATTTCAAGCTGTGATTATGATAGTGCCTAAGAAAAAAACAGCTGCTTGTTCACTAATATTAACTAAATTCAACATCTAATTAAAAGTCTATAGCTTTATTTATTTCATTATTTTGAAAAACATCTCCTTTCGAATGCAGGGATTATGATATACTGCAGCCGGCTACAATCTTCGACTGAAATTCTGTTGTCTTTCTCGTGCTGCCATCTTGGCTCTGATCAAAGATGGAGTGTGAAAAAGCTCCGTCTGGACAACCCCCCTCACACTTCGTCTCCTCGCACCACTCCGCACCCCCTCACACACCTCCCCGCACCCCCTCCGCACCCCTCCCCCCCCCTGAGACCCTCTGCATCCCTGCCCCCTCCTACCCTCCCCGTCCCTAATTGACACCTTTCCATGAACTCGCTCTCTTTCAAAGCTCTCGTCACCAACTGGTTGTCCACTATGCCCACCGCCTCCCAGTCTCTCCTTTCCGATACACTCATGAGCTGAGCTCAAGTCGACCCAAATGAAAGGGTGTGATGCAGAGCCACGTAGAGCTCTGGGTGGCTGTGTATGTGGGTTCCAGCCTCACGTTGTCCCTGCCAGCTCCCCTCTCTCAGACAGGCACAGCACACAGGAGACTGCTGGCAGGGTTCTCTATCAGGTAGCTTTGTGGTCAGGAAGAAGGTAGGCCAGACAAGCTTTGTTGCTAGATAGGAGGGAAGGATGGGCTAGTTCTCCCGGTCTGCTGGTCATCAGTGAGGCAGGATAATGGGGGAAAGATGAAATGGAAGGGGAAAGGGAGGGAGGGAGGCAGGGAGGGAGGGACGCAGGGAGGGAGGCCAGCCAAGCTGAGGAGATGGCATTCATACAGCACAATCTGTCAGTCTCACTACCTTGCCAGATAGCGGTACACGTACAGATCTGCACACTTTTTTTTTCTAACTAAATACCAAGAAACAAATGCACAGGCCAAATAGGCACAATCCTGAAACAAGCAGTGTAATTGTGCGTCTGCTTGACTGATGACGTCTCCTTCGACTCTAAACGTACTATGTCAAAATACAATAAAAAACGTCCAAATGAAGAAGAGGACAATATATGCATCCGAACCCTCAACACTTTCATCTGCATATTCCATTTTCAGAATCAGAATCAGAATCGTTTTTTATTCGCCATGCAAGATACACAAGCACAGAATTGACTGTGTCAGGGAAGTGCAAACATTTCGACACACTGCGCACACGCACCAACACTCTCTACACCAGGAACACCAAGATCTCCATCTTGAACGCCAAGATCAGGCACCTGTGCCTCCCACCAGCAGCCTTAACCCCTAACGCCCTTAAGAATACGTCAGCACGTGGCTCTACCCCTCCACGTATGCCCCCTCAAGCATAACTCACTCCCCACCACCGCTCTACAGAGATTACACTGGAGCCGCACCAGATCGTGGCTATCATCCCCCTCCTGCTCCGCACCGCCACTATATATCACATGCCTATCAAGTCGGACTGCGTGAGCTGCACGCTGCGTGAGTTCCACATTCAAAAAGGACTCTTCAGGATCACTGGATTCTCTTGACGTCCTCCTGCATTTTCTCCACGCAAACTGATTTAAATATTTTATTCCCCCTTATCTTCATCCCGCTTCCAAAAGGCTCTTGATCTTCACATAGCTAGTGTGTACGTTTGTCAGGCTCTGCTTGACACGGTTTCCCTATTCAAAGTCTGATGTTGTACTATGCACCGTGTACAGTAGCCTATATTGGAGCCACTGTCTGTTCACTCCATTCAGATTCCAAAGCTTATGTGAAATTCAGGAACAACTTGCTTCAACTGCTAAAAATAACATGCAGACACAGTCAGATGTATTAAAATAAGTTCCAAATTCGAAAATAAGTACTGTGACAGTGTACATGTTGTGACAGTGTACATGTTGTGACAGTGTACATGTTGTGCAGTGGACTGACAAAGTCCAAGAATAGTAGGAAGAGAAGCAGCAACAGTGTCTAAGAGATGGAGACGGCACGGAGACCATGGAGCGCTATGGAAATGAAGAGTTACATAACAGCATACATGCCCACATGTGTTCTCCACATACACAGACTATGATGCTACCACACACATCTACAATACTGCCACGGGTTACATGCAATCCTTCAAAGTTAAATATGTTCAGCGTGACAGTCAGGGGGCAGTCCATATTGAGGCCACTCCTTCTTTGTCTCCATAAAACGGTGGACTAGCGTGATATGAAGCGTTATGGCAGTGTTATGTCACCTTATTAACAAACCCCTTTCCATCCCCTCCCTCTCTCTTCCTTTTCATCCTGGCTCCCTCTCCATAAAAATATCTCACACCTAAACCAATCAGCTGTCACCTCCCCTTCAGCCCTCACTATGTAGGGCTGACTTCCTCAGTGTCTTTGGCTCTCCCTCCATCACACATCCAGATCCACACACAGGGGCGTCCTCTCCTCAGTGTGACCTTGACAGGCTAGCACTCCAGGGCTCGTTCTTTCTCTCTTCCCGCTCGCTCTGTCTCTTTCTCTCTTTCTCTCCCTGTGTCTCTCCCTCTCTGTCTCTCTCTCGCACACACTTACGCTCACATTCTAGCCTCGTTTGGTCCCTCTCCTGCTGTTTCGACGGTACAACCTTGTTCTTTTCTCCAGAAGACACAGAAGTATGTGCTAGGGACAGAAGATGGCAGAATAAAGAGATGGACTTCTTTGTCCATCTTTTAACACAGAGAAGCAGAACGTCATGAAGACCAACACTAGAGTTTTATCAATGTCAAAGGAAAACTAGCTAGGGCCCAACACATTAACCCTTTTACCTTCATAAAACGTGACGAGATTGTCAAATTGGATTTTTAACAAGTATCTTAAACCATCTCATTGAATCCAAATGGTCTATATCCTCCATTGACACTACAGTAAACTACAGTACACTACAGTATCAACCTAATCCCTCCATCATTTACATATAGTAAATTACAAATATCTAAATAATGAAATAAATGTACAATTTGAATTTTAACCACGTAATAACTATTGAATGAGAGTTCTAAGCCAAAATGCCATCTCTTGCCCCCTCCTCCCCAGTTCAATTCATCTGGTCCAAACAGACATGGACATTACAAGACCGCCACTGCTATCCCACAAATTATTTCCTATTCCACATTAGCCAAATAACCATGAAGCGCAGGGACGTCATCAATTTCTACAGGGCAGAAATAACAAAAAGGTTAAGAACTCTCCATCTTCAGCTGCCCCTTTTGCTTCACACTGTATTAAAGCTGCTCCAGTATTCTCGTCTCTTTTCCATTTAGTTTCTTTAACAAGGAAGATCCTTTGATGTGTTGGTTCCCTGGCATCGTCATGACTCCAGTCAAAACACCATGCTATTGCAATCATGCACAGCCAAATACTACACGATTGCTTTGAATTCTGAAATATGTTTAACTTGTTGTTTTTTTTATTTTTAGGGGTTCCACATTATATGGTCTATTCAACTTTAAACAAAGCTGGCTAAATCACTACAGACCCATCTATTAAAAAAACCTTCCATCATGCCTGAAAGGCTGCAATTTCAAAAAAAAAAGCTCTGCACACCAAGTTTAGTCATTTTGTTTAGTGGCTTAGGCTAAAGCTTTAACGCACGCCTGAACCCAAGCGCAGCGTAAACGTAAATCAGTGCTGTACCACCGACCTTATTAAACACAGTATCGCACAACGACTCTCCCGCAGTGAATGAATCTGATTGAAGACAGGCTGACTTTGAACAGAAAACACAGGACTGCTGACATCCAATGAGTGCAGGATAGTTGATCTTTGATCCGGCCAATCAGTCTCCAAAGAGAGAGAGAGAGAGAGCCGGCAGATGCGATGGTGGGATGGATTGTTGCCAGTTAAAACACAACATGTTGACTCAAGATTAGACTACAGGTAAAACAAAGCTGTATCATTTTCAAACACTTTTCCAAGAGGCGTTATCAGTAAGCGCAGAACAAAATTCCTTTGTATAGGATACACAATTGTAAAGAATTGTACACAACCAATTAGAGCAATTTAACATAATCTTGGTTGTTTAGATGTCTCGACAATGCTCCTTTGTATGTACATCGTGTTAATATAAATGGGTTGTGATTGGCCCGGCCCTTTTCATGCCAGAGTGAAATCTGTCTGAACAGGAGGGTGGCCAGACTCATCTGCTAGTGAAAGTAAACCACGTTAGCCTGGTTTTCAAGCTAACTCTGCTCTCACCTGATCAGCCTCCACTCTGAGAGGCTATAAAGCTGTTAGCCTCTCCTCTGGACAACATCACCGTTTAATCACACGGACCAAGGTGATTACATGAATAAAACATGACTGGTCAATCGTTAGAGTTGCCCTCTTCTCAACAAGTGTGGAGAGGATCTCTCCTCCTGAACTTCCCTGACATCTCCTGTCCTCTAGATCGTCCTTCTCTATGATCCACCCTGTCTTTCTGTCCACTTCTCCCTCGCTCGCTCTCGTCAAGCATATCTTAAACGGCCGGTGCACATGCATCAAGGGAGGGTTCTGTAGAGCTTCAGCATCCCGTTTGCAGCTGCTTGTGAGCATCTTGGTCTTGATGGCTGTACCACCATCTGGCTGTCAGTGGAACAGTGCCATTTTCCTTAGGGACTGCTTAACAGACAACTGCAAATGTTCGCACATTTATATTGATCTCTAAGAAAAGCACACTTCAAACAGACGTCAAACCCCGGAAATGCATCAAATCTTCATTAAATCCATTACTTTAAAACCCCAGGTTACAGGTTGAATATCAATAGTTCGCCGCAAGTGATTAAAGCTTTTAAACTGTGCCTTTTGATGGCTGTCTCCAACAATACCCTATATATTTCAGTTTGTTTGATTTTCTACTTGATTACGATGTTTTGGATGAATATTTTCCTAACTCAAATCCAGTCATACAATCAAAATATGAAAGTTAAATGAGCTTCCTTTTCTCGGGCACCCCAACTTTCAACATAAATTCCGTCACTCTGAATTTAATGATGATTTTCTGTTTAACTCTCCTACATATTATGGAGGTATCGTTTACGTCTTTGTGATTGGTCGAGTGAAGATTGTCAGTCTCACACATGATCAACCCCAGTGTCCTCAGTCCCATCTTATCCTCGCGGGGCCATAATCGATATGCCCCGCACCTCTCCCCTAGTCCACCTTGAGACGCACCGATCATTTGAAAGGCAGAGCACGTGGAAAGGCTGGGAACTACCAGCAGCAGGGCACGATCACCCACGTCGGATCATTAACATATTTATCAAATCCGGAGCCACTGATTTGGTCGCTGGCCACAGGTGCAAAGACTATCCTACTGTATATGTATTATGGCAAGTATCGAATGGCATTATTTAGAAGTTTCAAATAAGATATCATTTGCTGTCGTGATAGAACAATTATTTGTCTTTCTGTCACTTACGCTGAAACATATTTCCGCGGGGGGGGTTTTCTACTACTTGACAAACGACGCTATCTGCCAGATGCCCACAATGGTTTCTAGTTGAGCAAAGACATACTATCATTCGTTGATTAAAAAAGAGAAAAGAATCCACATAGCATTGTTATACCATCGCGCCCGATGTTTGCTCTCACACGTAGCCTCGCCATGATATTGCAAGTGACCATTATCTCACATCAGGAGGAGGAAATGAACAAAAAAAAAACGCCCCTCCTCTTCGCTTCCATCGCCCTGGGTAGCAGCAGGTGTTATTCGTATAACCTGGAGGTTTAGGTGGTAATTACAATCACCCCTGGCCCCAGCGCGAATTCGCCTTATATAGCAACGGCAGGGTACACTAGTGGAGGGTTTAGCGTTGGACACCCAATCACGCCTCAAAAACACGTGGGAGAGATTTCTCAAATAAATGCCTCTACCCCAACCTCCTTGCTTCACACTATCAGGTCTGTGTACTATCCCCCCCCAATAGCCTATATCGGAATACATAATACATTTGGCAAATGTTGATTGTTGAGGAGTCATGGATAGTCTAAACATTGAAAGTCATTAGGCTACTGCCGAAGCTGTGACCTTGTGTTTTGTTGCCCTTACAATTGGATAGCCAGATGTCACCATTTCAAAGGACAAAACAGCATAAAGGCTAGGTTATTTCCGACCAACAAGTAGCTGTGATATGTTTATGAATTCTTATCATAGAACAATAAAGGAATGCTATAATTAGGCTACTGCGAAAGCATTTCCAAAATGATTTTCCACTGACAGGAGTACACAATGAGTAACTCACGAATCGCCACCTAGGCCTATACATTAATATCATTGACAATTGGATGTTAAATCGGCAAATGTCCGTGACAATGACCCTCCAATAATGAAGACACCAAAGAAAAACTGTCAACCGTCCTCAAAAACGGAGTAAAACCGTATAGGCAAACGCACACCTTCAAACTGTTAGGATGCTCTTTGCAAAGAGTGGACATTCTTATAATATCTTACCTTTGCTATCGTCCTCTTCCCTATTTAAATACATGGCTATAAATTCACTTCTTGGCTATTTGATGGCGTTGTGTCAATAATTATTACTCCTCTTGCGTCTTGTGAACTCCTGAATTCGTTTGTTGTAGCTGTTTATTGTCTTGTTGCTCAGCGAGAGTGCGCGCGCGTGCTTCTATAGCCTATCCCCCCTGTACGATCGAGCAGGTAGGCAGCCAGTCTGTCAGCTGCTCTCTCTCTCTCTCTCTCTCTCTCTCTCTCTCTCTCTCTCTCTCTCTCTTCCTCTCTCTCTCGCTCTCTCTCTCTCTATCTCTCTCTCTCGCGCGCTCTCTCTCTCTATCTCTCTCTCTCTCTTGTTCTCTCTCTCTCGCTCTCTATCTCTCTCTCTCTCGCTCGCTCTCTCTCGTTCTCTCTCGCTCTCGGTCTCCCTCTCTTTCTCGCTCTCTCTTCCTCTCTCTCTCTAATATCCAGGCAAACACACACAGTGACGCTCAAAGAGCAAGCGACGGGACTAAGGAAGTGGCTCTTCGAACAGTCTTGAAAATCCTTTGACTATCCAGATGTGCTGACTTGCGTGGAAGCTATTCGATGCAACGTGCACGTTTCATTATTAATTTGAGATCATTACTATTCACTCACTTCCCACCCTCCCTGCTTCCCATCTGTGGTAATGTATGCGAAAAGATTGAGCTAATTGTGCAAAACACAAACATCAGTATGAAATGATTGGGCTTTTTCAACTAAGTTTAGTTGAAGAGGTGGTTTCAGTCCGACTAGACAGGTGTGATGCAAACAAAAAAGACGGAATCACAATGTGCACGAGCCACAGCCGATCTAAATGCAAATAGTGTTAGAGGAGAAAGTGTCGACATGCATTTGCGAACGACGAATTACGAAAGAGTACGTGCTACGGTATG
Source organism: Plecoglossus altivelis (assembly GCA_036571765.1). Taxonomy (NCBI): domain Eukaryota; kingdom Metazoa; phylum Chordata; class Actinopteri; order Osmeriformes; family Plecoglossidae; genus Plecoglossus; species Plecoglossus altivelis. Next base: position 16,240,994 of record BROE01000003.1, read on the forward strand.
CTAGTCGGTGTGCAAAGCCTGTAGCCTAAACCTACATGTCTGATAAGCTATAGCCACGAACGGTCAAATATTGTTTTTTTTCTATTGTTCTTTAGATGTATAGTTTACCATTGCGTTTGTCTTTAAATCACTCACTTAGTTCTTATAAATTAAATCCAGCGTTCTGCTAACATTGTGGGATCGCCTCCCGAGTTGGGTGGGTCTTAATAAACAATATTTCTCCCCTGAAATATACGTTTCTTTGGCAGACATAATCGGTCGTAGGAGTTTCTTGTTCAATCACAGGAAGGAGACTTATTTCTTAACTCAAACTTGATGGATGACCTTCACCCTGAGAGCTGTCACGACCAGGTGTATGTGATGACAACAGAAACACACCATAAGAGGGGACTGCACTACCAAACTGCCCAACATGCCAGACTGCTGCTCTGTCTATCCCCCCCCCCCCATCATATTCCATTATTAAGCTTTCAAAGCTTAAGAAGCAAGCTGGTCTGAGAAGCCAGTGAGATGGTTTTCTCCAACGATTCCATTATGGAAAAGATCATTTCATGAGATGGGGAAGGTTGTGCTATCTTGTTGATGCAAATGTTGCATCATCTTTGCAATATTGGTGTTACACAGCAGTATATAAACACTCTGTTGATACAGTCAGGAAGGTCATGTTCTCATAGCATGAAACCCTGCTTATTTTGCTGTCTAGTTCTAGAAGATCTCCTTGCAGTTGAATGTTAGAACAACTGTTTGCTGTTGCAGTGCTGGATTCTCTACTGCCTAATTGGCCTTGGTCTGTTCACAGGTTTTTCCTCCAGTACTCCCAACATTGTAGTGACTGTCACAGATGCATCTGTCTCGATGGGATCTATAAATACCCCCATCCTCCCATCTTGAAAAACCTGATTCCCATTGATTTAGTGACCTATATACACATCACCACCCTCCCTCAGTCCCTTAGCTCTATCCATCGATGGTACCCCTCTGTCTCCACCTCTTCATGCCCATATTTCCTCTGTAATTTTACCTCCTTTAGCATCACTTAGCTACACTACCACTGCCCCCTACCAACACACACACACTCTTTTCTCTCCCTCTGCTCTCTCTCTCCGTTCTCTCTCCCTCTCCTCTCCCTCTCCCTCTCCACTCGCTTTCCCCCTCTCCACTCTCTCTCCCTCTGCTCTCTCTCCTCGCTCTCCCTCTCCACTCTCTCCCTCTCCTCTCTTCTCTCTCTCCCTCTCCACTCTCCCCCTCTGCTCTCTCTCCCTCTCTCTCTCCTCTCTTCTCTCTCTCTCCCCCTCTATCTCTCTCTCCCTCTGCTCTTTCTCCCTCTCCTCTCTTCTCTCTCCACTCTCTCTCCCTCTGCTCTCACTTCTCTCTCTCTCCCCCTCTATCTCTCTCTCCCTCTCGCTAGAAAGCAAGAAAGGCTAATAATAGTCCAGGGTGGAGGCTTTGCAAAGACACAAGGGTTGATTGAACAAACAAGCGCAGGCTGGAGCTGTATTTCTTTATTTCAAAATCTGTCCAAAGATGGGAGTAGAAACCCAGTGTGCAGGTAAATTGAGCTCCCGCCTTGCCTGTACGTTGTGTTTGCACAGTGTGTAAACAGAGCAGCAGATAGACATCTAAAAGGAGTCCTTCAAAGCTGCTGAAAATCCAATATGAAATCTGACTCTTGAATATGAGTGGGTGCTATACCACCAAGAGACAGACTGTCTGTGTGAGTATTCTTCCAGGTGTGTGTGTGTGTGTGTGTGTGTGAATGTTTGGGTGGATGTACTATAGATATAGATTTATGACTGAAATTTCAAGCAATCATGATTATCATCTTACAGACTAAAGACATACTGTAAATTTATAATGAGGTTAAATCTATTGGATATATGAACAAAGCAACACGAATTTGGGCGAGTGTGTCATATTTTCAGACTGCACAGAAATGTGTTAATATCCCTTGAAAGCACCTTTAATACTGGTCATGTTTTTGAAGCCTTTCCCTTAAATCTCCATTGTCCTACATAAACAAAGAACATTTACAGCAAATAGCAAATCGGTGTGTCTGATAATGTCTCACCTAAGCTGTGAAGACCTGGGCTCCGGTGAGGTTTGTCCTCCTGAACTTGGGCCTGGTTTCAATTCTACAGCTCTACAGGGACCTCTGGTGTTTGATTTGAGTACTGCGCACCATATGCTAAACCCAACCTTTATGCCGTGAAATTGTGTAAATTACTGTATGGGGTGCAATATCATGCAATTGCATAAAAGTGTTCCCGGTGAAACTAATATTAATGTGCCTGCCTTTCATAGTAATAAGGTAGAAAGCCACAAAAACAAAGATTTCTACCTCTTCATAATTGCAAGTCTTCAATTCGTCCAACTATTTTCAGTCATTTTTAAGGACAATTAAAATGAATTGTCTTCGTTTATCCAAGTCCACAATGAATCAGGACAGTCATTTCATTTTATTGAACAGCAAAGTTAAACAAGAGATACATCTTCATCGTGTTTTGATTTGTTTTTCTGTGTTTCCTTGTAAAACAATGACCAGGACAATTGTAATTGGTAAAATTCCCACACATATTCGTCACACCCTCCAGATGGTAGATAAGATATATCATGATGGAGACTGGGTTGTGGGGGCCATGTTTGTTTTAAAGTGCTCAAATGCACAGTTCCTCTTGGAGGAAGAGAGCTGAAACCTAGTGAGATGCATTACTGAATAAATACCAAGAGTGATGCAGTGAAACAGGGACAGTGTTAGCATGTACTGTACACTACAGGTGTCTACTCATTGCGTGTGTTCTCCATTTCTTTGCATAACGGCAAGTTGGTTATTATATAATCTGTCAATGTTGCTGGGCTCCAGACAAATCGCTGAATACTAATATCTAATAAACTCATATTTACTAGGATGTATATATGACTACAAGTCATTTAGATATATAAGTTACATTCTGAGGTTGCATGTCCTTAGGATACACAGAATATACATTTACTAATTAACTGTAGATTGGTGAAATATACTGTAAGACACCAATAGTCTCTTAGAAGACCAGGTATCTTAACTGTGTTCCTGTTGTTGACTCAGAGTATTCTAAACATGGAGGACTGTGGTCTTGTGCCTAATAATCATTTTGTGCTTTCTTTGATTGTATACACTCTCTATATAAGTCTCTATATTTGGTGTTTAAAATATATTCCACATCGTCTCGCAGTCCGGTCATTCAAACAAGGCTAGGTCGATGGTGGAGGAGTGTCATAGACAAGGGAGGACAGCAGATACAGTCAGAGAGAATTACACCGCAATATCACGCTAAGAACTACATTTACACAGCTATCAACTACAGCACTGCACAGTCACACACACACACACTCCAAATACACATCCAGCTGCACAGATTCAGTGCAAATTCACCGCTGATCAAACCAAAAAGTAGGGGAATATCATGATTCAAATGAAAAGGGAAACAAATAAAAAAAACAGGGTTTTAAAGACATATCCATGACGACATACACTTTAAACAAGTATTACAATCACAATAATATCACACCAGATGGATTAGCAATTGGAATGTTGAGGAATGAACGACAACTCAACCACGGTGAATAATAAAGAGTAAAGATAGCATGAGTAGGCAGGCCACTTCTCTAGCTCTCTGGTGATGCCTGGGATCAATGCTCACATACTGGGAGACCAGCCTCAGCCATGGCCTTTGAGAATGAGCCCCTCTGTGAAGGATTGGTACAGGAGTCGGCCATTACTTTAGTCACTGAAAACAGATCTATTTGGATGGAATGGGAGAGTAAGTATGCGACTGAGGGGGATTGAAGCACGTGTTGTTCGGATGTTCTTAAGGGTTTTATATTTGCATCATTTGTTTTTCTGAACAGTTAATTAACCTGCATCCCTGTGGTGTTTTGTTTTGACCAGGTATTGTCGAATCTTTAATCTGCACAACAAAATGTACCCTTTGGGTACTTTTGGAAAGAAATGTTTATTTTGCCCTTGATTCCAAAATTTAAATGCTAATGTAATTAAAGACTAAATTTGTGGTCGGCAAAACACCGTTGAACGAGTGAAGGTGCTAAAAGTTGAAATAGTTTTTTGCAGTATGAATATTTAAACTTTGTTGTGCAATTAATTCTGTAGGTGGGGTATTAATGTATTATATATAGTACAGAGCTTTTAGGTCCAAGTTAATGAAAGAGTATGGAATCGTATATGCCACCACAAATCCCAGTAATCACCAGTGTCCACAACAGTTCTTCACAACAGTTTTTCATTGCATATACTTGAAAGCTAAATCAAACCCTTTCTGCTGCAGGAAATTCACATGATATCCTCGTCGCATGACATGAGAACATATTCAGTCATTGTATGTTTTCACAATATCATCACATAAAATCATAACATCGATTGAGAGGGGAAATGGAGAGGTAGGTGTGCAAATAAGCCTTCATGTACAAAACAAATGATACAATCTACAACATAAAGTTAATATCATCTGCATATGTACAATACAGTAAGATGGACACTGACACAGAAAAAGACATACAAATTCTATGTAATATTATGTATACATATGTGTATATATAAAGATATACATATCTTTCTATTTACTGCATGTATGTATGCATATATATGTAGATACATATATTATATATATTAAAGGAATATTGATCTCACTCCAATACGTGATTATACATGAAAGAGTTGCATTGCACATTATGAGTGCAACAGAACAATTGGACAGCTTAGCCTGCAGGAGCAAGGAGTGAATATGATTGGATATGACACATCAAAGTCACCTTGATCTCCAGCAAGATAAACCAATGGGAGGCTTCCTGTGATGTAACAGGCACAGGAAAGCACCATGGAATCCTCTCCAAGAAAATGACGCAAAACAAAAGATCTATTCTAGAGCTTCCATTGTTTAAACGTTGCTGTCAGAATTTGAGGTCTTTGTTGTCTTGCCCAACATAACCATCAAATTGATTCCTATTTTACTCTTCAAGTACTGATATTTAAGATATGAAACCAATGGATTTGAGCTCCATCATAAATGTTGGATAATCATGTATATAGAGGGCCCTGTTTTATTATGGCTCCGGTCTGAGTCCTCTACACTGGGAGTTGCTGCTCTAGCGATATGAGCAGAACACGTCCCTGCTATCTGGTCCTGTACAGTAGGACAGCTACACTTAGACGGCTGGTAACTCTACGTAGAGGGTGCTTCACTTCAAGCTCTGATGCTTTCCTATTTTAAAAGCACAATTTGACAATTGGCCCATGTTTTCACAGTACGTAGCGATCGTGTCAAACACACACACACACACACACCTTCATAGTGAGAGTTGTGATTGGAGCTTGATGAAAGAGAGTTACTTCACCAGGGATGTAGCCAGACCACTGTAATATGAACACACACCAGAGATCCTCAAGTGGAAGGCAAATTGGAGTCAGCTTACGGCTCGGCTGAATGGCAGGTTTCATTACAACCAGTTACAGCTGGCTGTCCAGGTAAGGTCAAATCCATTGGATTGTATTTAAATCACATTTCCTGGTCTTTGGTCGAAACACAGACGTGTAAATAAAATGTTTTGTTCTTTGCCAATTGGTAGTAAGATGGGCAATATTCAAAGGTGTATTCTTAAAAATTTAAATAATTTCTGTGGTATTTAGTTCAATGCTAATTGAAACATAACTTATTAAAATGTCTAAACTGTTCTCTAGTCTTCATCATTATTGGTCTTGTGCTGGTTAGTAGTAAACAACTCCTTCAGTACGTCTTTCAGGACTGCAGCGATCTACAGCAGCACATATACCCTGTATTTCGTCAATTTTGCCCAAAACAAATACGAAATTGACAAAGGAGATCGTTTGAAATTATAAGATGATATTTGTGGCTTCGGTTCCAGGAGACTGACCAATAGGAACCTTATGAGTCACCATAGGCAGCTTGGCAAACAGACTTTCTACGCTCTACGCTAAGAACCTTCACATTCAACTCAACAGGGTGAAATAAACTATACTGGCGGTCTTGCTCTGACCCAACAACAGATCAAAACCTTAAGAGAGAGATAAGCCCTGATCCAGTTGGTAGTATGCATGATGAGGGTAGGGAAGGCCTTGAGCAGGGCAACTTAGTTGTCTCGTTTGGGCAGAAAGCTGAGGATGAATTCACCTACGCCCAGGAAATAGATGACCTGGGCAATGCCAAAGAGAGGCGCAATGACAAGGGCGCGACAGTACGCCCCCTTCAGGAAAGCCGAGGGACCCTCGTTCTTGAGGATTTTGCTGAAGGGAAACAAGACGTGAATGTAATCAAACTTGAAATGACGGTTCAGTCCGCGCATCCGCGGAAAAAGACACAACAGATTAGCCGAGTCGGTCCTGATGAGCGCAGTCACGCGTTCTCGGTGGCTCAGTGACTCATGGCAAACGAGGTCGTGATGAGCTTACCTGATGCAGTCAGTCACTCCACTGTAGGTTTCCTCTGTGGCTCCACGGTTCAGAGACTGCAGCCTGGTCTTTATCACTGCACACACAGAACAGCCACGTTCACGCTCACAAACAACCTCCTTCTGTCTGCGCCTGACTTGACGCGTGCGAGGTGCGTCGCTCACCGTCCACAGGGTTAACAGCCACGGCAGCGGTGCTTCCTGCCAGACACCCCGAGATGAACGACACGTAAAAGGGGGCGGGACCCTCCGCGCCTCTCTTCCCCAGGTTGTTCAGGTTGGCAAACAGGGGGAAGTAGATGATGGAGAATGGAACGTCCCTTGAGAAAGACAAACGTGGATGGCAGACGAGGAGGGAATGTTAATCAGCCTCGCCCCACCCTCACCACCTTTGATCCTTGGTTACTATTAGTCAGGTGTTTGATGGCGTGCTGGCGTACCTGAGCAGGGTGGCTCCCAAGCCCTTGTAAAGCCCAGCGATACCTTTGCTCTTCAGCAGCTCCCGCGTCAGCTGCATGGCAGTGGGGGACTTGGCCTCCACGGTGCCTGCAGGTATCGTCTCAGGCATCAGCTTCCTCTGGGCCGCTGCAGGCGAGGTGCACAGACACCAAAGGGACAGAAGCAGGGTATTATCAACTCAACATCTGGAGCTCGGATGTGCTGAGGCGACGGTGGAATTTAAAAGGTCATGAAAGAACCTCGCTGTTGAGGTTTCATGTACTGACCAGGAGAGGGCAGCAGATCTACGTTCTTTGATTACAGTCTAAATGACCTTCCCCTTCCTTCAGTCCTCCACCACAATCATGTTGTTTCCATTGGGCAGTTTAAATTTCTTACCAATCCTTCCAGCATCTTGGAGCTGTATTTTCAACATCTCCATAGGAGTCGTGACAACAACCTGCGATCCCCGAAAAACAAGACAATATTATTATCATAACTCAAGTGAAACACAATGGTGATAGAATAATTACATAATGTCCTAATACAGTAATCCATGCAGTAGTAACGTGATAATGAGATTAAAGGTGAGATGGCAATGTGGTTAGTGACCATCTTAATTCTAGTCCTGCTACATTTAATCTAATAAAGTACCCTGGGCTAGCTGCCTTTACACCTAATTGACAACAGCCTTTCCCCTCTGACTCATTCACACGCAAGGCACAACAACAGCGTTGGTCAAGTTACTCTCGCTTATCTTATTTCTCAACAAACCCCAATGCAACTCCCTAGATCCATTCAATAGTGCTTATCACCTGTACCATAATATTAGTAACAGTTACTGGTTATATTGATATGGTTTCACGAAGATAAGAGTGATCGCAGAACACTGATCGAACATCACGTCAGCACAAGCACCCACAGGCTACCAGCGTCTCAACTGTCTATGATCATAAATAAACTAAAAGTCCGGTCATGCACGATGACAGAGCGCAGCGGTGCTGGCGTCGAGGCGGAGGAGGGTGGAGGAGACTTCTTCAAGGCCCAGTTGCTTCCTGGCAGGCTGAGACTGAGGGAGGGAGGTGGGCGGGTGGGGAGAGGGTGTGGAGGCAGTGAGGGCAGGGCGGGGGCTTCGCTCCAGATGGGGAGCAGGAGGGTCTTGTTAGAGGAGGACGCTTACTCACCTGGCACGTGCCAGCCCCACACCCTGCCAGCATCTCTTTGAATAAGGTGAGCTTCTGGCTGTGGGAGGGACAGAGAAGCGAGGAGTCAGAGAGCAAAAAGTGTTTGCGAAACACGGGAGGTAGAGATGGGAGATGGAGTAAGAGAGAGAGAGAGCGCGTGGAGTCGTGCCGGAGAGATACGGAGACAATGTTTGTCTACTGTTTGTTTGTTTGTTTGAGAGAGAGATATACTGCAGCTGACAGATTTACTTCTTTGACATCTTTGGTGTTTCTAATCTCGTTCCCCCATTTCAACATAAACGTCACACACACGGGGACACATTAATAATTCACCAGACAAACCACTGGGCCTAATAAGTCAATCATTCACCCCTCCGTTCGTTTGTCGCTATAGAGACAGAGGCAGATAGATGCTTTAGAGACATTCAAGCTCATCCAAGCAGACATTGAACCCAGGAACAATTGGCAGGCAGCCTTCTGAATCACCAGATGTTCACTGCTGATACGAAACGTGATACTGCTTTTGTCACGTTACATCAGCGTAACTCATGTGACACGTCTGGAGAATGTGTATTAGTTCGGAGGAATCATAGTCAATCTTCTGAAATGTAGGAAACAACACCAAGCTGTTGTTGTTTATGAGTTGACATCATAAACAAGAAGGTCAAATGGGACCATGAAGGACCGCTGAGTTCAGAGTGATATTGTTTGACTTGGGGGGTGCACATCAGAAGTCGTGGCGGTTCGTCGCAGTGCATGGGTAGAGATGGTACGTGATGGTTCTCACCCGTCCTTTGAAAAGTGTTGCCTGAAGAAGTCATTTGCAGCCAACTTGATGGCTTTCTCAGGAGTCACGAGAGTTAAGTTTACAGCTGCTCCTGTGAAAACCAGAGGAAGTGAGAGAGAGGAAGTGAGAGAGAGGAATTGACGAGGCATTGGCAGGTTGAAAATATCCCCGACGCACGACGCAGTCGTGCCCTAGATAATAAGAATGGTTCCAGTGTGCAGATGAACGATGAGTCCCACACAGTTAAGCTGCTTTGATCCTCCTACAGTCAGCAATTGGTGACCTCACTATGTTATATTTGGATTTTGTGTGTACTCGTCAATTTATGGCACCATGTGACCTGTGCACAAATAGTACACACACACACACACGTATTTTCCAGAACTCCACAACTTACCTCTGTACATTCCAAAATACCCCTCTGAGCGAATTGTCTTGATAAGGCAGTCAGACCTGCAAGTCAAACACAGTAAATACAACTGCTACCAGACTACAATAAGGACCATGGCAAACTGCAAGATTGTAGTTTAGCAAAAGGTAGATGAGGTCTACAGCTATTTCGTTTAACATCTGCAAACTGAATAGTATTATTGACATTGATAGTTCAGGCATAACTAGCGGAAACAGAGTACTCACATGCTGGTGTAAAGGCGAGATCCATTTTGTTGGTTCTGCAGGCGGGTCTTGGCCAAGTCAATGGGAAATACACAGGTGACTCCGATCAGGCCAGCGATGCCCCCATTGATCAATTTGGCAGGCAAACTGAGAGGTCGCAGCGAAGGTGTCACCACAAGGGAAAAGAGAGGCACGCGTTTTTTTAAGAACAAAGAAATATTGTGTCGAGCTCAGCACTTTCAGTTGCGTTTCTTCCCAACGAGGCAGAAAGCGTCCGCGCTTACCTGATCTGCTTGTCAGCCATTTATCTGAGGCCGCGGAAGTCAGTCAGAGTGATGATATGCCCGGCAGGTTATCAGTAAGCTGCTGCACCTGTCTACTGATTGCAGTCAGCACATTGATATGTATTCCTCTGCGTCTGGGATGGTGTCACTTAGCAGTCTGTTTTCGAATTCCTCAGCTTGACGCACCGTTAGGGATCGGTTGGGGTGTATCTGCAGAGAGTGAGAGAAGGCTGGGTCACATCGATGCTTTGACAAAGACGTTGTCTAAATGGTGTCACCGAGCGCGGGGTCGATCGATCCTAAGGGGAGTTGAACTGATGCAACGTTGTTTCCCAAGTGTGTTCCCAACTGAACTTTGCACCTTGCTCATGAGCTGATATCCTGAGATAATGGTGTCTTCCTGTAAGGAATAGCTCCACGTAACAACCAATGGGATTCCGTTACTGCAGAGAAAGCCACCATTAACGTTGCCCCGTGCGGCCCCTCCGACTCCCAAAATGTAGGCTGGATCTGAAACAGCAACCATGACTAAGTGAAGTCCATTCCGGACGCAACCACTGTATGAATTATTTGGCAACATGACTAACAGCCTTCCCCAAATAGCACTTTAGCTATTGTAGCTCAGGGATGATATCTTATTGGCCACACATCAGTTCATAAATGCACGTGTGCTGCTGTTTCTTTGTATTGTTTATTTGACCACTTCCAACTCATTTGATTACATTTGAATGGAATTTGATTCTGGAACTTCACCTACAAAGACAAGCCTGAAGAGCTTAATAATAAAATCCGGAACATTCCCAAGGCCTGATGTACAGAAGATCCTGGATGTGGCAAGCTGTTTCCCATTTCCCCTTCACACTCTCCACCCCATTTGTCTACCAATCACAGCCTCTGTCTCGCACTGTGTGACCCGCCTCCTCTCTCTCGCTCTCTCTCTCTCTCTCTCTCTCTCGCTCTCTGTCTCCAACCTCTTTCCCCTTCCCGCAGTCACGACTCGCAAACACTGCCGGCTGACTTGATTCTCTCTTTACGACAAACATATTTCGACGCTATGTCTGCATCTCTCCCCCTCCCCGTCCTCCCCTGTTCTCCCCCCCCCCCTCAACACACCCCTGCTTTCATGTTGTATCCAAATGCACAGTATGAGAATTGTACTTGATGCAATGATGAAACGACAATACAGCTGTGCTTTGCACTGTTTGGTTTGGACGAGTTCAAAGCAGGTCACTGCGGACCCCTGTGGACCTAGACCCTGGGCGTCCCGTCCCTGCAACTCTCCAAGATTCAGCAGATACAGTGTAGCTGTCTTCTGTCTTTCTTATCTCTCTTTGATCCTTTGTCCTCATGTCCCTGTTCTCCTTTTGTCTGTTGTTCCTCTCTTCTAGCTCTTCTGCTTCGCCTATTTCCACTTGCTTCTTCCTGACCGTGGAAAAAAAACAACACTTTTGGTCTTTTTCGCTGCTTTCAGCATTTCTATTGTACGGTTTCCGTTTCCTCCAAAGTTTCCACGACCAATCTTCCTGACCGGAATATGTTTGTGAATGGCTGGTCTTAAAATCATTGACATTAAAGCAATGGCTATACTTTAAAGTGACATAAACTGCCATGTAAGCAGCCAAAAATAATGTAGGCACATACAGGTACTGAAATGTGTTGAGTCTTGAGTGTGTTATAGCAGTACAAGCTATCCCCAAAGCGATAGTAAAAGGGTGGAAAAGGCTACATTACAAGAAGGGGAGTGGGCACGAGGCTTAGGTGGATGTTGTAAAAAGCTAGTTCAAGGTTGTGTCGCCACGACAAGCTCAAAGTTAAGATCCACCTTGGCCCCTGAAAAACTCAGCCTCCCTATACCAAGGTTTACTTGCATAATAACATGTACAAAAAAAGTGTAACTACATAGCAGTTGGGTTTAGAAATACTATATGTCATCACAGTAAAGAGCCAAGTGGACAGGCAATGCTAAGAGAGGCCACAGCGTGGCAATCTAGTCTGAATCACCCATCAAACTGACATCTTTTTCTCTACATCTCTTGCCTGTGCCTAACTAGGCCACTGCAATCAGCCTGCAACACTGTCTGCAGAACTGGTACATGTATTTGTTATATCATTTCAGATGATTCACACTGTCAGACAGAGGGCTTGTTCGAAAAAAAAACAAGGGCTCCTCAGTATGCACTGACCAGAAGAATGTCTCATTCACCAGAGAATTTCTCTGCACACAAAACATGGAGAAAAATCTCAAACTATCTGAGATATTTGGGATTTTTCAGTTCGCTGGCGTGTAGAATGCGACATGTTTGAGACCAGACGTTTGCTCCTACCTACCGAGAGAATATCACTGTTCAACGTCGGCGTCTTAAAACGTCACGTGTCGTGTTTTCAGTTTGAGAGATAAGCAGTGATGAGTAAACAATACGTGCAGCTAATGAACAACTTGCCTTTGGAGTGGAACCTTGACCTCAAGATACAAGTCAGTGTTTTTGAAACCCTTGATTCTCAACTTGCAGAGGTATTAAGACAAACTGATACTGGGTTAAAGGTGACTAAAAACAGACTGGGGACTCTGGAGTAATTAAGGAAAATCACTGTCCGAACGATATTCCGAATTCTTGTCTTAAAACAAGCCAAGCCAAAACATTCCATGCTGGTAAAAGCCCTGAACATGAACATAATTAGACCAATTATGCACATCCCTTTAAATCCAGCCGCATACCTACAATAACTGGGCAAATATAGATATTGCTACGTTCAGTTGATGCTATGGTGACCTGCATCATAACATAATGGTTTTAAATCGTTCTAATTTGCTATGCAAAAAAAGAGACCTGCTCTACTTTATGCCACGTGACTGAGTCTGTGATTAAAGGAGAGAAAACACAAGTGGGGGCAGTGAATGTCCTTCAGTGATTTGGAGAGGTGGAATTCCCATCCCTCATAGGTGCTGTCTTGAGTGAATACATGAAAATGATGTTGGTTTTCAGTTGGTTGGTATAATTATTATTCATACTTAAATACAAGTAGGCTACTGTATTCAGGGAACTTTGATATTTGAGAGGGATTGTCATTTCACTGTAATATAACTTCATGAGAAATGCATATTGTTTCCTCATCTTGCATGGTTTGTTCAAGTTTGGTTTATCTACTGCAGTGGACCGTTTTCCAGAAACATATGAACCCATCGGATGTCATTGCCATAATGCTGTTGTCATGGTTTCTTCAATAACGGTTACAAGAGTCTATTTATACACGACATCTTTGTGCAAAAATAATTAAATGTGTGATGCCACAAATAAATCTGATGGCTATTTCCTCTTCCCTCCAGCAGTAGGATTATTATCTAATACCCACCAACTGACAATCTCTCTATCCCTATCTACTCCGGTTAGCACGACAACCATCAACATTCAAAAGCTCTTCAGGGTGTTAAACCGTCGGATGATGGATGTTTACAATGTGTCTGGTTGGGAACAAGACCGACTGTCAATTCTAGGTTTACTTTTTTTTATTATGAGACATAGTCTCCTACGCGTGCTACATCCAAGGCTACGAGGCCGTAGACGCTTCCGCCTCTGAAAACAGCTGGTTGTCAGCAAGAGTAAAAAGGACACTGGATCGTGATGCTTCAGTTACCACTTACACCGAGTTACTTCAACCTCAGATAATACGACTAGATACACTACCGCTTGTGGTGGCACAGTAGGCAGCGTCATTTATTAGATCCATAAGTAACAGATCACAGTCGGCGTAGGCCCATTTCTCCATGCAAATGCAGGCGACCGGCGTCAGTCTTCATCAATTATTCCATAGCTGCTAAAAACGGTTGTCAACTGAGACCGAGGGCCTAACCAACAGTGTCACTTACTGATAGAATAACGTCTGATTCCAGTTGTTAATAAATGGCGAGGTTGTTAATGGTTAAAACTAATCGCAATTTGAATTTTGCAGACATCCAATATAGTTCAATGGGATGCGTGCAGACAACAGCGCACATCCCATAGACGATCATATATAGACAAATCAAGCTTGTATCCATCACGAGGCAATATCGTCCACCGTTATGATGGGTCCAAGAAAGGTCTAAGCGTTGAGGCAGAACACGAAGTCTGGCAAGGAAACCGCTCATCGGTTCATCCAATAGGATGTACAATTGAGCACGCCAGCTAACATTTTTTTTGATCTGATCCATACAATTGAGCATCACATTGTAACCTGTTCTCGTTCTGTTTCCAACGTGACATTACAAATGTCAGCGATACATAAGGTCTCAATGAATGGGCCCATCAATCCCATAGTATTTCCAGCCCATATACGATGTGCACGTGAGGGGCGTCAGAAAAGTCACAGCATAAATTCCACTTGATACATTTCAGTAAACCTTGGTACGTTTCCGCAGCCTCCACCATAATACTAAATAATGGATTGTAGCGTACTGTTACTGCCATCCCCACGACACACCAAAATCCTGGCTATCACATAGTAACAGTGAATCGCGTCTTGCCACATAACGGGAAATGATTCGCTACAGGATAGCGGCAATCCGCTACTCACTTGTACATCCTTTCTAAATGATTGATTAATTTGGATGTGAATGTCACTAAAATAAATACCAAATAGGCTACGCATACCTTAAAGAAATACATCATTAATATGGGTCTATCATAATACAAACACACATTTCGCCAACTAGTTCATCGACATACCGTGCAGTTCCGTTTTCGTTATATCAGGCTGAATCTAGGATGAAAAAATCTATTTTCCCCCCTTGACGCGCACACACTGACAATAGCTAACCTGCCGGTGTTACTACCGTAGCATTTGTGCCCCTTGAAGGGAGATAGTGGGGTGGGAGGGAGAGCAAGCGCGCAAAGGTGGGAGGAGGAAGGGGTGGTTATGATCCAGCACTACTCATAGGGTAAATCCATGTGTGAAAATGGGAATGTAGGTCCCCTAGTGGCGTACGCCAGACATTGCGATCTGAATTCACATTTACAGTGGTTGCAAAGGTGTTCCTGAGCTGTGTGGGGGATGGGGTTATAGCGTCATCGTGACGATTTCTCTCAACTCAATGACCTTGAGAATATAAATAGAAAAACGGTAGGTTTGATGATAAATTGGGGTATGGCTTAAACTGAAGCGACACATGAATTCACAACTGACTGTACATCTATAACCCCCTTTATATCACAATACTCTGTGACTCGCAGGATGTTTACAAAACATTTGCTTAAATCTGATGATGTCACGTAATGTTTCTAAACTGGCCGAACTTAAAGAATGTTACTGTGACAAATAGCTCGTCCACTGAAACGTGAGGTCGTCCATGGATATACGGGAGGTATCAGAATGGACTAAAAAGGCCCAGATCCTGGCAGCAAACATGAGAGTGAAAACACTCGTGATGAGTCAGTTCATTTATCAGCAAGAAAGTCAGCATGTCATGTGACTTGAGCAGCCAGGGGCCGACACCATAAACACCGCAAAGACACCAGCGATGGCCCCGCTCTGTCCTCCCTCTGCCCCCCCCCTCTCTGCCTAACAGGACATGGTGCTTCCCTGGGCAGCAGGAAGAGGAGGGGACGGGGGCAGGGGGGGGACGGGTCGGGGGACGTCACGGTGCCCAACATTCTGGTGGATCGTACAAGTAGCTCATGTGTGAAGACGCCATCTGCACCCCAGCGTTGGCTCGTCTACTGCTCAGCATGTGGGCGTGTGTCCTGGGCAGAGGACGCCTCTTCGTCCAGCCCCACTCTCCTCAGGGACTCGCTGTACTTCCTCCTGCCCAGGCGGACGATGTCCTGGATCTCCTCGGCCAGGTCCCTCCTGCCGCTCTCCTCCATGGCCTCAACCAGCTTTGGCACGACCCCTGGGCCCGCGCCCTGCTGCCCGCGAGCCCAGTGGAACAGCATGTCCAGGACCAGGCTTCCCAGGTTATCTCTGGAGAGAGAGAGGGTTAGGGAGAGAGATGGTTAGGGAGGGGGAGAGAGGGTTAGGGAGAGAGAGAGGGTTAGGGAGAGAGAGAGGGTTAGGGAGAGAGGGTTAGGGAGAGAGAGAGGGTTAGGGAGATAGAGGGTTAAGGGAGAGAGGGAGGGTTAGGGAGATAGAGGGTTAGGGAGATAGAGGGTTAGGGAGATAGAGGGTTAGGGAGATAGAGGGTTAGGGGAGAGAGGGAGAGTTAGGGAGAGAGAAAACAATCCTCCTTTATGGCCACTGAGAAACTGGATATAGTAGAAGGTTTGTAGGCTTCCTAGCCTGCCTGTATGTGGGATCTCTATGCATGTAAACTTTAAAGTGCAGAAGCAGCACTTAGGATGTGCGTCTGTGTTTGAAAGCACAGAGATCAAATGACGGGGGGGGGAGAACTGTTGACCCAGAACATAAAACACACATCCTAACAGTTTCTGCCCTGCACCTTGAGCATGACTCATCAATGTCGTGAGCGTGAGTATTTCTCTAAGTGAAGGGAAGAGGGAGGCGGGGCTTCGGAGCAGCAGTATATGTGTGTAATCTCCTGCAGTGGCCCAGATGGTTTAGAGGGGGAGGGGGGGGAGGGGGCAGAAAAAAAAAAGATTAAAACAATTTCAATTCTCCACCAGCTCTCGAGCCCTGTAGCTTCTCTCCAGTCACGTTCCATCTCCATCTTTTCTCTCCATCTTTTCTCACCAGCGTAAGAGCCAGGAGGCTGGTGTTCTAGTGCGCATGTGCCCTCGCAGAGAACGCACCACACTCATGCATAAATACACAGTGGCACAGATGCAGGAGACATTTGACATCTAAATCTTTAAGTCTTTTTTTGGATCAGAGATCCAGCTCCATTCCCCTGCTGAGAAAAAGAAGCTTGGAAAGCGTGCTGGTTTAAGCGTATTGTGTAGTGTACTAGAGCTTGTGAGTGACAGCGTTTCAAGGAGACAATGTCTCATTCTGAATCAGCAGCATAATCTGCATGAGGCTATCAACGAATATGACTAAAGGGTTATCGCTCAGTGGAATTTGATGATTGCGTCATTCAAAACGTGCGCTTGTCACACTCGACGGTGACACAGCCGTTGTTCAGTTGCAATGCAGGTGACCTATGGCATAATGTAGAAAACAAAACTAAAAACATTGTCATTTATTCTGCATTTCAGAGTCGTTGGCCACAACACGTACTTGTACTTGTACTGGATGCGGTCCAGCTCTTGATAACTTATTCCCAGGTTGATGCCGATGGTGCGCCAGTCCTGTCCTATCTGCAGAGAGATAGCCAGCAAGTTAGCCTCAGTCAGGTAGCCACTCTCAGGGTCGCCCAGATTGAGAGGAGGGTGTTGGTAGTCCTCCACGTGGGCCTTCTCCGAGTCCAGAGCCTGATGGAGACAGACAGGGAGACGGGTTGAACCAGTGGGAAGGTCTAATATTTACAGAGATGAACTGACACAGATGGAAAGCGACTGACACAGATGGAGGAAATTAATTGCCGGAGCCTGACTGCGCTCTCTGGTGTTCTCTCGGCACAGTAAACCCCTGCGAATTACCGCCAGAGCTCAGCGGCAACATCAGAGCAAGCGACTTGCAGACATTTACAGGATTGTTCGACTGTATTGGGAGAACCGCTGGCTAATGATGCGTTTCGAATCAAACGCGACGCCCTCCCAGTCGGGTTGGCTCTTTTAAACTCACAGGAAGTCTCAGTGGTAACGTTGCCAGCCACTGGCTATCGTTCCCCTTCCTCTTTCTAGCCACTTCCACCGGGAGATCGCTGGGCACCTCGCCTCGATAGAAGGACACCTGCGGAGGAAGATCACCAAGAGTCAAGGATGTTATCAGTCGCTCGCATGCCATGGAAAAGCCTGTCTGCGTTTGGGACTTTTTCCTATCTTCTTCGCCACAAAACCGGCGATGTTTTCAAGTGGAAACTGCGCTGTGTCTGTTACCTGGCCTCTCACCGGGCCGTCCTGCCCCTGCGCTGCATGCACGTACACTTCCTTAAGATTCTTCAAGTGGGAGTAGAAAACAAAACACAGACGTCCCTCCATGCAGTCGGGCCTGTCTGGAGGGGAACCGTGGATCGTCAGTGCCTGAAATGTGTCCGTTCTGCTAAAGCTGGTTACAGACCAGGTGAGGGAATACAGTGCTGTCACATGACGTGGACAAGTCAGACCTGCGTTCACATCCAAGCCCCGTTCGAAGCCGGCAAAGAACTGCTCCCCTTCCAGCAGCTCGCACAGATCCGAGGGCTGGGGTCCATCGTACTGACCGGACAGAGACGCCACCCTGCCGTCCACCTGAGAACGCCACAGACACGCTCGCTCACCGACACATTTACAACTACGGTCAAACGTTCCCCCCCCCGGCGGTGAATGTTCTGCGTACGCAGCGAAAAGGTTGCACATGAATATGAAAGAGAAATGGTTTGCGGTTGGATGTTTATCTGAATATTGTGGCTGTGGAGCTACAGGAAGGGAGAGGAAGCGGTGATGGGAACATGCCAACTTACTTTGTTGGCAGGGAGACACTGTAGGAGAACTTGTTTGGGGTCCGTTTTCCTCTGCTGAACCAAGAATTGAACTCGAAACTGCTTTAGCTTTTGATATACTCTTCTTACCACCCCGCTAACGCAGCGTTGGGTGGTATACCACAGCCAATACCTACCACACAGTAACAACACAGTTTGGGTCATTAATGAGGAAACTTTCACAACAGTGTTTGATTGGGATTCCGGTTGGTACATGGTTTCAGGCCCCCACCAGGAAAAGTGTGTGACGTAGAAGATGGCATAGAGGTGGGTGACACAGAGAGAGGCCTGTGATGTGATGTCTGTCCAGGTGTGGGCGCTGGGGTCTCCATGGAGCAGATGGAGACAAGCCATGTCCACAGAATGACCTGTGTAAAAAATGGCGGTGGCGTTTTAAAAATATTTTTATACGCTCATATTGACAACATGTCCAGTCTTCCTGCTTTGGACAAGGCAGGACGTGGAGCAGGTACCTGTCAGGCCAGAAGGCAGAGGGATCTGCACCTTCACCGGCTGGAGAAAGTCCAGGCTGGGACTCTGAGAGAGACACAGCAGGGGGCTGACACACGCCTGGCTGTCTGCAGACAACTGCTGGACCTCGGCCACCGAAACCTCCAACACCTGCAGAGACGCCAGCGCGGTGAAGGGGCGACTGGGACACGTCTTACTTGGACACATCTGGCCAGTCTCATAGCAAGGCTAAGTCCTCTCACGGCAAACGTGCCACATCCACACAGGGGGGGACACCAGCACGTACCTGTAAAGTGATGACCCGTGTCTGCAGCGTGGCGTCAGGGGGGAAGTGGAGTTTCACTCCGGGGTCGGAGCTGGACACCAGAAGGGCCCCCTGGGGAGTGACAGAGCAGCTGTCCCTCACTGGCCGAGACACAGCCACAAACCAGGAGAAGTGCGTCACGGAGCAGCAGGCCAGCTACAGGACAAACACCAACACAAACAGACAGAGAGGGCCTCAGGAAGTAGGAACATTCATCTTTTGATCCATAGGATTTATTATCTATTTCTATGGCTGGTCAGGAAAAATACCCCAAACACAATTCAGTAGTACTTTTACTAAGTACTATCATAAAAAAACAGTTTGAACAGATTCCCACACCTTTAAACCAATGCATTTCCAGGAGATATCCATGACTAACGCCTCCCCCTCCCATGGCGTTTGTCACATTTCTGTAAGTTTAAATATGGCACGAGTCATATTAATGGAGTCACTGAGCTACCCTGGCAGGGCGACCTCCAGGGTGCCTGCTGTGGTTGGGACTTCCCCTCCGAGTCAACGTGGGGAGCGTGCTCCATGACTGGCCGTCAAACCTGCGCACCACCACCTCCCTTCTCTTCGTGCCACGGTACGGCACACGCACCTCCACAGGCTGAGAAACCAAAGCAGGAGCACAGAGTCATAGATGAACAGATTGGGGTTAATACAGTTTAAAGCCAAATTGAGCTGGCTTGACCCAATCTGTTTATGACGATCCTGTTCTTTTTCTACCTTCAAAAATGCAATTCCATGGGGGAGAAGTTCAAGCGGACGACTCAACAGGAAGTCGTGCTCCTCTAGCCACACCCACTTCCTGTCGGGCCGTTTCTCGGCCCACTTCAGTCTGGTGTTCCTCAGCAGGCACCCGGGGGGGAACAGCAGCTCCCCCGCTCCAGGGAGGAACACATGACAGCCAGCAGACGACACACAGAAACTGGGGGAGGACGGACAAGAAACACTGTAACATACTAACCACAGAAGAAGAACGTGAGAGTAAAAACATTTAACCGCACCTGCGCTGGTCAAATCCAAGGTGCAATTCCGGAATCCTTGTTTCAGGACATTCTACAAGGAAGATGACGACACAGTCAGGAAATTGTGATTAAAAGCAAGGTTGAGAACGAATGGATTGATTAGTATTCACCAGCTGCAGGTGGGAGAGGAGGAGGGGTTGGAGGTCTCCCGATGGGGTTGTTTCTCACATCCATCTCCAGCAGGGGCAGGAGGGCAAGGCACTGTGGAACAACACGGAGGTCGTTGCTGTGGATAACCAGCTCTCTGAGAGACCGGAGGGAACCTTGGAGACAAAGGAGAACAGAGGAACTCTCGAACAATCAATTCAAACACACTGTAAGAGAGATGTGTGACTAAATCCCAGGTCAAAGACGCTCAAAATATACATCCAACGCATTTGTATAGGTTTCCATACAACACTGTTTCAAACATCATCTTCACACCGCACCCTTACCCATGGTCTCTGGTAGTCGCTTTAGATTGTTGTGGGACAACTGTAATTTGACCAGCGCTTCCAGTGCACCTATTTCTTCAGGTAGACTCTGTAGGAAATTGTAAGAAAGGTCCAGATTCTGCAGGGATTTCAAGCGGCCCAGACTCTGAGGGACAGAAGCTAACTGGTTCCCCAACAGGGACAGGTAGCGGAGGGATGACAGCTGGCCAATGTTAGGAGGTAAAGTAGTGAGTTGGTTGTGAGAGAGAAGCAAGGAGGAGAGATGGGGCAGGGACACGAGGCATGGGGGAACGGAGGAGAGAGCGTTAAAGGAGAGATCCAGGTGTTGGAGAAGGGCGAGAGAGCTTAAGGAGCTGGGGAGAGCAGTGAGAAGGCCAGGGAGCAGGCTGCCCTGAGCGTCGCTTAAACGGTGGCCTTGTTAGATAAGAAACGCCAGGAAGAGGCAGCGATCAGGGCAGGATGTAGGAGGGAGCAGAAACAGAAAACACACAAGTCAAAACATTAACATCCATCACTCCCAATTAGAAGTTGAAAACAGTTTTGTTAACACCGTGCGTAACTTGTATTATCAATGAATAAACACGTCTGTTCAAACGCATTGCAGAGGCTACAATGGCAACGTCAGCATAGCGCTGAACCAAAGGCAGGACTTCTTACCTCGGATAGCGAGAGAACGGAGTTGAGTGAGGTGGGGTAGGACTTCCAGAGCTTCCATCAGCCCTGCCTCGTCCTCGGAGCCCAGTCTGAGGTACTGCAACCCCTTCAGATGATCTGGAAGGTTCCTCCACAGCACCTGCAGCACAGCCGCCCCACCTTTGTACACATCGAGGGTCAACCTGGTGTCTGTCAGCATGGCAGTAAGAAGGGGAGGTGACAGAGATGGCATGGGTGAGGAAGAGGGGGCTGGCGAGGAGGAGGAGGAGGAGGAGGAGGGTGTGGCACTGATGGAGGGAGAGGAAAGGTTTGAAACCAAGGGAGGCCAAGTGTCCGTGAGGCTGTGCGATGGACAGATGGTAGTCGGAATGAAGACAGGGGCATCGAGTTGTTGGTTCGACTCTCTCCGATTGAATCTTCTCATGGAATCTTGGTGCGTTCCTTCCATCTCATTACCTACTTTCTCTCCAGTTTGTTCATTTTCCAGAGTGCCCTCTTCTTGATTTGATACTTTTTCTCGGAGCTGGGGGTCTAATCCTATAGCCAACTGGTCACAAAGAAGGGCTGATCTTACGTCTTCCTCTCCTCCTGTCTCCATCCTTTCGTCGCATGCCTGACTGTCATCTGGTCTCTGGTCCGTTTCTTCTCTCTTCTTCATCTCGCAACCGGTCCTCTCGTCGGTCTGTCTCGATTCGATTCAGTTTACGTTGAACAGTCAAAGCAATACTGGAACATCTATAATCCCTGTCGTTTTTGTCTCTACATGCCTTTATGTCAAATGGCAGGCTGTCAATTTTCAGAAAACACATATTGTGCTGTTGTTGGGCATGACGAGACATGAGTTATGGTCCGGATGGAGCAGGCAAGTGTAAATTGCCTATATACTTGTAGGGAATATAAGATGAGATAAGTGCCTATGCTACATTTGAACAAACTAGCAGATAGATCTACTACTTACTAGTCTAAACAACGAATCTAATGTTCGTATTGTTAAGATAACAATATTGTCTAATGTTCCTAGCACAGTAGTTGAGTTATAGTTAGCTACCTTAGCTATCTAAAAACACCGTAGAAACATTTTAAACAGTATGGATTAAGTTACTGTGAAGTCCCTGTACCTTCGTGCTAAAATAAACGCCGTTGTCAACGTCTATCCCTGCAAATGTATTCCTTAATCATAAAAATGGTTTATCCAGTATCAGTGACAGAACTAGTAGCATGATCTGAGAAACTTAGTGTAAGCTAGTTCCGCTGTCAACGCTTGAGTTTTCATCTGGTACTGAGACACCCCGCGAAAGTTTCAATTGAGGGCGGGACAGTAAGTCTTAAAGGGGCAGCTACATCAGACGTTACACATTGTTTGCGAATGTCATTCAATTCTACCTCGGTCTTTTTTGGTTAACAAAATAGCCCATCCTAAAACTATAATTTCCAAAAATAATTAAATCCCAAACCGACCTAGCAGGACTGGCTGTCCATAAGATGGCACTATCCAATTGTTGTTCAATATTTTCTTTAGAGCTGTGCTTTTAAGGCACTCGGTAGACCTACTGTTATTTTAAATCAGTTTTACCATATTTACCCGATATTTTTTTTTATACCGAGTTCAAATGGGCTGTCTGATGAGTTTTGGGTCTACCTGGTCTAGTCATTCTGAAATCATGTTAAATAAACTGCAAAATATCCGTTTCCAAACTCAGTGTAGTATATTTCTGAATGTTAGGTATTTGTATGACTTTAAGTGAAAACTTGTTATACAGCCTTTGTCTGGGTCATTACAATAACTGAGGAACAAGTTTGAAGTTTAAAATTTGAATCTGAAATCCGTTATTTTCCATGTCTAAAGCTATTCTTTTCGGAGACAGAGAGTTATCTTGGCCTATTGATCACTGGTCAAGCCTTGTGAGGAGGAACTTTATCTGAAAAACAACACGTATCTTTGCCCGAGTTTAGATAGATAAAAACCCGCATATAGCATGTCCAGCCCATTTGTTATTTTCCGTTTTGTTTTCATCTCCCCAGATAATGTGTCTTTTTAACTTTTTACTGAACAGTTATACAGGGTTAACATATTACACATTTGTGGTCAGGGGGTTACTGTGTCTTCGAGGTCATCTCTGCAAAATAGAAATCGAATCATTGGAACAATAATATAATTCATTTCACAATAGGAAATCGTCTTGCAACAGTTATAAATGTTGTTGGCAGAAATGAATTCGCTGAGGAGTTTTTAAATAAATGTCCCCAAACAAGCCATTTGAGAATTGCTGGCATGTGTACTCTTGTGGCATGTGGAACTGAGAGATCCTGAGATTTAACTAGAAACTGAAGTAAACAGTACTGCTTGCACAAACATGGGCATAACCACACTGTAAGTAATTCACGCATAGTGATTATTAATGTTTTAGTTCACTTTAAAAACCAATTACCCAGCGCCGTGTTCAGATTAAGGGAGCGGAGGTCGCTTTGCCCCTATTACTGCCTTTTTTTTTAAAACCATCAACCAAGAGGACAACCCCGTTATCCTAAAATAGGCTAAACATTAAAAAAGAATTAAGGGGCTCATTGAATTTTAAATAGCCCCTCTTATTCAGAGATTTCTAACTTTGTCAAATAATACATTTTAATATCCTAGATTGTCATGTAAGCACATTGTCTATTTCCATTTCACTCTTTCACCCGAACTGTCTAGAATATGTCTCTAACATATTGAATATTAGTATTTTCAGGAAGACAGGATATTCCGATGTCCTCGACTTAACGATAACATTTGTGAGGGTACAACCATGGGTACAACTGATAAGGGTCGAAGAGTTCACTAACAGCATCCACGATAGGACGGGAGTTTCAGCCATAAAGATTGTGATTGGACACGTGGGCTTTACGTCATGCCCCAGGGAACGTACCTCCTCCCTCTGTGTCAACAAATGCTACAGCTGAAAGTGACATGGACAGAAGTTAGCAGATTCGGGTTCGACTGATTTCATTATTTCGTATTTGTCGTCAGCAGTGTAGCTAGTTGTATTCAATAGCTAAAGAACTAAGACAGGACAGCGAAAACGTTGCAATTAGTATGTCCAGCAAGAATGAGAGGTTAGCTAATTTAGGCTAACGTTAACGCCACAACAAGCAGTTGGAAGTGGTTAACCACCTTCCGATCTTGATTATGGATACAGACAACGAATGAACTACAAGTGGACATCAAGCAAATAATTCAGGACATTTATAAATGCCTGACATCAATAGCTGCTTAACTACATAGCTAGTTGGGAAGCTTTTTGTGCTTCGTTCAGATCTGAATCGATTGTTGTTTTTAAACAATGTTTCCTTTGGATTCGCCATGGAACATCTCCTTTGCTGGTTGTGGCTTCTTGGGCATCTACCACATAGGAGTTGCCAGTTGTCTTCTTGAACAGGCTCCTTTTTTAGTGGCAAATGCCCGGCACATCTATGGGGCATCCGCCGGTGCGCTGACAGCTTCTGCTCTAGTTAGCGGAGCATGTTTAGGTAAGGTCTCACTTTCGGTTCTTTGTCTACAGCAAATATCACTAAATGACTTTTGTGTTGATTCGCAATACGCTCTTTTGATGTTTTAAGTCAGTTGTTGTGAGTCGTCAATTGTCAGTTGTCAACTCTTGTGTCTTAGGTGAAGCAGGTGCCAACATCATTGGTGTGGCGAAGGAGGCAAGAAAACGTTTCCTCGGCCCCATGCATCCCTCCTTCAACCTGGTGAAGATTATGCGTGTCATGTTGTACCGTACTCTGGCCCCTGATGCGCACCACAGGGCCACGGGTCGGTTGGGGATCTCCCTCACGAGAGTGTCAGACGGGGAGAATGTTCTCGTGTACCAGTTCAACAGCAAGGAGGAGCTCGTGCAGGTGAGTGCATTTCTCCCTGGTTTCTTCCAGTCACCAATCAACCCAAATGGATGCCGATGCTTTAAGCTCCCCTCGTTCACGCAAACCGTCAGAATTGAAAACCGTGCAGCTGTCGCCGTAGATCGGTAAGATCTACTTGCGTTCTGCCTCACGAGTTGTCTTGTCTTTGTCATCAGGCTTGCGTATGCAGTGCCTACATCCCTGTATACTGTGGCCTCATCCCTCCGACACTACAGGGGGTGGTAAGTAAACAAACGAATTTACATTTAGCAAGTGTTCTGTGTATGTTTGTTTGTGAGCAGAAGTTAGAAGTAAAAAAAAAAAAAAAACTGATATACCGGCAAAGCATCAACAAGGTCAGTAGGAGAGTCGTAGATAATGTGTAGACATAGAAAATCTATTCAGTGGTGTTCGAAACGACATCGACAAAAACATGTCGTGCTTTTTGAGGCGACTCCTTACAGCATTATTACTCAACTCTCCCTAGAAGCGTGATGACCTTTTATCTGGTTCCCTGTCTTTTCCTTGTATTGTTTTTGTTGTATTGCTCTTGGCACCGAGTTTTTTTTTTCTGTTTTCCTCCCTTAATCACTCCTCCTCCTCCTCCTCCTCCTCTCAGGAATGTGTTCTTCTTTATTTAACTATTGGGTAACAGCAACACCACTGGTTAAATGTTTTCTGTTTTGTAGCTTAAAGGAAATTCAACAACGTTTAGTTTCATAATCTAATCACATGATTCATATGATGTATGCGCACCAAAATATCCTCGTCGTCTCACCACATAAAGTCAAAGACTGGATCTGTGGCAGACAAGGGCATGTGTGCGTGAACTTGTTTCCCAAATGTTACATGAACGAAGTGACAATGCTAGGTATAACTACGATGGCAGATTTAGAGAATTGAAGTGAATTTTAATCGATTGGAAATTGTGGCACTATAGTTTCTTGAGAATCCCCCCTATCTCTCTCACTCTTCCTCTAGTTCCTTCACTGACCTCTCTGCCCATTGCCATGTGGTTCTATTTCAGCGGTATGTGGATGGAGGGATCTCAGACAACCTGCCCCAGTACGAGCTGAAGAACACCATCACAGTGTCCCCCTTCTCTGGAGAGAGTGACATCTGTCCTAGAGACTCCTCCACCAATATGCATGAGCTCCGGTTCACCAACACCAGTATCCAGTTCACCCTCACCAACCTCTACAGGGTGTCCAGAGCTCTCTTCCCCCCCGACCCAAAGGTAGGTCAGGAAGACTGGCTCACAGGCTGAAGTACGATTGGACAAAATGTACAAACTAAACGTCATTGTGTGCGTTTTTCTAGGTTATGAAGGCCATGTGCAAGCAAGGATATAAGGACGCTTTTCACTTTCTACAGAAAAACGGTATGAGGGAGTCTGTTTGTTATGTCTAAAGATTTTCAATTTCTTTCTCTGGTCAGATAAAGTACTTGTGTATTACCCAGTTTTTTGTGTTGAAATATATTGAAATAACTGATGTCCCCAGATAGCACTATAAAGGTTTCCAATTTCCACATGGCTGACACCGCATTCATTTGCAGAGAATAGAAGATTTGTCGGAGTAGCTGGAAATGCTTTTATTACTCTGCTTTGGAACACAATGTAACAGTTTTACTAGTACTACACTAGTAAACATTACTATGGTTGAATTGGATAGAAACTCTCAAAAATGTCCACTTGGTGAATTCAGAAGGCTTTTACTGCCCCCATAAGGTCGCTCAGCGTTTGTTGTGGAGTCCCCCTACGCTCTGTCATTGAAAAAAAACAAGCGTGAAAATTCAGTTTCATACATCAACGCGTTAAATGTGGATAATGAGCGACGAAATGGCTTTTGGTTTCAAGGACTACTGAACTACCAGGGGCCTCAGAGACACAGATCCCTGTTAGACAGCAGGGAGGACGAGGACAACTGGGACCATAATGACGCAGCAGAGGGACAGCCACACGTAGAGTGCGTCATCAACAAGGACGGAGTGGTGGTGGTCCACTCGGCTCCCCGCAAAGAAAACCGCGTCCTTGAAAAGCTGCCACCTAGACTACACAAAGGTACGGGAGAAAAAAGCTTTTAGGCTTTATTCTTCGAAAGCCCCTTGAAATGCTTTTTTTTTTTTTTGGTTAAAGATTAAAGACGAAAAAATAACATCCGCGGGGGAGAAAACGAAAACAATGAAAGAAACGTGGGTCGCAGATGCCTTTTGGGAATATTTGAAGTTATTGCTTTCTTTGTCTCCCTCTACAGCCCTGGTGGAGGCATGCACAGAGAAAAGGAGCTACGCGCAGTCGCTAAGCAACCTGCTGCCTGTCAGACTGGCCTCGGCGATGATGCTTCCTTATACGCTTCCTCTGGAGTCTGCGCTGTCCATGACTGTGAGGTAAGACAGCCATCTTTGCTGCTCCGATACCATAGCGACTCCACTTGTTTGGTACGGCAAGCAGACTTTCAAGCATGACTTGACTCTCAATGGCAATTTAGATGTGCCGTTTGAAGGGTGTGGTGAGCCTACGTCAGAAGTAAATATGTGGCACGGATTGCAAATGATTCTGACGTGTGTCGTCATTTCTTTTCCTTTCAACCAGACTCTTAGAATGGATGCCGGACGTGCAGGAAGATGTGGGCTGGATCGGAGGGCAGACGTTTAAAATGCTTCAGTGTGTTCTGCGTCAGGCCTCTAAAAGTGTCTCTCAGCGCATATCTGCTAGGTGAGAGAAATGGCAGCTTCCGCCTCACACTTCCACTCTGTGGTACTCTTGCTGCCGTCCCTGATGTGCAGGACTCCTAGTGTGACAACACGCCTATGGAGAGGTTACCTTTTCTGCTTCTTGTTCTCGACCGTAGGTTCTCCTACCAGCTGGAGCTGCGTCACTGCCAGTCCCTCCCTAACCCCATCCGACGCAGCAGCATCCTGCCTAACTGGGTGTGCGACAACTCCCCCATGCTGGATGTCATCATGCGTCTGGACCAGTTTCAGAAGCAGCTGCTGCCCAGTGCCTTCAGCGTCAACATGGACCTGAAGGGATCCTTCTGCACTGGGTCCATCCCAGAGGACAGCCCCTCTCTGTCCCCCTCACACTCCCAAGAGGGTCTGGTCATGCACGAGATCAGCCCGAACTCTCCAGAAGAACCTGCCTCGCCAGGGGCCGTTGTCAGGTCTTAGGAGACCTTGTTACACTTGCTTCAGGAAGACCCTGAAACTAGGCCAATGGAAGTTCCATTCCAGCATCCTTTAATAGCCCCTTAATTGAAAGTTATTTTATGCATTTATTCAGATCCGTGTCCTCACTCCAAAGAACCAGACTGGCTAGGTCAAAAAAGGTTCTCAGGCTTTCGCCTGTTCTTACAATGTCTTAATTTTATCAATGACTTTTACCTAATGCAGAGACATAACACACTAGCTATAATACGTTTGTATAGCAGGCCTATTGTGTTTGTTGAGTCTCCCTTATGTGCAATGCACATAATGTTATACATACAGTAAATTAGATGTATTTTTTGACAGCATAGCACAGGAAGCTCACAGAGAGACCCCATCCTTCAGCCTAACCCCTGCCTAGCTGTCACCTCACACACCGTCAGAAACGAAGTGATTTACCTAATCTGAATAGTGATTTTAAATATATATATATATATATGTTTTAACTTAAAACTCAACGGAGTAGAGGAAACTTGTGGTATGTTGTGCCAATGTGTCTGATAACAGAGCAAGGAATGTAGCAAGACGAGCTCTACAGCAAAATGCTGCTACATTGGAGTTATCAGCTCTACCCCAGGTTGACTGCTTCCTGTTGCGTAAGGGTGCCAGAGGCCAATGGAAGAGAAAAGACAGAACAGAAATGGACATGCTGTGAATGTAACTCTGTAAGGCGATGACGAGGTGGGGTTTCAAATATAATCATGCCAATCTAGTGCCAATGAAGTATTGAAAATCGATATAGTGTCTGTTATCATAATACTTCTGGGGGGGAAATGTATTGAATTAATTGATATTGGCTTTACATAAGACTTTCCTTATGTTAAACTGCTATCTTGTTGAAAACACTTCAGACATTGAACAGTTGATTTAATTAAAGATTTGTGTGCATAAGGGCAGTTGAATAGTTGTTATAATACATTTTCGCAATAATTCAGCTTGCACATCAGGTTTTAGAGAGGTTTAAATCGACGAGAATAATCAGGTTTTTGAACATATGTCATTCCGATTGCATCGGAATTTTAACAGGAACTTTCACTATAATGTACAGTAGGCCTGTTAGTTGAACTCGAATGAATCATTGTGACCTGCTCAACTTATACGAAGTGCCTAATTTCTGCACATTTAAGACTGAAAATAAAATGAAATGTTCAACAACAACGTTTGTTTAATGTCAGTGCAATATTAGTAAAGTACACGGCACACGTTTACAGACCCTAACCCACAAGCCAACTGTAGTAGCTGTAACCAGCTGCACTTTTTATTCGCATTGCCTGTAGGCCACGTTCAGTCACTGATTTATCCAGCGGAGTCTTGCGAATGCGTCATCCTCTAGGCTACATCCATTCAGATGCGGCGTTCTTCCAAAGTTCGCAGGCTGCATAGTTTTCACATCCACCAGTGGGCGCAAGTCTTGGAAAAAAAAAGATATCCAAAAAGCTCCATTCTGACTTGTCCCGTTGCGCACCATGAGCTGAATCTGCTCCGGAGAGACCGAGGAAGATGGCGGCGAATGACCGTTCCCGGTCCGAAGCTGCTAAGCAGCGACGACAGGATCAATTACAACGATGGTTGGGCTCAGAAGCCGAGCAAACGGGACCGGACACACGGGAACTTGCGACAGGAACAGGGACGCGACGGGCCAAGGTTCGGTTTGCCCAAGGAGCCGTATTTATGGCTGCTTGTTCAGCTGGCGACCGGGAAGAGGTGGCGGCGCTGCTAAGACAGGGAGCTGATATCAACCACGCCAATATAGATGGACTGACAGCGCTTCATCAGGTAGGCTATGATATCTTCACATAAAGTTTCTTAACCTTCGTTAAAGAACTTTAACAGCGTCGGGGGGTTTCAACAACGTATCGCTATGAAGTGTTAGTCTACGACAAGAGGATAACCGATGAACTTGAACATCGGTCGTTGTCCTCTATAATTTGCCAATTTTCAACCGTAAAATAGGGTTAGTCAAATTCATAATGTAGGCAGCCAGATACGCATGAAGCAACACTTAACCTGGCATTGAAAGTTGCCGTGATTATACGATATGAAAGCTATCAAGGTTGGTTGGGTCATCGTAAAAGTTTGCCTTTTTCCTCTGCTTGAGTATTCGACACAGGACGGAAAGGGGAGCTTGAAAACAGACGTTGTAAACTTGGGCTTCCGTTGCAGACGCTTAAAACCCCAAAGGCCCGTAAACAGACATAGTGCGTTTTTAGCAGTCCTCAAACAGTCATGAATTTGTTGTTAAAGACTTGATAAGACAAGCCATTTTCTGTAGTTGCTGTTTGTTTGACTAGATTTGTTTTCTGATATTTTCGGGGGGCGGTTCCTGGGATATGCTACTTGATATTAGACCCAACACTTGCTTTGTATTTCAAATAGTAGGTACAACGAGGGCCTATTCCAATCATTCTTATGTTATTTAATTCATAAGGCAGTTACAATCATGTTTCCTGTCTACCCATCACTCGGCTCAAATAGTGCTGTGAAAGCTATGTTTTGCATAACCTGCTTTTGAGAGATGGTTTCGGACTTTCAGAGCACAGTAACCGTATTTCAATTAACACGTAACGCACAAAGGCAAATCAGCGTATCTGCGTCTCCAGTATGGTGCTGGCCAACCTAGCTTTGTTGCTTGCTACCACTCTGCTGTATGAGTCATAGAAAGGACCAGAACTAGTCTGGGCAGTATCAATGTCATAAAAGTCCACGGTAATGCAGTGTTTGTTTTTTTTACACCTATATTATTTGTCATGAAGCTATACACAATTGCATATTTGTTTCCCCTTGTGTTCATTAAAGGAAATGTACTTTAGTTAACTCGATGAACTTAACCCAACTTTTTATTGCTTGTTAACAGAATGGCAAAAGTTTTTAGTTGTTGTCTGTGACACAACCATTATAGTCTATCTTGTTATGTGAAAATAGTTTGAGCCAAAAGACATCATTGCCATGCCCGTTTCTTAATGCCAGGAGAGTAGTCTCCGTGTTAGGATGTGCAAGTGTATGTGCCTTCATGTAAGGTTGTGTCTGCATCGCTGTCACCTAGTGTGGTCTTTCTCCTGCTGTCCATCCCTTGCTCCCCTGTTGCTCAGCAGTTGCCTGGCAACTAGAATTAAATATAGGTCTACACTCTAAACTTTCCGTCCCCTTCATCCAAAGCCTCTCTGTCTTCTCCCTCGCGCTGCTCCCTCCTCTCCCTTTTTTTTTTCGGTCTCACTCTCTCTGTCTCTCTTTGCCAAGTCCCCATGGTAGGGACTTTGGGGATTTCAGATGAAGAAATGGAAAACATTCCTCAAACTGCTCAAGCTGCTGTTGTCAAAGGCGATTTCCACAATGAGTCACTTGATGACCCAGTGAAGGACCGGTAGAAAACGTTGCACATTCATAACAACGAGTAGAAGAAGTGCCCGTCTGTTCATTCTGCTGAGAGTTCGCAGTGGTTAAGGAGGGTGGGTGGGTGCGTGGGTGGGTGGGTGGAGGTGGAGGAGTGAGAGGGGGGGAGGGGGTGGGAGTGCAGTGAGATGGGGGGAGGAGGGGGTGGAGTGAGAGGGGGGCAGGGGGTCCCTCTTGGCTGCACACTTCCATCCATCACAGAGAGCCTTGTTGGGTCTCCAGTATAGAGGAGAACAGACCCTACCCCTTTCCTGGACTACTGAAGAGGGTGGAGGTCGTTACTCCGTAAACCACTTCAGTGGACCAGTTATCCCACTTCATGAACATGGGGGAACAGACTTAAATAGCTTTGTGATTAGTCAATTTAGTTGCCTTAGTGGCTTCAAGGAAAGCCTCTTAGCTGCCAAACGAAAGCCCTGATAGACAGCATGCTCTATGAGCTCACACGTTCTCAGGATCTGGGGTTGATAGCTAAGCTCCTGACAGAGGGTCCCTCGCAGGTGAAATAAAAATAAAGACCTGGAGAGAAAGACAGAAAGGAAAAGCAGGAGCAGCCGTCAGACCAGACATTAGAAGATGTTTCTGGTGCTCTCCTTACGTTCATCATGTACCCCGCGTCACCATGTAACCTGTTCAAGTGCAGAGGAGTTGGATCAGCGCTTGTGTTGTCGACCGTGTTCAATAGACTGACAGCACTTAGCCGGGATTAATAGATTACCAATCGTACAATCAGACCCACCACAACACCAGCCATTTCTATGACACTTAGGTGAGGATTGACTACATGCCATCATCTACCACCCAGACTGCTTTTAATAGCCCTTTCCCCCAGAAAATACTTAGACTGAATAGATCACCATATTTCCAATCCCTTTTAAATAGGTTTTATAACTGTCTGGCTTTTTGTATTAATAGCTAATCCACAGTCTCAAAAGGGCCAAATAGTTTGTTTTATTATGAAGTGCATACATCCTTTTCTGCCAAATGTGCAGAAAATTAACCTCCAAAGCACCATATTCTAAGTTACCAATATTCTGAATGTCTCTACGGACGTATTGCAGCGTGTTATCCTAGGTTGTACAGCTCAATGGTAGAGCCTTCGCCTGTCCACACCCCGTACATTGATTTGGATAGCAAGCGTCTGCCAAGTGATTACATGACATAGGCTCCTTCTATAGTGGTTGTACTTCAGTATTGTGTGTGTGTCTGTGTCTGTGTCTGTGTCTGTGTGTCCTGCCAGGCATGTATCGACGAAAACGCCGAGATGGTCCAGTTCCTGGTGGAGAGTGGGAGCGACGTGAACCGAGGCGACAACGAGGGCTGGACTCCCCTTCATGCTGCTGCTTCCTGTGGCTTCATCCAGATCACCAAGTGGGTGTTTCCTCTCTCTCACACTTTGCCCTGCTGTGCTGACAATGTAGAAGCCCTCAGACACCATCGCAAAGTGTGACCATCGACCGATGAGCGTGCAAGCAGCTGAATGCAAAAGTAAAGGAAACGGCCAGTCTTGGTGGGTGTGCAAACTTACTAGCGTACCGCCTCGTGTGTGTGTGTGTGTGTGCGCGCACGTGTGTGTGTGTGTGTTGGCTGCAGGTACCTGATAGAGCACGGTGCGCAGGTGGGGGCTGTTAACAGCGAGGGAGAGCTTCCACTGGACGTGGCTACAGAGGACGCCATGGAGAGACTCCTCAAGGGAGAAATCAAGAAGCAGGGTGAGAAATTTGTGCCCCTAATTAACCCTGCATGTATCTGTCTTGACTACTGGTGGCTACATCCTTACAAATCTATTCTCTATTTTGCCAGACAGTTATTACCTTGTTGGCACATATCGTTGTTATAGTTTGGTCTTGACATCTTAACAGATTGATAATGGCAAGGGTCGTTGTAATGTTACAATGTTACTGTTATAGAGAACAATAGTAGGTTCATGGCTGCGCTGAAAAACGTGATTTGGAACTTATCATTGACTGTTGTGTTTACCTAAACGGTCGTCTCTTACCTAACCTTTGTGTCCCCGTGTCTGTTAATGTGTGTGTTCACATGCATGTGCCAACCTAGCGTGTGTGTGCTAACTGGTGTGTGTGTGCGCGCTAACTGGTGTGTGTGTGTGTGTGTGTGTGTGTGTGTGTGTGTGTGTGTGCGCTCGTCCGACCCGTCCGTCCCTCAGGTGTAGACGTGGACAAGGCCAGGCGGGAGGAGGAGAGGATCATGCTTCAGGATGCCATGGCTGTGTTGGCAGGGAGTGGTACTCTCACACCTCACCCAAACACCAAGGCCACTGCCCTCCACGTAGCTGCCGCCAAGGGCTACATTGAAGTCATGAAGTAAGCTCCACACACACACACACACGCGCACACACGCTCACACACACAAGAAGTGACCACTTGGCAGCTTTTGGCATCAATCTGGGGACCCGGAACACCTATTTTTATCTATAGCTCTGTCCTTGTTTTGTTTTGTTTTTCTTTCGCACTGCCCCTTTGTGTTGAACTTTTCTCTTTTCTCCTCCCTCCCTCTCTCTAACTCTCTCCTTTCATCTCCCGCTCTTTCATTATCTCCTGCTTGGTATTTCTCTTTCTATGTCTCTCTCCCTCTCTCTTTCTTTCTCTCTCTCCCTCTCTCTCTCTTTCTCTTCGTCTTTCTCTCTGTTTCTCTCTCCGTCACTCTCTCTCTCTCTTTCTCTCCGTCTCTCTCTGTGTTTTTCTCTCTCTCTCTCTCACTCTCTCTCGCTCTCTCTCTCTGTCACTCTCTCAGGGTGCTGTTGCAGTGTGGGTTGGATGTAGATAGCAGGGACTGTGATGGGTGGACTCCCCTGCACGCAGCTGCCCACTGGGGACAGGAGGAGGTGTGCTCCCTGCTGGCTGACAGCATGTGTGACATGGCAGCCGTCAACATCGTGGTGAGGAGACAGGCGCACGCACGCACCACTCTCTCTCATACACACTCTCACACGCAATATTATGATTCTGTATGTTGACCTCTGGGCTAAGATTGGGTTTTCATCTCAGGGCCAGACCCCTTTGGATGTCGCTGACGAGAATCTGGTTGATACTCTGGAGGAGTTGCAGAAGAAACAAAATGCTGTAATTATAGTCTCTGACTTGAGGTTGCAAAACTGCGCCTTCAGTTTAATCAGCTTTGGCTACTTTTTTAGTGGTACTAACTCTGTTCTGTACTTGTTCTTAGCTACGCACTGAGAAAGCCAAACTCTCTCAGACGCCTGTCATTGAGACCAGCCCTCCTATCTCCATGGCTCCAGTTCGCCCACGCAGGTCAGTGTACAAGCGTGTCTCAGTGTGATTTAGTCACAGAATCACCGGCACATCCTAGTGTTTGCATGATGTGATGATGTCACGATGGCCTATCTTCTCCTGCACCCTCTAGTAACCACCCTCCCACCCACACATAGCACCTCTTAATATTGGATAAACAGTTCATCTCCAGCTCCTAGCCACAGCACACAGCACACAGCTAAAACCACAGTGTTTTCACTCGTCAGCCTCTCTACCTCCTTGATTGGATTCTCCATCCACACACACACCCTCTCATTGGCTGCACCCGGAGTGATTGCCCACACTGATTGGCTCCTGCATGCCACCTGTCGTTCTGCCCTTGCCCCATCCCCGCAGGACCTCAATCTCTCGTATGAGCAGCAAGGAGAAGATCTGCCTCCACGAGCGGGAGAAGCACCCCCCTCTGGCCCTGCAGAGCAGCCCTGCCGAAGACGAGGAGGAGGAGGCGCCCCAGCCGGCCTCGCAGGCCCAGGCTCAGACCAAGGCCTCCTGCAGCTCCAGCTCCGAGGACGACAGCGAGTCGGAGAGCGACACCGAGTCAGGTGAGAGGAGCTCGCTGTCTCGCCCACTGCGGCCAAGTTAGATGGGCCGACCATGGGATCAGCAGCAGCCTCCAGGCATAGCCGTGGTAGACATCCTTTGAAGGCGATGCTGTGCAGTGTGGAGCTTTACATTCCAAGCCCCTCTGTGTATTTAATACTGTGACTGTTGAGTGACTTTATTACACAGTCCAATGGAAGTTGTAACGGCTTATAATAACATCTTGGCCTGATTATGCTCTTGCAGAGAAGGCAAAAAACCGAGAGATTATCAACAACTTGAACAACAAGCGCAACAGCTCTGCACCCCATGCTACCTCTACGGCAACTAGTACTTCGGGAAACCAGGTTAAAAAGGTCAGACTCCACTTTTGTGAAACGGATCACATTTTCATGTTTTAATGACGCTTTTAAACAAAAGCAACTTTCAAAGCGTGTGTAAAGTAAATGCAGTGCAAATAGAAGACTGGACGTTCACAGTTTTAGCGATAAGCAATGGATTTCAAAAGCTACAGCGTAGCGACAACATCTCTGATACCTGACTTAAACTGGCTGATACATAACTGCTGTGAACATCTACTGCTCCAGGCTGTATGACTGGGTAGTATTGTGTCTGAGGCCAGCATCCTCTGATCAGATGAGCAGCATGTGCTGTCTTCTCCTCTCGATGCAGCAGGAGCCAGGGAAGCCCCCGGCCCCTGAGGCCCCTGGCTCCTGGAGGACCTCTCTGAGGAAGGCGGGGAGCTCGGTGACTCTGGGCTCGGCCGGCGTGGCCGACCCCAGCCAGGAGAGCAGCAAGGCCCCTGAGTCTGCCCTGGGCATGACCCGCTCCGCCTCCAGCCCTCGCCTCAGTACTGAGGCTGACTCCAAGGTATCCGAACCCTGCAGGCCTAACCGACCAGTCACTCTACTGCCTCACTCTACTGCTTCTCTCCACTGCTTGTAATACACAACACTCTGTGCTACATGTAAATGAGTGTAGCGCTAGCGTATTAGCATTGTTAGCCCTGTGGATAAGCTCCCTCCTCTCTCTGTCTCAGGAACCAAGGCTCGCTAGAGTGCCACCCACTCCGACCCGTCGTCTCTTCAACATCCCAGACAGCAACCCGGACAGCACCAGCAGGTGCGTATCCCCGCCGGGCAGATATGTAAGCCCGCCCACCAGGTGTGTGTGCCCCCCTGGCTGTGAGGACACGCTAGGTGGAATGACACGCTAGGTGGAATGACACGCTTGTTTTCAGGTTCACCGCATCTCTTTTCTTGTGCCACCGTGTCTGTCTGTCTGTCTGTCTGTCTGTCTGTCTGTTTGTCTGTCTGGTTATCTGTCTGTCTATCTGTCTGTCTCTCTCTGTCTCTCTCTCAGCTGGCTAAGTCGTAGCTCCTCTTACAGCCGGCGTCACAATAATCAGTCAGGAAGTGACCTCAGTAGCTCCAACTCCTCCCTGTCTCGCAGGTTAGTCATGTGGTCCGTCACCCTTTTCTGCATTTGTCTGCGCTCTTGTTTGTGCGCGTGCAGCGCAACACTCTGGATCCGGCTACGCCTGTAAATGCTGCTTCACATGCGACTGCACAGAGCGGCCGCAGGTCTAGTTTCCAATGGCTGCTTCCATGTTTTTCCAGCTCCTCTTACGGAAGGAGGATGGAGGACCCCACGCTGACCTCGAGCACAGGAGCCAGCTCTGCTGGACTCAGTCGGCTTAATAGCCTGGTCGCCCAGAGGTAGACCAACTCTGTCTGGCTCTTTGTGTCTGTGTGCCTGCTTCCGCCTGCCTAGCCGACTGACTCCATGCGACCCTGACAACCGCCCCGTCTCTGCTCCCTCTCTCTAGACAAGCTCAGGAACAGGCAGAGAAGAAAGATCCAGTCTCCGTCACCTCCTCCACCACCACCTTTGTAACCACGACAACGGGAGACTCTGAAACCAAGCAAAGGCGCAAGTGAGTTACGGCTGACTGCTCCGTTCCAGCGTTTACAGTACCTGTCTGTTTTATAGATGTTTACAACTTGACCTTAAACAATGGGCCCGGCTGTGTTCAGATGAAGCTGGATGTTAACTAGGTGTCGGCTACATTCTGTCCAGGTCTTATCTGACTCCAGTGCGTGATGAGGAGGCTGAGGCCCAGAGGAAGGCTCGTTCCAGACACGCCAGACAATCCCGGCGCTCCACTCAGGTCAGCAACATGACCGGTCCATGCCCCAGCTCATGCCCAAATTGAGGGGGGAGGGGGGGAGGGGGGTTCCTGGGGTTTGATTGAGCCAGAGCCTGGTGCAGTGGAACAAGTAAGTGTGTCTCAGCGGCGCAAACCCAGGCTATCTGGCAACATGTCAGGCAGTTTCAAACAAACGCAGCCGGTATTTGACTGGACTTCCAAATGCTATCTGACTCCAGATCTGTCTCCGATCATACTTTGTTAGCCCGATGGACTCGATGGCCACTTGTCAGCCATTAAAGACATTCCAGTCCTTCTGTCTCTGCTCTGTCTCCAGGGGGTGACACTAACAGACCTGCAGGAGGCAGAGAAGACCATGAAGACTGACAACAAAGGGAAAGACAAGAAAGAAGACGAGGCTAACCAGAAGAAGGCAGAGGAGGGGGTGAGTGACCCTCAGGTAACAAACGCACTGCGCCGCACATCAAAGGACACCAGCCTAAGGCCTGTATCATGTGTCAGTGCACGCCAGGTGTCCAGGAGGTTGATGATTCAATGTGTTGACAGGAGGTGAGCTGGAGGTCTCGGATTGCTAGTCTGCAGAAGTCAGACCTCTTGGGCCTTACCCAACCAGCCGGAACCCCTCGCCCTCGAGGTGGGCGTGGCTCAGACACACACACTCCTGCTCTCCAACTCACTTTTTGTTTCCAGTTCCTCTCTATATTCCTTAGCATTGTTCTGTTAACTTGAAATGAGTCACCCTATCCTTCTTGATGACTGTACGATTATTACAAGATGAACATGAACGTAACAGGTATTTCCACCTGACGACTGTTTTCTTGCTCAGAAGCCGAGGGTGGAGCCGGGGAGAGCGAGAGCGACAGACTGGCCAGGGAGAGCAGAGAGAGAAGGAGAGCCCGAGCCAGGAGGAGAGCCCAGAGGGCTGGAGAGGTGAGCGGTCAGACTTGGCTCGTTTCGTTGCGACCTAAGGCAAGCGCGGGGCATTTGCACCAATCGCTGTTCTTCCTGTTTCCACAGAGTGATGACAACGACCCCAGCGGTGAGGAAGAGTTTGGAAGTAGCGCTCAGGTCTGTCCGCACGGTCGACTCGATCTATCAGTATCTTTCTCAGCGTGTACTACAGAATAATGACCAATATCCTCTTGGTTTTCTTGTAACAGGCAGGAAGGCAGTTGACCTCCAGGTACGCATTAGTTATTTGTGTCTTCTGATTTGTACAACTTCCTTCCTTGTATGTAAACGAGGTGCTGACTGACATGCTGGTATCTCTGTTGGCCCTCTCTCAGGTCTGACCTATCCTGTAACGACTGTCTTCTCGGTGGGAGCTCTGAAACTAAGGATTACAAGAAGGTAAAACGACTCGACTTGTTTGTTTCGGTTTGGCAATGGGGTTTGTCTGTCTTCGCTCACCCAGTCGCTCACTTCGTCTCGTTGTGTGGTCTGAGTGCAGCTTTTTGAAGATGTTTCCCGAGAGAACAGCCAACTTCAGTGCCAGCTCCAGGACTCCCAGAGGACTGTCTCTCAGACCAGGGTTGATCTGGACAAGGCCACGCAGGTGACGCATGGCCTCAGTTACCCAGCTAGTCATTCTAACAGATGTAACCATGGATTTTTGAACGTGAAATGAAAGAGGAGCATCCAAACATATGAATACGTCATTTTGATTTCAAGTGATGTTGACCGTATTGTCATGCCATGTATGCTACAGAGACAAGAACGCTTTAGTGATTGCTCAGCCCTGCTCGAGTTGGAGAAAAAGGTACGGATCTCATGTTGCCAGGACGATGCCAGATGTTTTGATGCACAGGCTTGCCACACTTTGGCCACGGCTGCCCTGTTGGTCACTCTGTCACTCTCTGTCTTGCCCTCTCTGTTCGTGTCCTTTCTCACTCTGTCCACTCTCCCACTTTCTGTCTCGTTAACTGTCTGTCAACGCTATACCTCCTATCTTGGTATGTCCCTTCCTGTCTCTCTCTCTCTCTCTGTTTCTCTCTCTCTGTTTCTCTCTCTCTCTTACGGGGGACTCAGGAGCGGAGGATGTTGGAGCGGCGAGTGGCAGAGCTGGAGGAGGAGCTGAAGGTGAGAGAAGAGAGGGACAATTAAACAGCTCTTCAGACCGTCCACACTCAGCATGCACACGTCTGATTAGTCCGTGCCAGTCACTCGTGTCATGGCAGTTCACTGAAGTTATCAAACGAGGGGGATGTTTGGCTGCGCAGAATCCTCTATCTTTCGTCCGATCAGACTGGCGAACAAGCCAGCTGCCAGACGCGTTTGAGCTTTGTTAGGAAGACTGCGACACCCTCAACGTCCATTTGTCATATTTTGTTTACCGACGTCCTCATCAGATTGATAAATTGTGCTTTTTTTAGAAGTGACTGATAATTAGTCATCAGCAAATACAAAAATGTACTTGGAGGGGGAGAGGGGGGGGGGGGTGACATAATAAAAAACATTAACGCGTTTAGACATTGTTTTCATAAACCCACACCAACACCTGACTAAGTGCATCGTGATTCGTCCATAACCCAACACCCTGTCATGTGCTTCTACCGTTTCAGGTTTTAGGGGACTTGAGAGCCGACAACCAGCGTCTGAAAGATGAAAACGGAGCTCTGATCCGTGTCATAAGCAAGCTCTCCAAATAGACAAGAGAGAGGGAAGCAGAAAACCAACAGGGAACCCCTCCTCCACCCTCGATCCCTCCGTCCGCCTTTTCCACCCCTCTCCCTCCTCACATTCCTCCCAGTGCCAAAGAAAGAGAAAAGCGGGGGGTGGGGGGGAGAAAGAGAGAGAGAGAGAAGAAACAGAGAATGTCCAATGCAAAAAGAGCACCATAGCTTGACATGATTGTGATGCCTCTTCAATGTACCCTCAGCTAGTCAGAGTGGCTTCAGTGTGTGTGTGTGAGTGTGTGTGTGTGTTTGTGTGTGTGTGCCTTAATCCCCACTTCTCACCACAGGACGTATGGTATGTAGGCATGTATCGCTCTGGTCCGGGGCTTCCACAGTGGCAAAGAGAGACTTGACCAGGCTGAATGCCCTCGGCTTGTGAAACATGGATAAACACACATCTAGAACTGTGTGCCAGAGGGGAAACTAATATGCACACACATTCCTTTATGTGCATCACAAACCCTCCATGCACATTCCACAAGCCCAAGGCAACATGGCTCTTTTAGCTCCCACTTTCTATTTATTTTGTTGTGACCACATTCACGCAACATATCCACTTATGTCCTCCACAGACTACTAACCATCGAAGCCCCTCTCCGATCTACCAGGCACTTGTGACAATGGGTTTTGACATCCATCCAGTCGTTCTTTTCCTAATATCCTGACTAAACGCTGTTCTTTTTCTTCAACAGTAAGGCAGGCTGAAGAGCCAAATTGTCCGTTCATGTCCAACAGACGTGACTCTTGAAGATAGGGGAAGTCCACGAACCTCTTTATTGGTAGTTTCATTCCACGCATGAGAGTTTGAACCCACCTACCTCTCCCCCCCCCCCCCCCCCCCCCCCCCCCCCCCTCCCCCCCACTGCACTCCCCAATATTCTTTGTGACCACGGACCCACTCCATGCCCCTTAATGACCGCAGATACAGGTCTGTTGACCACAGCACTTTAGTCACTGCAGAGCAATGCCAGATCTGTGAGGCTTTTACCTACCCTCCTTTACGAATCATCTTGTACAGAATAACTCTCTGCCACCCATTCTCCCTTCTGTCTGTTGGGAGAGGTAGGAGTGGAAGGCCGCAGAGCTGAAGGTCAGAGGTCATTGCACAACAGAACTTGCTGTTCTGTATAAGCCTAATATGCTATGCATTGTTTTTTACTATTACCATTGATATCATGATTAAGATATTATTTTCGTATTTGTTGTCATTGTCTTTTGTCAATCCCTCCTTGCAAGGGGGCACAGTTCTTTGTATTATACATGTGTATAAAAATATTAGTCTTGAATAATAATCATCTGAAATTCAATGTCATGTAGTCTTCCTTCACATGTTGGTTTTCTAATATATTAAATGAATGTCAGCACCTAATAAAGAAAGAGTGTGAGTTTGTAGCCAGTGGTTGATTATGTACAATTAGTGTTGTCATCCGTTTTCATCCACAAACTCTCCTATGTTGCAGAGAAAGACCATATTGAGGCTCGGCTTGATATGACGTTTCCTTTCAAGCATTTAGTCAGATAAGCTCGTCTTTCACTTTGTCTTTTGTCTCCAGAGGATAGTAACAAGCTTCCTATAGTCACTGTCCGCGCTCCCAGTAACGCCTGGCTGTTCTTGGTCATGTGTCTGTGCAACCGGTGGTATCATCAATCTGCCTGACGTTTGTGAGCATCTGAAAGTTTGGCTTCCTTACTGCTTCCCCTACTCCCCCGCCCCCCCCCCTCCTCCCCCATAATAGTGTTCTGTCCTCCTGTCCTCTCATGGGCCTGGTAGCCAGATGTCCGACATCACTTGGATGGGGTGGAAAAAAAATGGAGCGGAGGAACAGCTGTAATAATTTCCCTGACATTCCCACACAACGTTGCGCTGAAGTTTTGGTGAGGGTGACGTAGACCGCTGAGATGTGTGTGTTTGAATTAACATGGATTTGAACGTGGATTTGTATTCACTCGCTATTGTACCCTTTGGATTGCAAGAAGCCAGAAGTTATGTAGAGTCGTGAGAGCCCAGACAAAAATGGAGATCCCATCCATAGGAATGAATCTTTTGTTCTCCCACACTCCCATCTGCTCGTCTCATCTGTGCATGAGCAGAGATAGACCACTGTCCTATAGGGATAGAATTGCTGACAACAAGCTCAGCTCCTAATAAGGTAGGCTGAACTGGCCAGGGCACACTCTCTGTAAATATCCCTTAGGTCTGAGAAAGACGGAGGAAGAGAGAGGGAGGAAGGGAGCTGGGGAGGAAGAGGGAAGCGGATGGATTGCAACCTTATATGGGCAAAGCACTTCTTTTCCCAGGGTTTGTGGCTCCGACCCACGGCATGCAGCCAGTAAAACTCCAAACGGCTCCTTTATGCCACCTAGAGATGACTCGGCTTCAGTGCTGTTTGAACTGCCGATGAAACCCAGGAAAGTGGGAGGATATTGAGGCAGCCTCTCTCATGATGCATAATTACCTGTTTGATTTCGCGTTTAGTTAGTAAGTGCCATTCTCTCATCACTCAAGGCTGTTATATCGTACAAATATACACATTATAAGGTAAGCTTAACACAGCGACTTGCATGTCTCTAGGTCTTTTTTGTTTTTTTATTACGGGCAGGCAGTGACCCGTGGGTGGTCGTGCTGAAAAATATGAGGGAAGTACACCAAGTCCCAGCCTGAACTGCTTCGAGCCACACGTTAGGAAGGCCCCCCTGCGTAACCGGAGGGGATTAGGTGAAGGTGGAACTTGCCTAGCTAGAGTTACGGGATGAACCGCAGGTGGGTGGACGGCCAGACATGATGACTCGCGCGTGATCATGCTGAAAAATATGAGAATAAATAAACTTGGTCCCAGCCTGCTTTGCGCCACACGTTGGAGAGGCCTCCCGGAGTAATGGGAGCAAATTTGGCGCAGGTGGAAGTTACCTAGCCAAGGTTACAGGGGAAATCACGGGTGGGCGTACGGGCAGTGGGGATGACCCAGCCTGGTCTGCTAGTCGCCACACGTTGAGGGGGTCAGAGTGAAGGGGGAACCACGAACAGGCATTGTCATGCCGCCTGCCCGCCCGCCCACCCTCGGTTTACCCCATACTGTGGATAGGCAAGTTCCATCTGTGCCAAACTCGCTCCAGTTTCTGAAAGTTGCCCCCCTAACTCACAGTGCAAAGCAGGCTGGAATCACGTGTTTTTTCCTTTTTTTGATTATTCAAAATCAATCCATGTAGGTTGTGTACAGAAAGATAACTCCACCAAATGTACCACAACAAAGTGTACAATTTATGCGGATCTGTTGTAAATTGAGTTGGAGATGGATTAATGATTGAAACAGAAGAGGTAGGCTACTTCGCGTTAACCTATGATTTTCTGGTCCTGGTCACGTTTTTCAACCAAAATACGTTAGATCCAATCCGTAATCCTGTTCAGACATGCGAATTCACCGACATCTGGATACGAGCACAACCATAGTCCCGCCTACTCGATATAGCATAACTGTCTGGAATCAAAGTTTCACCGCTTTCTGTTTTCAAAGTCTCAGTTTCTCTTCGGATTACTCAGATTGGTCGTTGTAAAGCTAACAGTAAAACTATCGTCCGTGTTACTATTTGCTCATCGTTCCTCCTTTGCATACGGAAGCACCGCTCCTCTTCACGTAAGAGTGCGACAAGACCATAAGAATATTGCAAGGATTGTCATGGAAAATTCATTCCATGTGTAAAATTCCTTTGTAGAGTGGCAAGTAAAGACACTTTGACATTGTCTCTGAGACTTTTACGGATTCTCTATATTCTTTTAATCAACTCCTTTGAGATGATATTGGTATTTCAGTATATTTTGCGTCTCATTATTTTGTGGTGAGGTGATCCATTTTTCTCATACGACTTGAATCTTTCTCTGTAAGACAATGTTTTAACTCACTGTTTAATGACAAATGCCAATCATGCGTAACTATACTAACTTTTGATGCCTACCAGTGCAGAAGTTCGTTTGTGAACGTTCAAGATTATGTCTTTTGCTGACTTGTGGTACTATATAACTTTACATATTTATAATATCATTTTTTATGGTAGTTGTGTGTGTGTGTGTGTTAACTTTTGTTCCAGGAACTTTATTGTTTAACCTTTAATCTTTCAAAGTGGACTGCACT
This sequence comes from Plecoglossus altivelis, assembly GCA_036571765.1. Taxonomy (NCBI): domain Eukaryota; kingdom Metazoa; phylum Chordata; class Actinopteri; order Osmeriformes; family Plecoglossidae; genus Plecoglossus; species Plecoglossus altivelis. Next base: position 16,285,424 of record BROE01000003.1, read on the forward strand.
TCCACATGATGGCCACTGAAAGCCCAGACCCCTACATCTTCAGCACAGAAACATTACCCAATGACCCCCGCTACCTACCTCCTCTGGCCAATGGGCTTCTTGGCTGGACAGTGTATAACAAAATCATGCACATGGGTGGAGTGTATAACGGCGAAGGTGGGGACTGTCACCGGGCAGATGTTCCCTGCCCCCTTGCTGTGACGATGGAGACAGAAGAAGAAAGCAGGCACTCATATACCCTAAATGCCCGAACAGGTATAGGAGCCCTGTAGACTTGTGTTGGTGTGACACTTTCTCACTGTTTCTGGAATGATGCCCTATCTGGTCACACTTTTCCCCCCACTACTAATTCACCTTGACTGTTGGCATAGACTATGAACTGGAGCGCTGCTGCTCTGAGCTAGTATCTTCTGCTTATTGCGTCTCTCCTTGTCACTTATCGCATCAGCTCTCCCACTCTCTCTCTCCTCTCTATGTATTTGCCTCACAGGTGTGTTCACACACTCGTTTAGCACTGCTAGCGTCACTGCTTCACAGTCTTTCTATGCTCATCGGCGCCAAACCAACCTGTTGATCATGGAGATTTTGCTGGTGCGTCAGGAAGGCTCGCAGGAATCCGTCACGGTGAAGCTGGAAAGTTCATACACACCTCACAGTAAAGACATTGTCTTCCAGTCTGCACCTGACTACAAAGGTGGAAGGTGAGGATACGCTCTGTAAAAACAAAGGACCCATGCTCTTCTTGTGTAGAAAAATGGTTATCTAACGAAAACATTCTTCCTTTCTTCAAGAGTCAATCTCTGGAATTAAGATACAACAGTTTTTTTTTTTAACCCACCAGGTACATTCATGGACAGACCACCACTGCTGAGGTTGCAGGAGGTACATGTACCAGTGTACACATGATCTGGACCCCTACCATGCCCTCTCTGACCTTGCGGCCCGAGCAGAGTCAATCACGCTGGGGGTTTATTGTAGCGTTGTCCAACAGTGCAGAGGGGGCCAAGGCTCACTTTGACACAGGCCTAGAGATGATGGCTTTTGGAGACCTTCGTCCTTCCCACCAGCGGGCCTGGGAGGAGCAATGGGCAGGCAGCTTGGTGGAGCTAACTGGATCTGATGCACTTAGTAGGGCCGTGATTGGCTGCATGTTCTACCTCATCAGTGCCTTCCCTTACCTGCATGAGTCCTCCACCAAGTTTGGGGGGGTCAGTCCAGGGGGTCTGTCTAATGGAGGGGAGGGGCAGGACTACTGGGGTCATGTGTTCTGGGACCAGGTGAGACTTGTGTCTACTGTAACTTCAAAAAGTGACTGTCGTTTTTCACAACGATGTGGAGCTATAGGTGAAACCTGATTTATCTCTCTCTCTCTTGTCCCTGTCTAGGACACATGGATGTATCCTAGTATTGCTCTATTCTACCCTAAGTTCGCCCGGGCTGTGCTGGAGTACAGGGTGAGCACTGTGGACGGTGCCAGAGACAATGCAGAGAAGCAGGGATACAAGGTAAAGAAACAACATCTGGAGATAACTTTTACCCAATTGAAAGCGCCTCTGAATCAGTCACATCTTGGGAATGCTTGTGTGATGTGATAACGCCTGCTGCAGTGGACCTTCTCACGAACAGATGGTATCCTAACAGGGACTGAAGTTCCCTTGGGAGAGTGCTGTGTCAGGAAGAGAGGTGTGCCCTGAGGACATCTATGGGAAACAGGAAATCCATATCAATGGAGACATCATCCTTGCTTTCCAACACTACCTTTACCTCACGCAGGTATTTCGTTATCTGGTTTGTGGTGTTTCACAAGTGTAGTCATTGTCCTCTGTCCAGCTTTGTACAGTTGCTTTTTCTCCCGGTTCCAGGATCTGTCCATGTTCACAGAGGGCCGAGGCAGTGAGGTGATTTGGGGGGTGGCAGATTACTGGGTTTCAAGAGTAACCTGGAGCTCAGAGGAGCAGAACTATCACATCTTGGGTAAAGTCACATCGACGATTTTGTATGAAGCCACTTCACATGCAAAAACTCCAACTTACTGTTGATACATAACTGTCCTTGACGTATAAAGAATGCCATGTAATACTTTAATTACATCCACACATAATGACATAATTACTCCTCAATTTCTAAAGAAGATGTTTAGCTTCTTATGTGTTGCCCTACTTGTTTCCTTGTTTCTCAGGTGTCATGCCACCTGATGAGTATTACTACAATGTCAACAACTCTGTGTACACTAACACAGTGGCCAAAATCAGGTACAAACATTTGCTCTTGCACCAGGACCCAGAATGCATGACTTTTTAATATTCTCTGTCTCTTAGTCTCCAGTTTGCTGTGGAGTTGGCTGGTCTCCTCAATTACCCAGCACCCCCAGAGTGGAAACAGATAGCTGACCAAATCAAAATTCCATTCGACCCAGAGAATAAATATCACCCTGAATATGATGGCTATAAGAAAGGTGAGCCCTGTCATTTTTGCAGGAAAACTGAACGATAACTGATTGGCTGTCAGTCGACGTTTAAGGGAAGAAGAAGTCTGTTGGTCGGTTTTATAAACGGCAGACGATAGCTGTTGGAAAAGTCGGTTAGGATGCTATAGCATTGCTGAAGGTATTTATAATAGTGATGTTTGCTGTCTGCTTCTCAGGGCACCCAGTGAAGCAGGCAGACACAGTGATGTTGGGTTATCCTCTGGGCTTGTCAATGAGTCCAGAGATCAGAAGGAACGACCTGGAGCTGTACGAGGCTGTCACAGATCCACGTGGTCCTGCCATGACATGGGTAAAGGACCCACTAAGCTGCACTCTTAATGACGGTTCTCATACATGCAACATGAAGATGTAATGTTTTGAGGTTTATCTCTCCCATTGCAAGAGTATGTTTGCTGTAGGCTGGCTGGAGTTAGGAGAGGCTGAGAAAGCTCAAAAAGAACTTCAGAAATGCTTCAAAAACATCCAAGACCCATTCCAGGTCAGACTGATGTCGATTATTCCTGCTGTCTGAACTATCTTCTTCTCTCTGTCTCTCTTTGTCCCATGAGCACGGCTTGTTAATGTATGTGTGGAAAAACGTCTTCTTTTTTTTAAGGTATGGAGTGAGTCATCAGATGGTTCTGGTGCAGTTAACTTTCTCACAGGCATGGGCGGATTTCTGCAAGCTGTGCTGTTTGGTTATACTGGCTTCAGGTCAGTTTGAACCTTTGCTCATACTTGTCTTCAACCTTTAGTCCTACAAAAGAGAGTCCCTTAACTGTCCCGTTAACTCTATCGCTTATGTTTTGTCTTATTAGGGTACAGAAGGATTGTCTTGCCTTTGCCCCACTTCTCCCCAATGACATATCTCAGCTTTGTATAAGGGGTGTAAGTTACCTTGGTGGTAAGATGGACTGGTTGGTAAGGGGAGAGGAGGTGTGCATTATTTTGAGGGAACATGAAGAGGCCGAACACTGTGATCTGCAGGTCATTCTGAAATCCTCAGGAACCAAAATCCCTCTCGTACCAGGTAATACCAGATTCAAACACTCAATGGAAAAATGCTCATGTTTACAAAGTATGCATCACTCATGAAATATTTGCCGGTGTTAAACAGTAGCTCACATTTATGGAAACTGTATGAATGGTAAGTCAAGATGGTTCATTTCAAAGTTATGTGTTTTCACAGTTCCTATTCGTTCATTACAATCTTAAATTGCTTTATTTGTTAAAGTGGGAATTTCCCCAGATGTAAAACAAATATCCATGAGGGAACTGTACAAAGTTTGGAAAAAAACATTGATACCTGGAGAGAGATTAATTTGACCTAACAGTTCTATTTTATTCCTTATAAGATGACCACAATATTTTCTTTCTTTTTCTGTCTGTTTCCTCAGGAAAACCAGTGACGTTTCCCCGAGAGGCTGGGGAAATCTGTAGACTGGACTCAGTGTTGTCCTAGGCCAAACTGAGGAATGTACTGTATCCATCACTCAACTCACCTCCTGTGTTCATGTGAACGAAGGGATTGTGCACTTAAACGCCACAAAACCTCTGTAGTCCATGTCTTTGTGTTTTTATTTTATACGCTTTGATACAATCTACATGCATTATAAAAACAGGAATATATTTTATTCCTAATATGATACTTTAATAAATTGTTCTTTAGATATATCAATCAGATCTTTGTGACTTTTTCATCGCGCACACGCTTTATTAACAAATAAATCTTAATTCACTAATCTGTCTTCAGGTTCATGCATGATGAAATAATCAATTATTATAATATATAACATATTATATATTAATATGGTATTTAATATACTTGATTCAATGTAAAATGATCTTAAAACATTCCCAGTTCATGTGCCCCTTTCAACAGTTCTGACAGTGTATGCAGATTATTTTCTTGATACTTTGATACATACTTAATTAGAATGGATTTGTTGAGTGGAAATATGTGAAGAAGAGGTATAATTAAGGCGTCTACGATTAGCCTACCTGGTTGAGAGCTGTACACGTGACTTTTTAATTTTATCTCTAAAATGACAGGAGGTATTACCTGATCTTTTGTATGTTGGGATTGAGAAAAATTGCGATGGAAAAGAAGACCATTAAAGGAGATATTTGTTGTTTTTAGTTTTTATTTTCAAACGAGGGCGGGTGAGGTGGGGGGTACTGATGTAACATTATTTCCCCTTTGCCTATTCTTTGTTGTTGCTCTCACGCTAATGTGCGAGATTCAGACCCAACTGCGCGGTCGCATTCTGCCTCTACTTCCCCCCTCCCCCGCGGCCTGGCTTGAGATGAGTGGAAGATGTCGGTTTCGGGGCTGAAGGCCGAATTGAAGTTTTTGGAGTCAATTTTTGACCCAAATCACGAACGATTCAGAATCATTGACTGGAAGCCCGACGAGCTTAGTTGTCAGTTTAACGTCACAGGGGAAAAGCTGTTGATAATACACTGCAACATCACGGTAAGAACAGGCCAGCTTCGTTAGCTCACTAGACCAAACACAGGGTTTGCTGGTACTCGCTAGCTAATAGGAAGCGACAAAAATGACGATTTCGGAATTCTTCAGATCAACACCAGAGAACCAACAAACGCTTCAGCTTGTTTGCTGGTTTACGGTAGCGCTGGCTATTAATCTGAATATCTGAGACCGCCGCATTCAGAAAAAAATGTGAACTTTATCCAGCCTGTTAAGTAGTTTGTGTCTTGTCTTGTAAGAAATGTTACCTAGCTGGCAAGCTAACTTGCCCATAAGGCTAGCGTAGTTAGCTGGCTACTAGCTGCCTAGCAAGGCAATTTCTGCATAGCGTCAGCTACACTCACTCAGTATAGATTACCATCAAGTAACAATATAGTTAGCTAGCTTCTCCCTAGCTAGCAATGCATGTTGCACATTTATAGCTAGTTCTTGTTTTTTAATAACACAGACAACTGCACAAGGGATGTTCGCCAAACAATGCATGGCATCAAATATCAAATTGACTTGGTCAGTTGGCTAGCATTAAGCTTTCATAGCCAGCTGATTTAAGCTATTTGTTTACATGTAGCTTACTGGCTAGCTGCTAGCGTGGTAGACTTCAATGACTACAAATATTATTTCGTACAGTCATACCTTGTTTAGCAAGTGCACGTATTTGTGTTACCCCAGATTAATTTATCGGTCACATGGGAAGACCAGGCACAATTCTTATTTTTAAATCGGGAATTGGATTATGTAAACTACAAAATATATCCTGAAAAATGGTACCTGATGTACACTTTGGTATGGCGTTTACTTTCTCAAGTCTGCTTTCCTTACATTGCTCTTAAGCCTCAGTCTGTGTTTTCAGACAAAATGTCAATTTTGCTGTCAAACCATTTCCTTACTTTACAAACGCTTCATCTTTAGTTGGATTCTATATGACTTGGGGGGAATTCAGTTCTAGCCTGTATTCCGTCACCTGCATCCCACCTTTACAGGAATCCTATCCCTCAACATCTCCAATATGGTTCGTTGACTCCGATGACCCAAGTCTTGCAGAAGTGTTGGAGCGCTTGGAAGATGTCAGGAAAGGCAGCTCTTTGGTGAGTCACGTGATCTGCCACAGGCTTACAATCACAACAGCCATCGTTTTAATCATAGACCAGCATCACCTTGACCCAGCTGATGGGCATCGTTGTGTATGTGTCACGTGACTTTATATGAACACGTGGTCGTAATGGTTTCTTCTCTTCCCCTTTCCAGCTCCTTCAGCAGCTGAAGCGACTCATCTGTGACCTCTGTCGCCTCTACAACCTCCCTCAGCATCCTGATGTAGAGATGCTTGATCAGCCCTTGCCAGCCGGGCCCATTAACCAAGAGCGCAAGGTAGTGACGCATCTTTCAGATGGGCCAGTAATACCAACAAATGCTCTTAATGCCTCTCCGTATAATGTCTGTCATCCTCCCTAGCACGGGCCGGCAGATGAGGTGACATCTGAAGAGGAGGAGGAAGAGGAGATGGGGGAGGTGATTATCTTAGCCCTCGTACGACCTCATTTGCATAGCGATCCGCATGAGCTTGTGAGTGTTTCGATGACATCGCTGTGTGAATATTCATCTGCGAACTGTGGCAGCAGGACATCGAGGATCTCGACCATTATGAGATGAAAGAGGAGGAGCCTGTGGACGGAAAGAAGTCAGAGGACGACGGAATAGAGAAGGAAAATCTGGCCATCTTGGAGAAGATTCGTAAAAACCAGAGGCAGGACCACTTGAACGTAAGTGCTCATTCGGTAAGGTGCTTTTCTAGTTTTTTTGGGAGGGGGTAATTGGGCACATTTGATATTGTCGTTCTATTATTGTATCAATTTCCTGGCAGTTTTGACCACCCGTTTGTTGTTATATTTCAGGGTGCAGTGTCTGGTTCAGTACAAGCCTCTGATCGTCTCATGAAAGAGCTCCGGGAGATCTACAGATCACAAAGTTACAAGACAGGCAAGTGCCAGTTTATTACAAATGGATTCCTTAACCTTTTTATGAATATACTTAGTCATGACTGATTTTCTATAGTATATTTCCTGTCTTATGTATTTTTCTTGTTGTTGCAGGTATTTATTCAGTGGAACTAGTCAGCGACAGCCTATACGAATGGCATGTTAAAATAAGGACGTAAGTTCTCATGTACTAAAAGCAAAAATTGCTTGAATACATTTCAGCTTCTCTGTTTGAACCCAACTGAGGTTTCAGTTACTTGCTCTTTACAGGGTCGACCCAGACAGTCCCCTACACAGCGACTTGCTTGTCTTAAAAGAGAAGGAAGGCGTGGATTACATTCTACTCAACTTTGCGTATAAAGTGAGTGGTGTTCTGTGACCTCTGAGAAGCACCAATGGACGTGTATGTAGCTTCTGAACAAATGTTTTCTGGTTTTGCTCCGGCAGGATAATTTTCCTTTCGATCCACCTTTTGTACGAGTAGTTTCACCTGTGCTCTCTGGAGGGTAAGTTCTCACTGCCTTTTATTTTATTTTTCTTTTTTTACACCTTCTTGTACAGCATCGACATAGATGCATTATTATGACAAGTCTGTCCTGTTAAACCTTTTTTGAATACCAAAGACTTGGTAGCTAAAATGCGACAAGACCAGTTAAGACTGGAAGAAAGTGTGGCAAAATGAAAACTGCCATATAACCATAATGAAAGGTTGGATATATGATCCTAGACTATTTTATGCAAACAAAGAATAACATGCTGATATTAGGGGAAAGCAATGCTGTGAAATATATATAATGCTGATACACTTTACCATCTAAAACAAACCAGTACCTGTATTAACCTTTACCTTGTGTGATCAATACTGACACTGTCCTGGCCAAATGCATTACATATTCTATTTCAGTTATGTCCTTGGCGGAGGAGCGCTGTGTATGGAACTGCTAACAAAACAGGTTTGTTTGTTAACGTTTTTGCAAACTTTTTTATAGGGCTGAGCGATATATCGTATATTATTATTTGACGGCGATGTCAAATGTGAAAATATCTTCAATAATCGAATGTTTCAAAGTCAAGCATGCTTGACCAATGAATGAGCTGAATGTCCAATGTTACGTCCCCTTTTCATCACATTTTGTACTAACGCAAACATATCGCGATATATATCGCATATCGTAAACATTTTGACAATATCGAGATATCAAAATAATATACATATCGCCCTGCTCTACTCTGACTGCTAAAGTGGCTGCATGATGTGATTTTTGATTTTGTTTGTGTGTCACCAGGGTTGGAGCAGCGCTTATTCCATAGAGTCTGTTATCATGCAGATTAATGCTACCCTAGTCAAAGGAAAAGCCAGAGTGCAGTTTGGAGCCAATAAGGTAACAGGGGGGAGGGGGGTGGGGGGGAGACACAGCATATGTATGATGTCACAGTTGACTATAACGTTTGAGCACTGGACACTTGGTGACACGTTTGGTGAGCCATACACCTTGTACAATGAACTGTGATCAACCTATCTTTTCTTTTCTGTATATCAAGTTGTGAACCTACCGTGTATTTTATTGTCTTTCAGAATCAGTACAATCTTGCAAGAGCACAACAGTCATACAAATCGCTTGTGCAGATTCATGAAAAGAATGGTACGGGTTGGTTTCAGTACAATCATGCAGAAATGCTCATCTTTGTTTATGTGCGTTATTCCACATGTATTTTCTTCTTTCCCTCACCAGGCTGGTACACACCTCCTAAAGAAGATGGATAAGAGGCCACTTCCTCAATGCACTGGGAACATGTCTTTGGGTCAAAAGATGTTTTTTTTTTTTTTTTGTGAACTTATTTTTTGTTCCTTTTGACAAACTGGGAGTATATCAACATACTCATGGAATCCTTCTGACAAATGCTTTTTGTTGACTCAGTAGACTCATTTCTGTACCACTGTGGGGGAAGGGAGTCCTGACTCTCTTTGCTTTTCCCCTCGAATTCATCAAGATGAACGAGCTGAACATCAGTGGTTTTACATCTTTTAAATATGCCCATTTTTCTGAAAAGCTTCCCCCCCCCCCCTTAAATTGCGAAGAATCGGCATGTCTGCTTTCCAAAAGTGGACTCGCCCTTCCTCAAAGTGAGCGCCCATCTGACACCAGGTGGGGACAAAGTCAAAACGAACCTGGTCTGCATCCTCACCCTCCTCTTAGTTCAAGCTGCCAGCTCTTACTGTAAAGGCAATGGATTTTAACAAAAGCTTTTGTGAAATCATTTGAACTCAAGATGGATACTGAAGATGTTTAAATGATGTGCCACTGCTATAAATTCTATCGATGTTTTTTTTTTTTTGTGTAAAATGTACTGGTACAAAATGCAGACATTGTAAAAGATATTGTACTCTGAAAATTATACTTGCTGGATTTAAGATCCTTGTATAAGAATGTTACTGAAAGGTGAGTGAGCAGGGGTGGTCTTAGATATTTGATTGGATAGCACAGTCCCTATATTCTAGCACTATCTTCTACCACAAGGTCATTGACCCAATGACCACACAATTACACATGTTTGTGAAAGTAAAGCTTGATTCTTACAATGCATCATATTGAGACTGAGCTGCTTGGTGAATGGATTCATCTGTTAAAATCTCCCCTTTGGCAGTGGTGATGCGCTGATCCAGAATGTAGTTATTCTATGCCATAAAGCAAAACATGGGTCTGTAAAATCATTTAGACCTCCCCTGCTATTGCTCGGTCTCCCAGAAAACTTGTACAATGGTTCGTGTATTGCCTTTTCTCCATGAACATACAGGTTGGGTTGTACAATTAAAACAGCTAAGCCATGGTTTCCTGGTTAGCTTGCTGTAATAGAAAGGGGCCTTAAAGTACAGTTTTGTGTGGTATCGGTGGGTCTGTACAGTTTAATCTACATTCTTGCAGCAGAATTGTTACACATTCTCAGTCTTAAAAGGAATTATGGTACCCCCCCACCCCCCCCACCCCCTCCTTAACACACATGTAACTTTATTCTGTCAAGGATGTCAAAACACCCTTTTAGCCTGTGTGGCCCATGAGTAATATAGTGCAATTGAGTTGAACAGAGCAGGTCTTTTTCCCTTTATCAAGGATATGTTATAACTCGTTTGGTGTGTATTATATTGGAAATGATCACTGTACTTGCTCTTAACAGAAATTTAGGATGCCCTTACTATTCAGTCATTTTCTTGACATAAAATATACACGACTTCAGTGCGGTTATAGTTTCCATGGTAATAGAAAATAGACTTGTTCTATGAGGTCTTTGTGCAGTTGTTTTTTTTGAACCACTTTCTGAAGATGTGGTGTTTAACTGGCAAAACTCAGGTAAACAAACTGGATGCTTTGCAAGGGATCTGCTCATGAACAACGCATTTCGGTTTATTACCCTGTAATACTTCTTGTTTCTCCTTTTGCTATTTACTCCATTTTCAGAGACGACCCTGTTTGTTAAGAGCTTCATAATGTGGCTTTGGTCATTGTTGGTTTTCTGTCATACGCATTCAGCAGGGTGAGTTTTGACATTTGTAGGTCAGATTACACCATTTTACAGGGCCAACTTGCATGATGTCGACCCAATGCTTTGGCTTCAATCCAAACTGAAGTTAGCAATTCCATCTTCAGAAAGAACTAACGTTTTTTTGGGGGGTTTGTTGTAGGGATGCTGAATTTCCCTCATTTAATGATACTGGCATTTGCACAAAATGACAAACGTGCCTAGAAAGGTCAACATTATAACGCAAATCAAGTTTGGAACGTCAGATTTCCATATCAGAAATATGTCTTTGTTTGGGCAAAAATGTTCTGTAATTCTGTATTGTATAAATTGTGTAAAATGTTTGCCTCGTACAGGTTCTGCAGTTTGTCGGGCCATCAAAGGGGGAGGGGGTTCAAATCTCATGAAAATTTGCCAACAGGTGTGCTCATCTCCAAAGCCTTGTCCAGTTACTGCCTGGAATAAAAGACTAGTAAACCATGATCCTTTCAGAGTGAGATTACAAACAAACTTGTGGAAGCTGTTGACAGCGATGTAACAATTTCTCACTTAACCAGCAGTCAAGGCAGTGGGCGTGGGTTTAAGAGATCATCCAGTTTTGATAGTCTTGCTGTGGTGAATAGATTTGCACGCTTCTCTGTAACTGGACAGTGTATTGAAAAAGTTAATCTAGATCCCAATTGTAAATTCTGTTCCTGGAACCAACGTATGGTGAACAGATGATCAAGGTTTGCACCATAGGCATGCTTTTGGTTTTATTTTTCTTTCCATTTTAAGATACATTTTGAACATGTACAGCAATTAGTAAACTTGCATCAAGTTTATGAATAAAGAATTTTAAGATTTGGGCTGTTTTATTATGTTGCTAAACCTATGATTTGCAGTAGATTAAACATTTTAAGACACAAATTGCAACAATAACATTTTATTATTCTTCAGGAAAATAATAATACACAAAAGTTTGTTCCCTTCAGACTAATGGAGAAATGGGCCCCCTGTGTTTGAGGATAATCCAACCCATAACAATATGTACCTAGTATACAATGTATTTTATCCATGTAAATACCTTGCCGCAAGTGTCTATATGTTCGAATTCATCATATATATGAAACAACATATCAGGGGAAATTGGGTTGTTAATAAGTGGTATTTAAAAGCTTCACGGGTAAACTAGCATAAAAACATGAATCGCTGCTGTTCAATGTGCTGTGGATCATGTGATCTCTAAGTGTACAGACATTGTATGATAGGACAGCAGCAACATCAACAACCACACATACTGCATCTTATGTACACATGGCACAAGGTTTGGACCGATTCACAAATTCACCAAAACCACATGACCATACACAGACGGCTTTTCTGTTTGTCTTTGTACATCCTTAACATTTAAAAAGGCTTGATTCACCAAGTGCATGTTAAAACATATGACAGGTTATGTGCGTGGCAAGGTATTAGGATTTTAGATAGTGGGTAGGTTTGCTGGTGCAATATTACGTTGTCTTGTGGTAGCTATCGCATCATTTGTTTTACAGACGTCTAATTCTACGAGATGAATGTTCGTGTTGTTCTTTACGACCCTGCATATTTGGACTTGCTTTCTTTAATACAATGTTCTTAATTATAGTTGTCCAATGCACGTTAATTATGCAAGTCACTGTACTGTGAGTAAAGTTATTGTGTGGAAACACAATTTGTCAATAATTAGAAGAAGCACAATATATGATTTTCAGACACATTACCAACAACCAGGAAGAAACTGAAGATAACAACCTCATACGCGCTCTCGCACATCATAGAAAATACACACAATGGAGGTATTTACACAAATGTTTTACATAAGGACTAAGACGCAAATGAACTTCAACACACAAACTGATAGGACAATTCACAGGTTTAGAAATACTAGCATACAGCTGTTCCATAACCACGTTTGCCTATTACTGTATACTCATGTTATATCCATCAATTCATTTAGGAGTACAGTTTACTTAAAGATACATGGCAAAGTATTGCACTGTAATAAGATGAATGCCGTATCTGAAAAGACAGTTAATGTGCCTAATGATAGTAAGTCAGACAGTAGGAGGTCCTTCCAATTCCAGGTTGAAAACAAATGTTTGCAATAATACTGTATTCTATGTTGCTCATATCACATCTACTCAGGTACAAACATTGACAGCCACAGTATATATTCACTGGTACAGTCTAAAATCCAGAAATCAAAAACAAAATATAGTCATTTAAGCATTCGGGTGACAGCGAGGATTAACTATTGGGAACAAACATCCATAACATCTGACAATACCACTTACAGTCCATCTACAACAGTACATATTTCCATTGGGACAGTAAGACTACATTTTGAAAGTGTTTATCTCTATGCCATTTGACAGCAAAAGCATTTTTGTTACAGGTTTCTTATTAAAATATCACTTGTTGATTTGGAATGTTTTTTTTCCCTCCGAATTTCTAACCTGAATGTGCTTCATTTGATCCATGTAGTAGTTGAACTGATAGTAAACTGTGGAAGAGCAACACTTCTCTAAATTGCCAATGATGAGTAACTTCAACATTCGGGATGACAAAGAGTCTTGAGATGCTATGGCAATGCAACAGAAAGTCCCATGTATGCCTGATGTATAAGGTTAGGTAGGTTAAACAAACTGGACAACTATCAAATTTCCTGAGAATCTAAGAAATACAAAATTCAATATGGACAGAAATGTGATAGGTGTAATCAAAAAAATCTTTTTTTTTATACCATGTTATGTATATCTGATGGTAACTTGTATAACTGGTTTCTTATAATACAGTAATCCGACAGTATTACCTGGTTCTCAAATGTACATAAAGTATAACAATCTTAACTCACTTTAGAGCTTAAGACACAAAAAAAGATTACCTTTCAAAACCAGACCCATTTTTGTAAATAGTGACATCTCCTGAAAGGTTATTCTTTAGATTTATATTAATCAATGTGACGGCAATTAAAGTTGCTTTAAGATGTATTGAAAATGAGTCATGGCAATATATCGTCCTGATTGTTTCAAGAAAAGGGGTAAGTAGTGTTGTCTGAAGCATTTTCACTCGTATCATCGCAGAACAAAACAAAACAGTGTCTTACATGACTTGATCTAATTAAAACCCAATTCGTATATTTAGGGCACCTAAATCTCTGTTCTCGCGATCATCCCTTTTTTTTTTTGTCGTCTCTCCCCTCGTCGTACTCACGCATCCCCACTCCTCGGTGCCCTACATGGGCTCGTCGTAGTTGTAGGTGGGCGCTGCTGAGTACTGTTGCTGTGCTGCACCCTGGGCGGCCCCCACCACAGCCTGCTGGGCAGCTGCCTGGACGTGGGGGTTCTTCCACGCTCCAGAAGCCCACTCATCCTTGGCTTGGCTCATGCTACCTCCACTTCCACGGTAGAAGTTGTGAACCTTCAGAAAACCGGGGGTACAAAACGTGTGGGATAGTCACGTTACCAGGAGCGACGTGAGAATCATGCAATCGCGCCCCGTGATGTTGAGTCAACTACGATGATACGGCCTCTTATCAATGGAGAACTCCGGTTCGACTGCATCGTTAATCACACTCAAGTCAGTAAGGAAACGAACCGTTCTGGTGTAACGGGACATTCTGTCGTACCTTAGTGAGGGCAATGAAGGACAGCACAGCCACAGCAGTGAACATGATGGTAGGGATCAGCATGACCACAGCCGAGCCAACATTTGTGCTGAAGAAGGTGATAGTAGCCAGCCAGCCACTGGAGGGGAACAAAAACCAAAAGGTTAATTCAGGATAGTAAGATGACTGTGCAAAGGAATATTCCTTCAAATGAACAGTCACAACACAACCTACAGCTCAGACAGTAATTATTGAACTACTACAATTCTACTGAGGGAGTCATATTTCTGTGATACTAAGCTAACCGATTTATTAACGCTGATAAATGACTAAGTCAGGGCTTCATTACCATATCTCTGTGCCATTCCAGTTTCGGCTACGCCAATCTTACTTTATTATTTGCCAACATTGCACATACGATATAGATTTTCGACCCTTTGTTGTCTAATGATAAACTGAATGAACATGGGACATACCACACTCCCCAGCCAGGGATTCCCACTGTCTGGATGATACTGATTACAACCTGGGCCATGAAGACGAAGAAGAACGCCATGAAGTTGAAGGAGCTGTCGGTCCTGTAGGATATATCAGTACGTTGCTGTTTTCACAATTGTTGACACTGAAGAATGGCCAAATGAAGAATTGATTCGCAAGGGGTTTAAATGCTGCGTACGTACTTGAGGGCCTTGTAGATGGGTCTAAACCAGCATACATAGGAGCAGGGGGTGAAGAGGATAAGCCAGAGGATGGCCATACCAAAGTTAGTGGCTCCGCCCCCACCACACATCCATGCCAGGCAACCAATCAGATTAACAGCCAGGGTAGCGCTGTTCACTGAGAACACCAAACAGGAAGTATATACATGACTGGCTAAACTTGGATCATTTGATAATAGAGTGCATCTACATGACTCATATAGGATGATGTGAAGTGTAATACAAATTTGAACATTGTGTATTTGCAACAAAAAAAGAAGCTATATTACGAATTTAAACATGAGTAGAAATGAAGGGGGGAAATTGTTTAGATATAAACATCAAGACAAGCTTCTCTAACAAGGAATCTATAAGAAACTAAATGAAACTACATTGAGCTCTAATATACTAAACACACAATACAACTGCTACACAAAGCAGCAGCACCTAATGGGAAGCTAATCCATTATTTATATTTCAGATAAAACTTACATAGGCTTTCCAAATAATTCCCAAACCGAGTGACAGAGAAAAATGTCTGTATCCTGCATGTGTCATCCATTTCATAAGCAGACAGAATCTGTTCCTGTTATCTAGGCAGGTATATACTGTAGAAAACAATTATTAGGTAGGGACAGATGCTACACTGAGGAATACCGTCATACTATTGGCTATAAGTTTTTTGTTAGTGTCAAGAGAAAGAACATACATTTATATCATCGATGGTACACCTATGGTGACATTAGTCTGACACAAGTCAAACCAGAAGACCTGCCAGGCTTGTTTTCCTACCTTCCATAATGTTTTGGGCTAAACAAAAGGGCCTATGCAAGACCAAAGGTCCGCTTGTGAGAGGTTGAATTATGATGTGAGAAACTCACACCATGAATCCAAGCGATGGAGACGGGACCATAACTTAATCGTATCACAAAACATAATGTAATAACTTGAATAAACAGATCTTCTGAACAGAGAGAAGGTGTTAGATACTCAATGAATACTGTTATCCCTGTTTATATCGACACTCACATATCCATAGATAATAGAGCCTCTTGCACATGGTGCGGTGTACGTCTGGGATCTCATTGAAGTCTTGGTAAAAGCACGGCTTCAAGGGAATGAAACGAGGCAGGGGAGGGAAATTGTTTTCTGCGACAGAAGAACACGGTTTGTTATGCATCAAAAACCATTTCTATAAGTAACGTTCTGAAAAGACCTGAAGATGTAGCGCAAAAGACCCAAGCGTATATACTTACAGTAACTAACAAGTAAGCCATTTCAATAGTAACCCCTGGATACAATAGTTTGGTCAACTAAGTGAACTAAGCATGAACTAAAACGGCAATAGAAAGGTTTGATTGTGATCTATGAAAATCCTACTCAACAGTCAACACTCAACAGTCAATAATCAACAGTCTAGGCATATACACATGTTAATCGTCCGTTGTTCGTGAATAGGAATGCAAAACAATATGAAATTCATTCATGAAATGGTCCAACAAAACAACGTGATTGGGAGTGGGTCTTACCTGCCATTGTGACAGTTGACAGTGGTCCTCCTTTTAGGAAGATGTATTACAAACCTTAGTCTGAAAGGCTGTTTACAAAAACTGCAAAGAACATACATACTCCATTAGTAAATCAGTGAATGCATGCATCTTTATTATGCAATAATATCATAGAACAATTGAATCATATAGGTTGCAGTGAATTACACTGGCTAAACAAATAATGGAAAAACTCATTTAATGATTCCATATAATGATTGAGTAGGCTCCATTCGTAAGCTACTCAAGCGGAAAACGATGGGCTACCAATATGCGCCCCAAGTCTACACCAATTCTTTACGTTATGTAAATACAGAAACAATTCACATTATTTCGACAGAGCTGCAAAAAAATGTCCATGCATCTATGGCCTTCTGAAACATGTAGGCCTTCATCGCTTTGCGTTGCCTATACTCTCTTCACATGTCCTACCCATTGCTCAGTAGATTATCACGCCAGATATATGTAGTGCTTTCAAATTCCACAATTCGTAATCTAACGTATTTCTAAACCAATGCCTTGAGTGTGCATTAGAGGTGAGGCTGTCATGAAGGGCATTTTCTCAACATCCATCTGTACATCAAAATAAAACGGTCGCTCAGCCCTTAATCTAATCGTAAAAAGAGCATAAAGAAAATGAAAGAGTTTTTGTATTTTTACAATGCAATGTAAGGGCATAATAAATTTGATGTTACATGTCATGTTAAATAGGAGGATGCTCCACGTTAAACAGTTGAATGGAGGACTAGCAATGGAGAAAGCGCCCTTCAGACGAGCATGATGATGTATTTTTAAATGAACGCGATAAAGACGTCAAACCCAGTTATCGCAGCAAGATGGGTTTTAGATATTTGAATACACCAACACAGTAAGACCATTTATGTTGCAAGTCGGCTATAATACTATCTCCCCGTCATGCAGTTGAATGTGAATGAATGAAATTATAATACTTTTATACGTCTTCCTTACCTCACTTTATTGCAAAGAAAGTGGTTACACTGCAACGTCCTTATTGAGCATTAAACGAATTCTTCTGCGTCAACAATCTGTGTTTAAAACGAGCATATATGAGCACACAGCCGATTAAATCTGTTTCCTTTCAGCGGAGGTTTGGGAGTAGAATCGTCACGTGACGTCACGTTTGTCTTCTTTACGCACATAACCATTCCACGAGCCCTGGTTGTGAGGAAACGGATGTGTTGCTGCCCAGAGGCGACCAACCGACCAACCCCGACCAACAAACAAAACCGCTTTACTCGCAAATTTCACCGCACACTTTCCCGCCTCTCGATTGCTCTCCGCGGTGCTGAATTTAAAGACTTATGTAGTTTCATAGAATGTGAAAACAGTACGGAGTGTGGAAAGAGTATGGAGTTTGGAAGAAAAAAAATATTTGTAAATGATCTCCCATATTTTCAGCTTTAAAAAAAAAAAGTGAACTTGACATTAATAATAGCATACGGATATCATCAAGACAGTTGGGGCAAATGTGTTTACTCATACTTGGGGTCGTGCATATTAAATGCTAGCCTACTAGTATACTAGAGAAATAGCCAAGACAGCATGATGCGTTCGATGTCCTGACATTTTCTCCTGCCTGTCTGATTGTGCCATCTGTACGCCAAGGTCAGGATTGGGGTTTGCGCTAGTAGGTGAGAACATTTTGTCAAATGTAGGACAAATCTACAGGACACCGGGACTACTCACACCGTCTCCACTGTCTCTGGATAACATCGTCATCATAAGCTGCCAACATCCCCGTATGTCGTGACAGCCAACTGTTCAGGAAGCTGACTAGCTGTCTTGCTATGCTTGATACAAATGTAAGTTTGTACGTAAGGGACACAGGTGTCGATAACATAGTGTTGCATCGTTTAAGTATTTACTTATTCTAATGCAAGTCCGTGTGATTTGGCTGTTAGTGAACGTAGTCTTTATTTCATTTAGTCTCTTATAAAGTGACGCTAGCTAGCGAACTGTTAAGGTAGAAAAAGCTACTAGTGCAGTAGGAAGGAACTAGCTTGTCCAGCCTCTAAAATCGTGGAAAGTAGATGGAACTTGCTGGATTTTTTTTGTCACGTTAGGAATGGTTTGTTTTATGTCAGCAGTCAAGAACGAACTAACCATCTGAATTAGTAGTGGTATACGTAATTGCAGAGAGACAGGAGATATGATCAGATCTTAGAATAGTTCATCTAGAACAGCTGGTGAGAGTTGCTGAGTGTATTCTCATACAGTTAGAGTTCATAGTGATTCTGGACTTTCCTGGTGGCAGTAGGCCTTGGCTCTCCTTGCTGCTACACGACTTTGCGATTACACAAACGTTTTAACCCCAATGTATATGTACGTTATTTAGACAGTTTAAACCTCATTCTTAATTGTTTTCAGTGTTGGGAATGCAGCCGCCACTCCCCGCTGACGCTGTCAGAGAGCTCGTGTGCTCCTGTCTGCACAGGGACCCAGTAGCGGCAGACCTGCGCTGCAGCCTCTTCGTTGCGGCTGCGCAAACCTACAAACGAGATTCTGTTCTCAGACCGTTTCCACCTCGATACATTAGTGTGGACAGCAAGGAGTTTGATGAGTTGGTGAGCAATAAATCATTTTCAAACACAAAATGTAAAAAAAGAAAGAAGAGAGCAACAGTCATTAAATCGGTCTAACACAGATATTTAGTGTTTGCTGGGTATGAGAAAAGTGTCATATTTTATACTAGATACAATGAGTAGTTGTTTAGTTTGTCCTTTTTTCCAGTTAAGGGAGGTAAATTCTTTGCCTGGACTCAGAGAGTTGGTGAGGCTAAGACCTGGTGATGGAGACCAACATCTGGCACTTGTTCACTGGGTTCTTTCCTCCAAAAGCTTCGCTGTTAAGACCTTACAAAAAGAAGAGGTATTAGACAAGCCTTTTAATGTTCCCCCATATTCTCTTTACCACATATATTATGATGCACATTATTGTTTTCATACTTGTACAAAATAGATGATTGTGAACCCATCCAGATGTCAACAGAACAGTTGCTTAGCCACTATTTCTCTTGTGTTGGAGTTCTTGATGTCAATGAATTCTTAATCATGGATCAAACGTTTTCTACCAATTATTTGATTTGTCCAATTTCTCTGGTCTTGCCTGCTGAACTGCCACAGTATGCTAAACTGTCTAACCTGACTGAGAGTCAAGGGATCTCTGCGCCTGTCCCAGACTTCCTGTTTGAGCTGGAATATTGTGACCAAATGAATGCAAACTTTGAGAAGACGAGAGATGGCCGAGACATTTTCTATGCCTTCCATGGCAGTCGCTTGGAGAACTTTCACTCAATCATTCACAACGGGCTACACTGTCACCTTAACAAGGTTAGTTTGGAAAACGTAACCAGCTTGTCTCATCAGTCTTTCTATAATGCTAATTCTATGGTTTTCCCCCAATACTCTCCTCACATGATGTCAAGCCTTTAGATAGCAATGCACAAATTTTTGGTACTGATGGAATGAACGTGAAGATTGGAAGCCTGACTGCTGTTAAATGTGTCCCTCCAATAGACCTCACTGTTCGGGGAGGGAACCTACCTCACCAGTGACCTCAGCATGGCTGTGCTCTACAGTCCCCATAGCAACGGGTGGCGGGAAAGCCTCCTTGGACCACTACTGAGCTGCGTTGCCATGTGCGAAGTCATCGATCACCCAGACGTAAAGTGTCAAGTTAAGAGTAAAGGTGTGCAAAGGACAAGCATGCAAGCTGCTTCGCGAACACACAGCTTACGTGTCAACGTGCACGTGATGGTTTGCGTTGCTCTTAAGCTATAAGTAAATCCCCTTCCGCTGGTTTCAGACAAGACCGTCGATCGCCAGCGCTCCCGGGCCAGAAACAGCGAAGGAGGGGAGGTCCCTCAGAAGTACTTTGTGGTCACCAACAATCAGCTGCTGAGAGTCAAGTACCTGTTTGTGTACTCTCAGAGAACACACCTGTCCAGGTGAGTCCTGCCCAAAGCTGCATGAAACAGTGTAATGCTCCTTTAATACCAGGTGTACCAGGAGAGAATCACTGCATCATGAGAAGCGCAGGCTAGGTGTGGTTAAGGCTTTCCTTTTATGCTATCCCAATGCAAAGTGTCATCATTTCTTTGGAAGTGCCTCTATAGGCACTGCTGTAACTGAGTGTAGATGAGGAGTGTAAATGTTATTATTGCACGGTGGCATTCATGTTTTTGCTCACCTTAGCTGGCTACTGTGATCAAGCTTTGATTGTTGCACTATTGTAGTCTCCTTTTGTTCAATGTGCCTGGAAGCTGAGATAAGGTTTCTTAGCAATGTGGCTTATTGCACTTATGATCCTTGATCTTTTGCTGTACTGTCATGTAGCAGGATTTGTAAATCACTTTGGTTAAGAGCATCTGCCAAATGAATACAAACGTGACGCGAAGGAGCAGCAGGGTTGACGTTTCTGCCGGTTTGATTTCAGACATTCCCGCGGCACCTCGTGGTTAGTCAGACATCATTTTGCCATCATGATGAGCCTCTACCTTCTGTTGCTCGTGTTCATCGGAGCCTTCAATTCCACCACCTTCCTGTCTTTCTGGCAAAGACTGTTCCGGTGACACAGCAGGGGACACCTCTCCTCAGTGCCTTGCTTCACACAGACAATCAAGCCGCAAAGACCAGAGGACATGCCATTCTAACTCTGCTTCCTACATGCAACGTTAATCACTGCAACATATTCAGATGATCTCGTCGTGTAAATGAAACCACCAACTTCGTTTTCAAAAACTCAGCAGATTCGATGATATCAAGACTAGACCCAAACAAGAGAAATCTATATGTTAGATTTTAGAGGGATGTAGCTACATTTAATCGCTATGGCACAGTATGTTGACCTGTGTAAGGATGTGAGTATAAAGGGTTTGGTTAGGTGTGCTGTACCTACCATATTTAAGGATTAATCATTAAATATATTAACGATGTAATGAATCTAGCTACACCTTTTATTTCCGTATGATTGATACAGATAAGACTTACTATGATCACTTCTGGGCTCTTTGATTTGGTGTTCCGTGTCTGGTGTCTGGATTCAGATGCACCAAGGGGCTCTAGACAAGGCGTTTCCATTCAAACAAGCCTGTCTGATCAGCCCATTTCTATGGCTTGTTTTGGCCTTTTGATTGCCTGCAATTATTGAACACAGTGGGAGTTTAGTTTTATTTTTTACCTGAACCATAGTGGGTTTAGTGACTATATTCTCACCATACATTTTAAGTTCATTGTATTTATTATAAATGTCGTATTGAAATGAAAATAAATCTCTTCTATGGATTTATTTTGAAGGTCAGTCAAGTTTCTGTTCATAAGGCGTATGTTTTTGGATCCTTTATCACAGATGTATTTCCTAAACAATAAATCTTTGAACTAAAAAGTTGCCTTTTCCTTTTTGTCAAGCCTTCAAATGCGCAGCATATCTTTTTTTCGCCATGGCATTTCTTACAAAATGATGTGACTGGAAATGTAAATAATAATTTAATAAGGGGATACTGTTGATAGTTTTCTTTATAAGTTCATATAATAGTACATATGCTATATATCAGTGTTAGGTGTGTCTAGACCTCAGATTTGATACATGACAAGATGAAACAAGAAACACGTTTATATGAAGATTTGAAGGACAGAGAACAAAACGGCCTATTGTTGCCTGCCTGGTGCTTGGTTTGTAATTGCAGGCTCATAAACCGTCTGTTATTCAGTAACTATTGATTGTGTGGTTCAGTTCTAGGGAACACGGTTAAATGGAGAATATTGTTTTGAAATGGGAGAATCCCATCTTCATCTCCTGTAACAACTACATTTCATGAAGCTGAGACAGTAAAAGTCGAGTCAGAGTTTAGTTGCAATTGTGATCAAACGCAGAACAATGAAATAACAGCACACATTGCAAGTCTACAGTCAGTTTGGCAAGTATGAGGGTAACATAAAAGGCTGATATCACGATATTATAAAACTGTCTAATTCTGTTCATGATAAGTCTACAAATTCATTTGACGGTAGATCAATGCATAAATCATTATCAAGTTATACCAATAAAGTTGAGAAAAATAGCTGCCATCTGTTTTCTGCTACATTTCAGTGAAGGTTCACTACTGGGACTTTCCTGATGCTTGCTAAGCATCAGTTTACTGCATTTGGGCAGGCAGGGATGAAACAAAGAAAGTGTCCTTGAATATTTGTCTGTTGAGAGAAAAGAAAACAGGACTTTAGAATCCTGTCATGGAACTAAGAGGGTTCCGCTGACATCTAGAGAGCGCAAGTTGCCAAAGAGTGCAAATAAGTATATTAAAAGCTTTTAAAAGTGCTCGCCATAAAACACGACAAAGACGCAAACTGTGATATGGGTTGGGTCAGACGCTCACCTGAGGGTTTTGGTAGCAGACCGGGTTATGGGGAGCCAACATGTGGTTGTGAACGCACCTCCCGAACCGATGCAAGCAGGACGGGTCAGAGGGAGGACAGGTATGGGGGCAGGATGGAGGTTTTAGCACCAGACAGCTGGAGCACGAGGTGTGCTGACAAGGCCCGTGGCAATGCTGCCTCTCCAGCAGGACTGACCTGCAGCAGACGCGCAGGCTTGTTGAACCATCATAC
This sequence comes from Plecoglossus altivelis, assembly GCA_036571765.1. Lineage (NCBI taxonomy): Eukaryota > Metazoa > Chordata > Actinopteri > Osmeriformes > Plecoglossidae > Plecoglossus > Plecoglossus altivelis. Next base: position 16,308,370 of record BROE01000003.1, read on the forward strand.
TTAGAAACTTTGTCGGAAGGAAAAACTATTTTGTGATCTGTTGCTGTCTGCATGCTCTCACCTGGCGGAGCAGATCTCCGAGGGATTGGCTTGGCAGTACTCCAAGGTACACTCTGGACGACAGCTCTCCACATCCAGGGACTCGAGAGCTATGATGAAAACATGCATAAGGAATAATACAACATTTCTGAATGGAGACAAATGGAGAAGAATGATCTTAAACCAGGAAAGTGTCATTACAAATAACACATTTATTACTTGACAATGGAAGTGTGTCGATGACATGTCTATGGATAAGACATCCCACATGGTCAAGATAAGAGGTGTAATTATGTTTTAACTGTCCAGAGAAAGTGCTCTTGAATCAAAGGAATACTTGACCGCACCACCGTTTTTAACAGCTCATAAATCAGACCAAGTGTAGTAATACGTAATTTGCAAGTTAAATGACTAAAGTTAAGAAGCACGCCTGAAGGAGAAGCATGGAGGAGGATGATTCATTATCGTGAGGAATCATTTTGACATACTTTCAAATGGCACTCCTCTGTTCTCCGCTGCAACATAGAAGAAATGGCTGTTACCTGCTTTACAGATTCCTTTTCGCTCTGCATCTGGCTTGCCATCAGTGGACTCTTGATAAACACACACCAGGCCCTTGTCACACTTGCCCAGATAGTCCCAGGTTCCTCCACAGCTCTCCCCGACTGTCCTGGCACACGCAGGGCAGCAGCCACAGATGCCTGTGGTGACTCCTCCTTTGCACTGGAGTTTGAGGGCTCTGCGTGGAGCGCAGTGAATACGCTCACACGATGGACAGTGGAGGGTCTTTAGGGTCTGCGCTTCGGGGGAAGGGCTCTCTGACCCCAACCCTAACCCCCAAAATATCCCCAACACCAACAGCATCCACATCATTTTTCTAGCGGTTTCGACGTAGGAGAAGGAGACTTTTATAAGTCCGTCCTTGGGTCAACGTCACTGGTAGAACCTTGATGGTTTATGAGTTTCCATACCTCCACCCCCATTGACAGCCAATGGATGAAGTGGTGACACAGTAAGTGTGTGTTGTCTAAATGTGCTGTTAATCATCCCCAAGTCTTATCTTTACAATCTCTTTGTTGTTTTCTTTTGTTTTCCAATATTTCTTTCTTTTGAACACTTTTAGATAAGTTTGGTCCAGGTGTGAAGACCGGGTCCTTTGTAATAAGAGTCACATGACTATCGAAAGGGGCAATTCAGTCTGATCAGATAATGACCTGTTTTCACAAGAACAAAAGGACAAGATTAGGACAGGGCAAGTTATCTGATGAACCCTCAAGTCTACGAGCCTACTGTGTAATAGAACAACCCTAAATAATAGTGCCATAAATTGACAAACAAATCATCTTTATTTTGTCGAGAAGACATTGAACCACCATAGTGGTCTCCTCTCAGTGAATCTGTGTATGAAATAAATGACTGCAGAGCTAATTTCTGCAAAAAAACTATTGATCATCCATTAAATGCATGCATATTATTATCATGATCAAATAATAAAAAAACAGAATGTATACTTTTAAAACTGTGTTTCTCAACCCTGGTCCTCAGGACCAGCTGTCCAGCATGTTTTAGATGTTTCCCTACTCCTGTGCACCTGATACTAAAGGAGAGGTATGAGGGGGCGTTTATGAAATGCATCCTCCATATGATTTCTGTTCTGTGTATATAGACTGGTGCGAGAAACCAGAGGAAGTTTCATGCATGTGGCACTTTCCTAGTCAGAGTTCACAGGGGGTGCATTTCCTGGCCCTGCCAAGAAATGCACACCTCATGTAATTCCTGTTCTGTTTATCCCGGGATCAAATGGTTCTTCCTTTACATTGAGAATTCCAGTATGGGCCGGGGAAAAACAGGAAAAACAGGAAAACGATACAGTCCTTTGACAAGAAACAGGTGAACAGAAATGGGTAAAGACTAGTGCTCTGGGGAGGCGGGACGTCACCATTTATGCAAGTCATTCAGTGGGATTAATTGAAAGGTTATCCTTGCTGTCAGTGTTCTTGGTTTCCAGTGCATTAAATGAAGTAATTTCATCACACAATATGAAAAGATAAACTACACCATGTATTCAAACAGTGAATAACCTCTCTCGGAGATGTGCAAACAAGCTGGTAGTTTGCACACACTGACCAGATAAGAGAATTATTTACCACCAATGAAACAACAGCTCAGTTATGTGTGTCTACAAAGGTTGAGATTCTGGAAACATTTGGTCAGTTTCAAGAACATTTATTGACCTAAAATGCACGATCAAACCTTTTACCAGAAACAAAATGCAAGATGTAAACAATAGCCATTTACAACATCAGAAAAGGAGGTCAACTTTGCCCTATAACAACATACTGCTTAGTGCTTGAAAAAAAATGTTACACAACTAGATGTCCTTGGACTTGAGGTATAGGGAACACAGGTATTATCTCCACATATGAATGCTCAAACCTGTCACCAAATTGCACGAGTCATACTGTCATAGTTCTGTATTATTGTTCTTCTGCTGCATGCAGGCACAGAGCCTTTGTAATCGCCACACCAGAATCTTACTTTAATCTCACAAATCAGCCTTGTGTAAGGACTCATAGATTAGGTGTAACTGAATTCCTACAGTTGTCAAGGTGGTTTCAGAATGGAGGAATACGCCCATTCTTGCTCTCACCACAAGTCATTGCATGACTCTCTCTCCGTCAGGAAGATAATGTATTTGACTGGAGTCTGGATAACTGGTAGCTTTGAAGTTATTTGAGGATTTTGTTGGTAAGTTGAACATTTTGAACATAACACATACTACCTCAGGAAGCTGATAACAAAACGGCTGTAGTTGAACTGAAATCTGATTCAGTTGGACGTGATAAACTATTGTGTGTCGTTGAGTAACAAACGCTTTCTTCATCGACAGTATTAATAACCCTTGCACAGTAGTTGAGTTGGCAGCGTATTCACACTCCAACTGTCTGGACATAAAAACAGTGTTGTTACATCACTACCTGTTCACTAGCTAATACACCTAATGGAGGGATTCTGTTCAGATAGCCAAGAAGAGAATATGTGACCATTAAGTTGGAGGAAGGTTGGTTGTGTAACTGACGTGGTTAAAGACTCATTGTTTTTACACGTACAGTAGTGTCAAACAGCTGTCACTTCCATTCCAGAAGTTGAACTTTTGTTTATTTCTATACAATGCAAAGTGCAGGGAAGATGGATTAGATATTATGCTGCACAGATTCTGTGTATATGTCTGAATCAAGTCAACTTTACAACAGAAAAACACCAAGCTTTGGAAGAATTTGTACAGCTAAATGTTCTTGAGCCTGAGTGTGATGTAAGCCGTTTTGCATTACGGATTCAAAAACATACCATTGTAACTGTATCTATTTGCAAAGGCAAATACTGGCTCTTGAAAATGATCCTTTTCTCTCTTGCATTTTAGTGTGTTTCTCTTGGAGGATTAAGATGTACCACCCAGCCTTGGTTATGTGTACAGTGCTGCTCAGTATGATGTCTGCTAGTGATGGTGGGAAGATTTTAGTGTTTCCTTTGGATGGGAGTCACTGGGTGAACATGAAAATCCTCATAGAGGAGCTACACTCCAAAGGCCACACCATTACACTGATACGGCCTGAAGATAATTGGTACATCAAGGAAACGTCTCCTTTCTACACATCGATCACCATTCCCAACACAGGTGGATTTGAAGAGGAATTCTTTTCGAAATTTGTGTCCCGACAACTGGAAATACAAAGACAAGGATTGTCTTTCTGGTCCTATATTTGGTCGCGTATCAACATCGAGCTGGACATACACAAGCAGTTCTTCGAGTTCCACAAGAGGATGAGCGAAATGGTCGTGGAGATATTTGAAAACAAAGAGCTTATTGAATTTCTTCAGAAAGCCGAATTCGACGTGGTTTTAACAGATCCGAGCATCGGAGGGGGGACGATGTTGGCCCATCGCCTCCGCATCCCTCTGGTGTACAACGTCAGATGGACGATTCAGGGCGAAGCTCATTTTGTTTCTGCTCCCTCGCCTCTTTCATATTGTCCTTTCACTGCAACCGAACTGACTGACAAGATGACTTTCCCTCAAAGGGTCATTAATGTTTTGTCTTACACGCTGGGGACGTACACGATGGCCTCTACAACTGAACCAAATTACAAACCTTTAGTCCACCGCTACTTTGGTCCTGATGTTGATTACTCATGGTTTTTCCAGGAAGCTGATATCTGGCTAATGAGGAACGATTTTGTGTTTGAGTTTCCTCGTCCCACCATGCCAAACTTTGTTTACGTTGCTGGATTCCAATGCCAGCCAGCCAGGCCCCTGCCTCAAGATCTAGAGGGGTTTGTCCAGAGCTCTGGGGAGCACGGGATCATTGTGATGTCTTTAGGTACTATAATAGCACAGCTTTCTTTGGATGTCACTGAGGAGATCGCAGCAGCTTTCGCTAAAGTTCCCCAGAAGGTCATCTGGAGGTATATTGGACCACGACCTAGTAATCTGGGTAACAACACATTACTTGTCGACTGGCTGCCACAGAATGACCTGCTAGGACACCCCAAAACTAGGCTCTTTGTAGCTCATGGAGGTACAAATGGTGTCCAGGAGGCCATCTACCATGGCGTTCCTTTGGTGGGACTGCCTCTCGTTTTCGATCAGCCAGATAACCTTTCCAGAATGAGGGCAAAGGGCGCTGCTTCCATCGTGGACTTTTCCACATTGGACCGGAACACCTTCCTGACAGCCTTACAGGAAGTCTTGTACAATCCATCCTACAGGGAGAATATGCAAAGGCTTTCCAGGCTGCACAGGGACCAGCCAATCAAACCACTGGAAAGAGCCGTGTTCTGGATCGAGTATGTCATGAGACATAAAGGTGCTCCTCACCTGAGGGCGCAGGCCAGCAAACTGTCCTGGATCGTTTATTACTCTGTGGATGTGCTTGTGACCCTTCTGGGAGTGATGCTGTTTGTGATGCTAGCAGGCACTTTAATCGTAAGGTTTTTGTGTAAAGTAATTTTTTGCACGAGGAAAGTGAAACATGAATGACTAAATAAAACCTGCAAGTAATGATGGAGAAAAAAATAGAGGGGTTGAATGTTGCCTTTTGGTGCATCAGTGTCTTCTCATAATTCAGTTAAAAATAATAGCATAGAGATAGCAGTGATCAGAAATTATATTCACAAGGAGGGGTAATCAAAACTGATGGGTCTGAACACGTCATACCATTGTTATTGAATGAAGGATTCTGTCAGCAACATTTTTAAATTGAGCACACCTAATGTTTAGCTTTGTCACGATCTACTTCACTTTATAAGCATCTGTTCACAACAATGGAAAGAGACTGTACTGCAAAGTTAATGCAGCTTTATACAGTTTTGTTCATGATTAGCTAAAGTATGTGTTTAGGTTGGTTGAGGGGCAGTTCTATGTAAAGCTCTCTGAGACATTGCTTGTATAAAAATTTGAAATGCAAAAAGAAATGTGAAATGCAACACAAATGCACAAGTACCATATGTCATACAAATATTGAAAGACTCACCCTCATTTCAGGTTTGGTAACCTGAACCCTACTGGAATTATTGATCGAAATAGAGGAAAAAATATTTTTATTGATTGTCTTGTATATACTGTATATCTTATATACATATTCTTACTGCATGTTGTGATTTTCAAAGTATTTTTAGAACCACAATAAAAAATGACTGATGAGCATCTGTTTTTTTTGTTACAAAAGTATGGTGCCCATGTTTGGGTTACATGGTTAAACGTAGGACGTGACTGCCCCCTACCCCCACCAACGCTTATTCGGGCCGCAGTCTTGAGGTAATATGGAGAAACCCTGATCTTTGAATCCACTGCAATTCAGGCAAAAGATGACCAGTGAAATCACCTCATCTCATAAGTGGTGTTGATATCCCGGACGTCGTCTTCCTGTTGGCAGCTCTCTCTGATCACGTACACTATGAGGCCCACACAGATAAAGATGAGCAGCGCAATGCCGATCACCTAAAGCAGGAAGCATGGACAAACAGAACAGACTGACTCAGTGTTGCAGGCGAAAACAGCAATAACTTTGACCTGGTTGTGTTTACCATTGAGATTTCGAATGATTAATTCAATGGTAGCTATTGCGGATGTCATTTCATACGATATACAGACGTTATTTTGAACTTTCCTTGATGACTCACATATTAACCCCCCTCCCCCAAACCAAAACAAACCTGTGTTTTTTTTTCCTCACCTGAGATTCAACAAATAATTCCTGAGAGTGAATCATGAGTTCCTGTAACGTACCATCGTCGAGGATTGGCTCACACCATTTCTGAGGTGCTGCTTTGTCAACGATGACAAATCTGCCACTCCAGTCTGTCATCGCACAGGCAAAATACTGTCCATCGAGGAACAGCAAGATCAGCCACACTATGGCAGGGACGAGGCTTGATATGGACACAGTCCGGGGGCACCCTCTGTCGTATCTACATCCTTGTATGATCAGCATCAGCATGAAAGCCATGACAGCAGGAATGATGAAGAAGGCCGACGAAAACAGTCCGTTCCATTTCGGGTCGCAAGGGCACTCAAACTCCAGCTCCACTAGTCTTTCCAAGCCCATGAGAATGAATCCAAAAGCCACGTTTGACACAAGAGGGCTGTTGCCAAATTCACTCTTCAATCTTGAAAGCCATTGTTGCCTCCTTTCCATACTAAACGCTACAACAACAACAAAAAAGATTTGTACTACAGAAAACCTCTGAGAGAAGGTGGACATTTGGGAACATGCATGAGTTCAGTGGTGCATGGCTAAAGGTTTTTGTGGGAAGGTTTGCCCTGCAGGCAGAGGACCACATTTCTGGTCTCATTGGTTCACATCAAAGGAAGGCGTAACCATTGTGTCTGCACTTTTACAAGCGATTGGTTAACTGGGAATGACAGGCATGGGATCCTGTGAAATGTAACCATCCTGAAACATGAAAGAGGGAGGGAGTTGAAGTGGAGGGAAATATAAATACCAAAGTATTGAAATGTTTATGTGAGTCGTTTAGAGAAGTACTAGTGAAGCAACATTCAAAAATGAAATAGAGCCTCAACAATCCGTTTTTTGTACAGCACAACAAAATGACACTTTTCCATGCTCTCGCTTCACATGTATATTCACAAAAACAAGTGGCCTATTCTATGAGGTGTCTTCTGTTACAAACTTGAGGCCCTCTTAGGTAATTTCTGTAGTGTTTTATTATCATTTTGTTCAGTTAGATGCACAAACAATAGAGGATACAAACAGTTAAAAGTCTTAACTGTGTGTAATTTCTGTAAGGGAAATGAGATATTTTCCTATTGAGCCTTTAACCTTCCAGCCTACGTAGTTCTACTTCTTGTGTATCCATAAATTAGGGCTTTGGATGTTTATAGATTTGGACAGTAGATGGCAGTATTAACCACAGACTCAACCAAGTCAAGCTAAAATAGATTAAATAAAGTACAAAATGTGTGGGTTTGGTTAATATGAATAAAAATAGGAGTGGCGTGCTTTCATATCAGTTAACTGGATCAAGACATAATAATGCAATGCATGATCATACGGTAACCTTGAGACAGCCCACCGTGCAAAAGCTGATCTTAGCTGAGCATTCAATAACATTAAGAAACAATTTCCGGTTGTTCATGTTTTAACCCATATTATCATTGTGCAAGCATAACTGCTATGCTACTCTATGTGAGCTTACAGTGAAATAGGATTATAAATCCAATTGCAGTTTGCACTGCCGTTGAGGTCAGGGCTAAGCCAGGTGTCTGAATTTAACAGCTTGACCCACAAACCACCTGGCAATCTGTGACGGCGATAGTGGCAGAAACAGGCTTTCATTCGCTTATAGACGACCTAAAACTGACCACTCTCATCTCAATATCATCTTCAACTAATTCTCAAGCCACAGTAAGACATGCGAATGATGCCCTTGGCCCCGAGTAACATGTACACTTCTAGAATCTCGCGGGATTTGCTAAATTAGAATAGGTTTCTATTCGATTCTTTGGTCGAGATCTCGGTGCACTGAGTACACATTCAACCGCTCAGGTATCGCTGGTACCAGCCTGGTCCATCGACGCATTTTTGCGTGGCCCAATTGGGATATCGTTCGGGTCGCTTCATCAGTTCAGTAGCATCCTCCATCCTGTCCTGCTTCACTCAAGCAACCTCACCCTTTAGCCACCGGCTTTTCGTCCCTTGATCTTTGTAGATGATACCTGGTAAACGAAAAACTGCAATAATGTACCTCTCACTGGCGATCGTTGGACTAATGCTGCATTCGGTTGCTTCGCAGAACGGTAAGAATGTGGTCGCCCTATTAAAAAAAACCGGGGGAATTATGGCTGCTAAACGGCTTTGGAGACTGATGACTGATTTGCCTCTGCCTTAATCAGTTGATATGTTGTGCATGTCATGTATTGCAATGTATGTACCCAGCGGACGTATTTCTGCAGAGTAATGATTGTATTGCTATTTTCCCGTTTTTACGTCAGTAAATTGTTCGTGTAACTAGAACGCCAGATTTGACATTTTCTCTTAGTAGGCTATCAATAATTTATCCATCTTAGCTACGTGACATATTAAGATGACGCTGACTATTAACTAATTTAAGCAATATATTTTGATGTGTTACAATATTTCTATGTTGTAATACACTACAAGGAAGGCATATGGTGGATGATCATTTAGCGCAAAGGCTGTTCCTTCAGCAAGGACAAGTTAAACGCGGAGAAGGTGAAGGGACGAGGGACGAATTCTAAATCAAGTAGCCTAGCAGGCTATAACCCGCAGTTACATTTTGAATGCATATCTTGTTTTCCCTTACCAACCCCGTTAAAAATAAGTTTCAGTTCTCCCTTAAATGTTCTCGTGTCCTAAATATGTAGATACGTTTGAATGACTCGGGAATTCAATCCCTCGAGGACAGGAATACTGCACTCACACAGGTAGAAATGGATGCATCAGACCACCGCGGTTCATCAGTTAAAAGCATTAGGCCAAACATGCAAGATGTGTAGGCCCGGTGATCTTACTGATATCTTCTGTACTGTATATAAGCACCAGTCCATTCTGCTGCGTGTTTCTATTTTTAGACCAGATATGCTGCACCAGGGAACTAGCTTTAATGTCACTCACAATAGACAATCTATTGACTCTTTTTATTTATTTAGAGATGTAGTGCACTGCAGAATGTCATTCATTTGACAGTTCAGTAGTTATTTCCATGAAGCAGTTATGACAATGATCAGCGTTGGTTCATGGTATGTTCAAAAACATCCCTCTTCAAGGATGGAATCATCATTGTGTGTGCGAACTGAGGGAGCAGAGACATTTTTGATCCAATGCACTGGCTTCAAATAAAAAAAACACGGCTAAGAATATGACGTCAATACAACCTCAATCATTTAAAAAGTAGTACAAAACAAAATATGCCAAATGGATCAATATAAGCGGACCTTGCTGCTAAACAAATCGTTTTGTTTATGACATTACAGATAAAGTTATCTAGGGTGTCCCAGGTCAAATGGCCCAAAATCCCTCCTTTATCCAGTCCTACACACACACACACACATACACACACACACACACACCCACACACCTTGTAACCTGAGTGTCAACGTGTATGGTTTAAGGGTTTGCTTCTTGAATCCTCCAAGGTTTGGTAATCCAAATGGACTAGTCCAGCAGGCTACATTGCTACAAGATCATGCTACATGCTACAGATCGTTCACAGGGGAGGACCCATTTATATCTGCTAATAAATGTTCGTACGTAGAGGCGTCAGATATAACCCTCTGGTAGGCTGCTTCTCCCCTAGGCCCTGTGCTCCATTTGGCCTGAATAACATCTAGGTACCAGTATAAATTTTCAACTGCGAAGGTCCGTTAATCATTTGATCAGACAGAACGTTGATTTCCCTCGGGATAAAAAGCGTAGGAATTGTGAGGAACGGACCTCGTATCATAGAAAGTGTTTTTGAAACTGGGGCGCTAAAAAGGTTCAGTGTGATTTCCAAAATACGTTTGTCCCGAGGTGTGAAGAAAGTGCTGAGTTCATCATTTTAACCGTCTCCTCAGGAAGAGGCATCGTGAAGGGTGGGGAGGCAACATGGTTACACGTTGAAAACACTCTTTTGAAGAGGCAATTAACCATGACAACACAACATGTGAAAAAACCAAACTCAGTAAGATCCAAGACCATCGCAAAAAAGTGCCAACATGTGATCGTATTAAGCTGTGCAAACAAAAAAGGTTTGCTTGCTACATCTCTGGACGTAGACACAGCAGATCTTAATTTGGTCAAGCGATGAATTTTATGCCTTGTTTTCTAGAGACGACATATCACATTCAAAGCACTTTCACACTTGTCAGTTAAGTTCACCGGCCTGCTAGTCACTGTGTTGAGAGGTAGGTGTTTCTGACACATCCGCGGTATGCGTGGAGCTAACAGGCTAGCTGGAGCTGTTCTGTCTCATGCAGAATGAAGCACCAGCTTCCATGAAGATGGGGGAGGGCTATTACTGTTCGCCTACACTCTCTCCAGAGACTAACAACTGCCGCTTCTATAAATCTCTTGTCAAACTTAGAAACCGCTCAGAAGCACTGCACAGTTCTGTCTACCACCTGCCCTCTCATGAGCTTCATAATGAATTGTTTCCCCTTTCTGCCCAAGATGATTTTCTGAAGAAGGCAATGTCTTCAAATCAGTACGTGGGGTTGCGTGGCAGCGTGTGACTGTAAGCTTGTATGTCAGTTCTGTGTTGAGGGAGCAGGGTAATAGGGGTCACTACACAGGCTTGTGATCGGCTAGAGATTTTCTGCACTGGTTTGTTAATGACCAAGTCACTGGTCAGATCGAGTTAGGATTATGGTTACGGATGTCGACTCAAATTAAATCCATTTATTGTTGTGACAAAGTCAAGTTATATTTCGTATTTTATAGAGGAAGAAAGTGTTGAAGGCTAAATCGTGTGACATCCATGAAATACACAGCTCTCTATTTTTATTTCTGTCCTGTCTCACCATCATTTTGATATTTTATAATTTACTACAATTTTCAATGTAAATTTATTTCTCTTATGATTTCCAGTCTAATCCATCTTCTTTTTTCCAACTGGTTCCTTTTTAATTTATCCTTTCATTTCTCTTGCCTGTTCATCCTACACTGTTACCCTGTTTTTTACCCCTTCATCCATCCTCCTGGATACATGCGCCATCTCTTCAGCTGGGTTTGTCAAATCGCCCCTATCTGAAACTAAGCTGACAGGAGACACCTTTGAGCTGTACTGTGACGTGGTGGGGAACCCCACCCCAGAGATCCAGTGGTGGTACGCTGAGATCAACAGGGCCGAATCCTTCAGGCAGCTGTGGGATGGCGCCCGTAAGCGTCGGGTGTCCATAAACACGGCCTACGGCGCCAACGCCGTTAGCGTGCTGGGAGTCACGCGGCTCTTGCTAGACGACGCCGGGACCTATGAGTGCCGGGCCAGCAACGACCCCAGGAGAAACGACCTGCACCAAAACCCTGCCACCACCTGGATCCGAGCTCAGGCATCTATTACTGTGCTGCAGAGTGAGTGGTCAGCCTAGACGAGCTCCACTAGGGAAGCTCAACTAGTGCTCCCTTGTGCGTCTCAACATCAGCCTTCCTCCAGAGGACTCTCAGCTTCCTAGAAGCCTTCCCGCCCTGCAAACCTTCCACGCAGAGGCGTCAAACGTCCGTCCATCGTAATCGGGCCTCCATAGATCTGTGTTTTGTCCTTCCCTCCCAACTGGTGACTCTCAGCCCTCAGCAGTCCTAACACTCCCTGCTCCTATTTTCCCTGTAGTCCAAGTAGTAGTTCAGTGCTATTTTATGTTTCCACTGTCTTGGATAGTCAATAGGGTAAATACTGTTTCCTTTTCCCTAATGTGTGTGTCCTAATGTTATTAATCCACTGTAGCTTTGCTATCTTTTTCCTGTTTCAATTTGTTCCACATTTTGTAGGCTGCAATAATTGACCTCAGATGACAGATCAAGGAAGATACTATGTGACCAGGCAGCTACAGTATATACTAGATGCTTCATAGTTTGCATCGGGAGTTTTAGATGGACGTTCTTTAACAGAGAAGCCTTAAGGAGAGCAATCAGAAATCATCAAATCTCCCCTCTCTGTTACTCTTAGTCTGACCCCAAGTCGCATCCACTTGCTTCCTGGCTTAAGCATCATAAACATTTGATAGCTGCAAATGATGTGAGCTGCTATATTATAGAGTTGTTAGACAGAGACAACAGACATCTATATGCATACTGGTTCCTTGTTTGCAGTAAAACTCATTCACAGGACCGTCTCGCTGGTATAAGGTATGTATGAATGTGCTTCGTAACTTTTTGTCTCAGGGATTTGTTCCAAAATGACTGGATACACATCGACGTACGATTCTCACGTCAATATTGGCGCCCTTCAGAAACGCACTTTGGTCAAATTAGACTAGATGACACTGTTCCGAAGGCTACACGCCGCTCCTCAGTAACATTAGGATCGCCATGGTTTTCCAGCGAGGTCTCTACAGCTTGTGTTTGGTTTGTTCGGATCTGTCAACATATCTCCTCCCACGCAGGTTGGAGGGGATCAGCGTACATCTGTCACACGGCGTCTACGTCTGTGTTTCAGACCCATCAATCAGCGGCTCCGACTTCGTCACGCTGCCCACGGACTCCCACAGTCTCCCCTTCACCCTCCAGTGCAACCTGACCAGCTCCCAGTACCCCCACAAGCAGAGCTTCTGGATGAAAAACGGAGAGGAGATTGCGGAGACCCGTAGCGACCTAAAAGATACCGAATACAAGTAGGACCGAGAGCCCCTTCGTGTCTCGTCCGTCCCGACATCTCTGACAGTGTTAAACACAGTGTTTAGAGAGCTGACATGGTGTTATTTGTGTTGGTGTCTCTGATCCACAGGCTGAACAAACCCAGAGCGGATGACGCAGGGGAATACATGTGTGTTTTCACCTTCTCCATGGGCCCCCCTGCCAATTTTTCCATTGAGGTTCGAGGTAAGATTCGGAATGGTCGCTTTTTTTTTACAGAGGAACCGAAGGTGTCAGACAAGCTCGACATGTTACCTTTGCTAAGGACCCAAGTGGCCACTTTGGGTGTCGCCCAATGTGATGACTTGAGAAAGCTTGATTGGCTGTTCAGGGGCATACAACGCCCTTGACAGCTCCAATCTAATGAATGGACAGCTCAGTGGTAGCAGATGGTGTCTTGTCTGTTTGATATCTGGGATTAGGTCTCAATACTGAAAAAGCCCCCAGATTTTTCCACCGGCTAAGGTGGAGCTATTGATGCTCAAAGGAAATTTGGGCTGAGGGCACTCGGATTTCATGGAAGATCCTGATTCGAGACATAAATGATTTAATTGTTCACTGGTACTATGTCTATGTCATGTGAAAGGTATTTTAGAATACCTTCTACTGTAGTAGATCTAGTACAAAGGATTTCTTCCTCCTATTCTAATCTATGGTCTTGAAAACTGGGACTGCAATTAAACCATAAATGCAAAGAGAATGATAATGACCTTATGATCGATTGCTGCTTGATTTTCCTGAATCAGACCTGATAGAGACCTGTTCTGACAACACCGAGTGCAGTGAGGGAAGTCGTAAAGAGACCCCCCTGCACCTTACTTTGATCAATGTCTGCTTTTCTGATGACTGTTTATCCCATTTGGAGTCACTGTGTACGTGTCTCCATTTGTTCAGCTAAGAGACTTCCCTATGGTGCGCTCTTCTAATCGTGCCTAAAAGACTTAGCAGGAATTACCTTAATTTAGTGGATTAGAGAGAGAGCGTCTATGATTTCGCTGCTGCACAGCAGCTGTTGAAAGCCAGAGAGCACAGTTACACAGCAAACGTATAAAACTGCGCTCTCGTATTTGTAAAAAAAATGTATTCTGTTACAAACCGCTGCCATGGCTGCTGTGTTATAAATACTAAACTATCTATTTCTATCAATGTCAGAAGTCGAATCTATCCATTTTATTCTGCCTCTGTACAGCAATTTGATGGCTCTTCATCATTTAAACGAACCAAGGTTAAACAAACAGTTTAGTTGGAATGCGACAAACACAACAAACATGGTTGTGTTTACTGTTTTATGATACACGGATATTGATGTTTTAAGATATACCTATGTTATCGTTTTAAGATATACCTATGTTATCGTTTTAAGATATACCTATGTTATCGTTTTAAGATATACCGATGCTGACATGTTAAGAGCATTCTATGCAGATGTGGTCAGTAAAGTACATCATTCCAGGCTGCACTGTAGTGCCACGATCACCGATCTTGTTCCTTGTCATAGCTGCCCCTGACATCACAGGCCACAAGCGAAGCGAGAACAAAAACGAAGGCCAGCGGGCCGTCCTCCACTGCAAGGCTGTGGGTTACCCCTACCCCAACTGGTCCTGGCGCAAACTAGACAACGGAGTCTACATGGTACGACCCCCCCCCCCTCCTGCTTAGCGGGCTAAGCTGAATGTTCCTGTAGCCGCAACTAGAAATGCAAGGGAACGTCTGACAAAAGCAGTGACTGCAGAATCTCATGTGATAACCAGATGTAGCGAATGCTTCAACCGAAGTTGTTTCATCGCGCTGTAAACCGCTCTTTCCTCTCCCTGCTTCCGCTCGGTCTGCAGGATATCGATAACGCCTCCGGACGTTTCTTCGTCAACAACAAAGACAACTACACCGAGCTGAGCATCGTCAACCTGGATATCGGGAAGGACCCGGGGGAGTACCAGTGCAACGCCACCAACATGATCGGCACCTCCTCCATGATCTCGGTGCTCCGAGTGCGCAGCTACCTGGCTCCTCTCTGGCCTTTGCTGGGAGTTTTGGCTGAGGTCCTCATTCTGGTCATCATCATCGTGGTGTACGAGAAACGCAAGAAGCCCGACGATTTGCAGGACGGTGAGTCCCTGCGATGACGGTCACGTTTCAATCGCTGTTGAGGCTGCAGATGTTTTTGGTGGAAGCTGCGTTTTCCAGCAGATGTCTACAGCGCCGGTGTGTGTTTGTGTCGTAATCAAACCACAGTGAGCGTGTGAAGTCGGGGAAACAGTCCATTGGTCGCGGCTTGGGTTTAGTTCTCTCATAGGAGACATGAGATCAGTCACCTGACACTGTCCTTGCACCTTCGTTCAATTATTCAACCCCAAGCACATTGTCAACATACGGCCATTGATGCAGCTGGATACGGCTTATCAGGACAGTTTTACTGATTTGATATTAATGAGAAAGAAGACACTGCAGTATAGCAAAGGTTTTTAATTATTCACGTCTGTTTGGGATCTTGTCATGTCCCCAGACTGTCTCGGGCAAAGATGTCGTCATGGGACTTGACTAAGTACACAGCTGTGACAACAGATTACATTTTGACCAAACGTGTTTGACAAGGAAAGGTGTATTTTTCTGTTACCTTCATTTTCCTGAGACAGACGTGTCTTTAGTCCCTGTTCTAGTCTAGTACATTTTGGTTAGGTCAACTACTGAACTTATCATTTTCCGTTTTTGTATTATTTGGTGAAAATTCTTTCCTCCAAACCTTGAGCACCACACCACGCCGTGCAGTGCCTTGAAGTGGTTGCACACATCAAATATTTCCATTTGGTATGGTTGTGTTTGCATATTAAGATAGCTACTATGTATACTTCGTGTTTTGGCTACTTTCTTGGGGGTCTTGGGGGCTATCTCGTTCTTTATAACCACTGACCTTTGCACGTTTTGTAAAGCTCTTCTTGTAAGTCGCTTTGGATAAAATGAATAAATGTAACTATACTATAATATCTTCCCCTCCCTTTCCCAAATTGCACAACCTAAACCATGTTTGTGGTAAGTAAGAGACTTTGCATGGCTCTTGCTTTTCAATAAGCATTCGATATCATCTCCTTACCGGCAACACTATTTCCCACATGTACAGGATCTGTACCAGAGTACAAGAGCATACAGCATATTTGCTGAATCCCTTGTATTATATTAAATAAACAATTGAAGTCTAATTTCTTATTCTCGATTCTCGATCAACAAGTCCCCATTTTGGCTAGCTAATGTTCCGTTTTGTCATTGCTACTCAAGAAATGAGTTGTTGTCCTGTTTAAAGGACATGCCAAGGGTATCTTAACTTAATACGTACAGGTTCCTTATACACTCTCAAATCTATCCGAGCAAATCTACCTCTGTGTGTGGTGCTTGTCTATGCATGATGGTAGCGAAATAAACGAAAGTGGCCTTTTGCCAGACGTTGTCAGACAGCTCTTTGGAGTTTTGTGCTTGTTTGGCATTACCTCCTGTTTGCGTGTGACCTCATGCCGAGCTGGTTGTCTGAGGAAACTGCACATTAGGGAATGACATCCTCACCTCCATTCCTGCTCCATGCCATCAGCATGACTGCGCTTCATATCCGATCCTACTCGTTCCTCTGTTGCACAGCAAGAGCTCAGACAACATGCGCCTTGTTACTGTGCTACTACTGTAACATGTTGCGCTTCTGCAAAGACAAAAAGTGAAAAGAAATCCCCATTTCATCTGGTTGCACACCAGTGATTTATTTGTACTGAATTCTCAACATTTTCCCTTGCGGCTTCAGATGACGAACCAGCTGGACCTATGTAAGTACAACTTTGTTCTAGATTGTTCGAGTATTGCAATGACAGATTTACTTTTTTTTCCCGTTTCCGTATACAGTAAATTGTTTCTACTTATGTTTTGAAAGTTTGAGCTTGTCTTATGTTGTGTGTTCAGTCATTATTTGGGGCATGATCTGCCCAATTGTGTCAATGACATATCCTATTTCAGGAAAACTAATTCCACCAACAACCACAAAGACAAAAATCTGCGCCAGAGGAATACAAACTGAGCAGATTGTCAACTAAGTGAGTATTTAATCTCCATCCTCCTCTCGTTAGTGCCAAGAGCAATGAACTGCAGATCACGCTGTTTATCCAGTTTTCGGTCATGTTGCTAGAATGACTGTATGTCAACATCGAAATTGCTTTAAGATCAATTTCGACTGTCTTCTCTCCGCTCTTCGTTTCCAGATAGAAACATATTCTCGATGTATTGACCGTATGAAGGTAAACAAGAAGGAGATTCATAGCAATTGTTCGTAAAATATATCTGCCATTAAGTATGGATGAAGAGGAGCCTACTGGATATAATGTATGGGGCATGCCTTATGATTTTATTGTGAAAGGTCGACGAACCCAGAGCGGCCCATTCCTTATAATGTTGTTACCATTATAACCACTGTTGCTGCATGCTGTTGTGTATGATTTTATCCAATGATCAGATTTATTCTATTTTGACTGATTCTTGAGGAGCATGCAAGATATTAACCTTCTGTTTCATACAGAAATGGCTTTTTGGTTTGTTTGTTTGAGAGTGGCTTTTCTGTAGATCAACTTTTGTGTTCTAGAAGCATCATCAACTTTGCAATGTAAAAGAAAATGACACCAGATATGTTATGACAAGTTTTGTACAGTTTCTCATTCTGCTATACTATTTTATAAGTTGGTACTTGTTTAAAATTTTAAGGGCTTTGCAATGTCCCACTGAATTTGACAGAGGTATAATTTAATGGTACTTGTATGTATTTATGTATCAAGATCACCTAATATAACTAAACGTAGTAATATTAAGGCTATTCATACTGTGTGATACATTTAAAAGTTGGAAATAATGGAGAATATGTACAAACTTCATTCAGTAAATGTACTCGGATCCTTTAAACATATTGATTTAGATTTTAAGTATGCGTATTGTACAGCATGGCTATCCTATGCAATTATTATCCATATTGACATGTATTGAAAACGTATCATAGCTTTTGAGTTCTCTCTGTAATAAAGCTTTAAAATAGTCGTCACTGTTAGAGCTTCAACATAGCTATGACACAACTGCATGGATTCTTTATAGCTAAAGTGGGAGACGGCGCAAGACGGTCAGGTTTGAAACTTGTCAAGCAATCGCAAAATCCTTATTAATTTTTAAGAATAAAAATCTATAAAAACGGATTGAGTCTTTAACCTTGGTTATGTTTTGTAGACTGCAATGTGAGTGCATGTACACTGTTATGCGAAATATATCTGGGCACTGTGAGATATTTTTCAGCACTGTGAAGACATCAGCTTAGACAAAATGTCCTGGTTTGTATTGTTGCTCATGTAAACAGCACCACCCCATGGATATTCGAAATACTTAAAGTTGACCTCCAAACATGCAGGCAACTCCAGTGAGAAGTTCGCTTGAAGAATGCGAAAGCTAAATATAATAATGTATAGCTCAATGAAGACTAGATCAACTAATTATAGAAAGAAGTTTTCACAAGGTCAGTTTCTTCCTTCAGATCTTGAATCAGGTCTTCGCGCATGAGCATGTCACGATGTTGCCTTTCCTGGTGCACCAATGTTTTGAAATCAGCGATTGCCTTAATATGACCAAATTTAGAATTTGAATTGTGCATTTAATCAGGAAAACAGTTATTTTCTGTCAGCAAGACTGTTTCTGATAGGTGATACCTGACTTCCTACCTCCATCTCCGTCCACAGAAGTAATTTGATGTAACCGGGGAGAAGGAATGAAACAGCCCTATGAAATACGTCTTTCTAATTTCCCACTAGTAATGTCTCGGTTTTCAAGGAAAGGATGGAATGAGACAACAGCAGAAATGTCACTTCATACTCAATTGAGGTGATCGTGTTGCAATTTTATCCACATGGCCATTGTATTTTGTTAAATTTGTATGCGATGCATGTGAAACGGCAAAAACCTGGAGGGGGCACCATTGGCTCAGAAAATCAAATTACCTATCATGATATTACACATCAAGCTTTAGACTGTTACATGACACATTTCACGTTTCAGTGGTGGGCATTTAGATTATTTTAAAAAATACATATATATATATATTTATGGAAGTTTAGGATAGCATAGAAATATAGACAGAAACAAGGTTTATTCAAAAATTCCCTCGCACTTTTCTATTTAAAAAGTTGGTGATCAAATACAAACATTCAGCTATGTTTTCACAAGGTCCAGAAATGTAATGTATCTGTTCTGGGTACGAGTCTATTCGAGATATATTCTTCAAAACCATTCCACGAAAGAGAAGAATAAACCGTTATCAGATTAATTAGATCCATTTAACAATGAGTGTGCAGAATTACCATCTGGTTGCAGTTAGATCCGGGGCACTTTACAGTTTTCAGTAATCAGTTTTCAGTCATTATAAATGAACACAGATTTTTGGTGTCTATCCTTTTTAGACCTTTGGGGTTCAGACTGAATACACATAACTGATCAGGTTAATGTGTTAACATATGAATTCAAATATTGAACAGATGGGCATCTTTCTTTCTTTTTTATATTCTTTTTAACAAAAAATGTAACCCATGCATACCTATATAGCCATGTGAGTTAGAGAGCTATTCAGTGTTCAACGAATTCAAAGTATTGTTTCCAGATTAGAAAGTAATTTGAGTGGGAACAAAGCTACACAAATTAATCGCTTGTCTTTAAAACTTGGATGTGGATAGAGCCTATAACAATTAGCTGCACCATACATACACCGAAAGCCGTAGGCATCTTAAAATCAAAACAGATGTTCAAAAAACGAGCCATGTCATCAAAATAAGTGACCAACGACACGGCAAAGATATAGTAACATACTTGAATCATCCTTTAAAATATCCTGCCTGGAAAGGGCTGGGCGCATGTGCTGTATTCGCTCCTATGGCAACCCCATTAGAGCCAATAATATTCACGTTATTAGAGAGCACGAGGATGGTGGAGGATCAGTGATGTCAGTGCTTTTTGAATGCTGGTACGGGCTGCGTGAATGCGTGGAATCTTTTTGCTATTGACAGGACTCAAATATTCCAGCATGAGATGATGCTTTGTCATTGAGGATATCACACTCTGGTACGTCCGACACACAGCATGCTTCGTCCTGGTGTCAGCTCATGCACACCTTGATTTTTGGATTTCACGCATCTCCCGGGCATGTCTAATATCGTCGGACTCACGAGGCACGTATCATTGGAACATCTCAATGGTTGAAACCAGGAGCACGTTCCAAGTGTCAAAGACTCGACCTGTCCCTGCTGATGCTCCGTCACTGCTTGTTGCATTCTGAACCACTAAGTCTATAAGATTTATGTTTAGTCATTGCTCCATTTTGCGTCCCTTTGTTCACGGAATTCTTCTAAAGCACATTTCTTTTTCTTTTCATAATGGAGAAATTCCATTCTTCCATGCGAAAACGTCTGTACAGCTTGCCGCAAAACATTGGACAAAAAGCCTTTATGACTGACGAAGGAGATAGCGGTGACAAGGACACCAAGAAAAGTATTGGATTGAAGCAGTTGCCCTCACCGTCTCCCGCAAGCAGTTGCAAAAGCATTGGACACACCAAGAACGGAGACTTGGAAACTGATGTCACCGTGAAGACCAACTTGAACGGGGACTGTCGCCTGTTCAGAGGGAGTCTTTCCTCCATCACCGGCCGACATAACGTGGGATCGGATCCAGCTGAGCAGCGGCGCCTAATCCCCGAGGCAGATGCTAGTGTCAACGAGGAGAGTTTTCTGAGAGAACATGGCCCAGGGGGCGAACAGGGAGCACTGCTGTGTAGCCGTGGTGGTGCGGCGTCGCTTTTTGACCAGTCGAGTTTCATCAAGTTAGAAGGAACCGATCAAATTATGCCAGACGACGACAGGTTGTATCAAGCGGGCTTCATGCACCGTCAGTTTGGGGCGATGCTTCAACCGGGAGTCAACAAGTTCTCTTTGCGAATGTTAGGGAGTGAGAGGGCCGTGGAGCATGAGCGAGAGCGCGTGAAATCCGCAGGATTCTGGATCATTCATCCATACAGTGATTTTAGGTATTATTTGTTGTACAGATGATCTTTAACTCTGATCATGTATTTCTTATTTAAGTATATTGACAGGTTAAAAAAAAATCCCCGAGGCGATAAAATATTACTATATTTCTATATAATAACAATCAAATGTATGCCTATGTTTGCATAAGTGAAGTCACATGTCATATTCAACTGACTAGCCTATTTAACCAAGGTGTTTCCAAGGGTACAATGCTAAAGAGGCGTTTGAGTGGATATTAGGTAATAGATCCAGTAATTGGCCCGCCTCTATGATCACTAATTGAAGCGCACCTTTTTGACTCGTGGAATCCGTTATTTCAGTATTGGCTTGCATGAGAAAGGATTTAACTCCCATTTAAAATCCTCTTACAGCTACACTTACACAACTAGCTCGCAAGCAACAACAACAACAACAACAAAACTATAAAAAATATGCATGTGGTATGTGAGACAGAAAGATATAGATGTAGAGATTCAAAATGCAAATATATATGTTTTGCGTGTCAAATGTCTTTTTAGACATGGAACGGAATTGGAATTGGAATTGGACATGGAACTAGAATTCCAATTGTCACAGACACACTAAAATAATATTTTCATGACATTTAACCTTGAAGTACCCACTTATCATATTTCACTATAGACAGTAGAGCAGCCTGATGTGTGCCGTTGTCATTTGTTTCCACTCTGTTGAATTACACTTTTTATCAGTTAGCGAGGGCAATGGATTACAGTGAGTGCACCAGCAGCTTGGGAATGTGGTAATCAAAATAGGGTAACATGACCATTCAAGATATTAGAAGCACACATCAAAGGAGATTATTACAGGACAATTAGTCTAATGGAGCAGATATGGTGTGGTTGGGGAGGGGACAGCGCTCACAACACGGCAGCAGAGAAAGAGATTGGAATAAAAATGATGGGAGTGAGAAATCAGGCCGCTCGAGCAAATAGGTCTGCCAGCTGTCAGTCCTGCGGTGCGTTGGAGGTGTCACTGCCCTGGGCTTTGTTAGCGTAGAAGCTAATACTCTGCAGATCAGAACGCAATGGTTCGGACGCGATGCGACCGCTGCTGAAGTCGAAGCCTGCAAATACGAACCGTCAATATCGCAGACCCAGATTTGCAAGTATGGTGGTAAATTCAACAAAATTCTTAATTTAGTGGAAGTCAAAGTTAAGCTTCAACAACGTATTCATACACCCATGGTGCGTTCGCACTTAAACTTTGTGGTTCTTACCACAGTGCAAACTTTATGTAATGGACGTACATTTCCTAACGTCACAGTTTGCTAAATCACAAGCAGACGTCAATTCCCTCATTAAACATGTAGTTAATCTCGTAGTGACGATGTTCAAATGAAAAGGGCCGTTTAAATATGACAACAGGACGCCATTGACCACTCAGTCCTGCCCTAACCCACAGGTGTGCGTACAAGGAAGCATCAAGCAAGGTTACCGCTGTGATGTTAGTACTTTCCTCTGGCAACAAGAGATAAGTACCCAGTACAAATATGATCCCTTTTTCAGCTGACCTGATTGATCTAAGCTTCTTTGACCGCTTTTAAGCCTTTTTGTGTTCACTTTGCTTGTAGTTCCCTTCTCTCCATCCCTCGTGTACTTTGACATCCCTGCCTCTTTACGACCCAGATAAGAGTCGTCTTCTGGACCCAGTGGATAGGGCCTCTTCGTGCTGCTCTGTGTGCTTACGGCCCCCCTAAAGGGAATTAGAGTATGTCCTGCAAAGTGGAGGTGGTGGGAGGTGACTGTACATTCGCGGGGCCATAACGCGCTGTCCTTTTTTGGAGGAGGGGGGGGGGGGGGGGGTCCAGCTGTTTCTGTGCTGGTGCAGCAATAGCGTGACGTGTGCAGGGCGGTAATGCTAACTACTCAACATCTGGCCGCTGAGCGCTGACTCCTACTGATGACATGGAGTCCTGGGAGATAACGGTGGATTTAGCAAGAGAGGGGAAGTGCAATTAGGACCAGTGTGTCACTGCAGGGGCAACAAGCAGATGAAGGGTTGAATGCAAATGCTTTGTTTGGCAGAGGACAACAGAAAGCTGATTATAACAAATGGTTGCCCTGCCCTCGGTGGGTGGTGCTTTTGGTGAGGTTACAGTGTTCTGTGGACAGAGTGCTTGGGATGACCGTGTGTTGCCGCAAACGCCATCGACCGTACTCCTCTGTGTTCTGTCCTTCTGTGTTCTGTCGTCACAACAGGCCACAGGAAGCTCATTTGAAAGCAGAACGTGGCCTCAATTTCAGTCATGCATCTTGGGCCCGATGTCACTGTGTGTCGATTATTCTAGCCGCATTCATTTATTGGTCTCCTGAACATTGCTGAAAAGTGTATATTTGTTATCTGCTGACTGATAAACCTGGGCTATTGAAGCATCCATTCAATCACTGTTCACTTTTCATCCCTGCTTATATACTGTATACTGGAAAGTACGACTGCAGACGTCCTCTCGCTTGATCTGTTACATACGCTTGGTTTGATGAATGTCATGGCAGACGAAGAAATGGCAGATGTCCTTGGGATTCTACACTTCTCAATAGCTGTACAGTACAGCTTGTGCTGCGATTTAAATGTAGAACATTCTAGAAGGAAGGCTTGATTGGTTAATGCATGCGTCTTCGCAGGCCTGTTTCAAAATGCTGGTGTGTGCTCAGCTTGTAATACGTACTGGGCTGTAGTGGGTATTATTCTTATCCTGGATTGATTGTTGCCTTAATTACAACAAAGGGATTTGAGTGGAATATAGAACCAAGCACTTGCTGGCTGGTACACAAATACCCTTTAAAATGAGCTCCAGTTCCCCTCTTTATACATAGTTATGTAGCATTCTATTATTTCAGGATAGTATTTTTTGTGGTCTGTTCTTTAGGCAGATCCATGCGGTGACTGTAGTTTCATTGGCACGCCAGATAATAATTGCAACCTTAGTTGCGATGATTGCATTTTTATGACAGAAGAAAGGGGCGTATATTAAATCAATCAGATATTAAGTCATTAATCCGTGCCTAATCCTTGTAAATGGAGGCTCATGCTACACACAGGAATGGTGTTACACCAACACCTACAACAAGAAGCTTACATCCAGTCACATCGGCAGGTGCGGGAAGGTACGTTACGACGAATCGTGTGATTGGTCAGATCGTAAACTCTGATTGAACCCGGTTGCAGGTTCTACTGGGATCTGATCATGTTGCTGCTGATGGTGGGGAACCTGATCATCATTCCCGTGGGCATCACCTTCTTCAAGGACGAGCACACGCCTCCCTGGATCGTCTTCAACGTGGTCTCCGACACCTTCTTCCTCATGGATCTGGTCCTCAACTTCCGCACGGGCATCGTCAAGGAGGACAACACGGAGATCATCCTGGATCCGCAGCAGATCAAGATCAAGTACCTGAGGAGCTGGTTCGTGGTGGACTTCATCTCCTCCATCCCCGTCGACTACATCTTCCTCATCGTGGAGACGCGCATCGACTCGGACTTCTACAAGACGGCCAGGGCGCTGAGGATCGTCCGCTTCACTAAGATCCTCAGTTTGCTCCGCCTGCTGCGTCTCTCCAGACTGATCCGCTACATCCACCAATGGGAGGAGGTATGGCCTGCTGGGACTTGTAGTCCTACTCTCTCTCCTCTCACACCCGAGTCTTTGTGTGAACATGGCTCCCCCGAGCAATGAAGAATCTGCGCCTCACATTTGCTATAGTTTATAGACATAATATCCGCTCAAAAATTATCCTTGGTTTCACGTCCTCAAACCTTGGTGCTACATCACCTTCAATTTCACCCATCGCTATCCTTGTTGCATCATCAGGTTTCCCCCTGCAAGTGGTCACTGAAAAAAAGGATAGTCCCTTGCATGTTCTTTTCCCTGTAATTCCCATCAAGATCACAGCCGCTGTGTGGGCCATTAGGGGCGTTTGGAGATGATTACATAACCCTGAATATCCCTTGTGCTGGTGGTCAAAGGCAGATTTAGAACAATGCAACCCCGGAAGAGGACTTATATTACAAGCAACCTGCTATAATGCTTTGATAATCCTGAGCACTCATTAAAAAGGAATATTTCCATACACTAAGAAATGAATTCATGATCTGTGATTGAACCCTGATCAATGCTTCTAATCTGTACTCAATAGATTTTTCACATGACCTATGACCTGGCTAGCGCCATGGTGCGCATTGTCAACCTGATTGCCATGATGCTGCTGCTGTGTCACTGGGATGGATGTCTGCAGTTCCTGGTTCCCATGCTGCAGGACTTCCCATCAGACTGCTGGGTAACCAGGAACAAGATGGTGGTGAGTTAACCAAGGAAGAGATGAAAAAAAGTTCTTGTTTACAAGCATAAATGTGCATCAACTTTGGTTCCTTGGGCAAAGATACTTGGACAGGAACCCCCCCCCCTCCCAACTCCTCTCTTTCTCTCTCCTGTAGAATGACACGTGGGGGCAGCAGTATTCCTACGCCTTGTTCAAGGCTATGAGTCACATGCTGTGTATTGGGTATGGCCTGTACCCTCCTATCGGCATGGCAGACGTGTGGCTGACCATCCTCAGCATGATCGTGGGTGCCACCTGCTTTGCTATGTTTGTAGGGCACGCCACAGCCCTGATCCAATCCCTGGACTCGTCTCGACGACAGTACCAGGAGAAAGTGAGTGATTTCGGGGGGACGGGGGAAGGACTGACAGCATCTGCTCGTCACAAACTGGTCCAGAAAAATGAACTATAAACCATCTTAAAAGTTGTAGCTGAAGTAATGAAGCTCAAAAAGAAGTTCAAAAAGATTATTAAAATTCACCAGCATCATATATGTCTATACATGTTTATAATTAGACATATATTTGTAAATAAAAGGAATATATAAAAGCCGCAAGAACGATCTAACCAGAAAAGCTTCCCCAAAAATAAGACTGAGGAAAGAGGTGAGAAAATGAAGGGAATTTAGGAGAAAAACGCAGTAAAAATCCTCCATCCTTTTGCATTAGTGGTGGATTGGCTGCCCCTGTAGACCGGTAAACATGATTACATGCAGACTGCTGACAACAGCTGAATTTATCTGATGAATCAGGTGCGTGTGTGTCTGTGTGCGTGTCTGTGTGCCCGTGTGTGTGTGTGTGTGTGTGCGTGTGTCTGTGTGCGTGTTTGTGTGCCTGTGTGTGTGTGTGTGTGTGTCGGGGGGGGGGGTCGTTATCAGGACAGTTTTAAGGACATTACTTTGGCTACACACCTTGCTATAATATGGCTGGCTGCCAATACTAATGATTGCTAGTCAGATATTCTGTCGGTAACAGTCCCTATTCTCCCAAGCAAATCCGATCAACTGAAGCCACAGAGCAATTACTAAATTGTTGTACAACAACAACAGCAGCAGTTTTATTACTGTAGTGTCCAGGGACTTAATTCAGAGGCACAGGAGTAGCCTAATGGGAGATATGACCCACATGCCTAACAAACAGCTGTCTGAATACTGATGCCCCACAGACCACTTCTCTTAGATGAACTCTTCAGCTCATGAATGTGTTGTTTTTCTGTTGGTTGTTTTTTGCAGTACAAGCAGGTGGAACAGTACATGTCTTTCCACAAGCTTCCAGCTGGCATGCGGCAGAGAATCCATGACTACTACGAGCATCGTTACCAGGGCAAGATGTTTGACGAGGAGAGCATCTTAGACGAGCTGAACGAACCGCTCCGAGAGGTTAGATCTTTCTACGTCACGTACATTGTCGTGACGAGCGTAGCTAACAAACGATTTCTGCCGAGTCATCAGACTACTTCTGCTTCGGCTGCCGTTGCATGTCACTGTGAACGTTGACGTAAATTCCAGAATTTAATGTGACCGCCTATTTTCTGACACCATACTGATAAATGACTATTCGTATACCGATATAGCTCCAAATTCCCAGTGCTATTCATAGTTCTACTACCACTTAAAGAATGAATTACGGACAGCTTCTCTTTTTGTTGTCAGTTTGAGAAAATAACATGGATAATTAAGTCTTTGTCTTTACATCTGTCACAGTCGTGTCATAAGTTCATATGATGCGCTTGGTGCAAAGAATCTTTAGTACAGATGGCCTGGAGCAGCCTGTGGAATGTGCGTGTTGTTGCAGGAGATCATCAATTTCAACTGTCGAAAGCTGGTGGCGTCCATGCCTCTGTTTGCCAACGCCGACCCTAACTTTGTGACCTCCATGCTGACCAAACTGCGTTTTGAGGTCTTCCAACCGGGGGATTACATCATCCGTGAAGGCACAATAGGCCAGAAGATGTACTTTATTCAACACGGGGTCGTGAGCGTGCTGACCAAGAACAGCAAGGACACCAAGCTGTCTGACGGCTCCTATTTTGGGGGTAAGTGAATATCTAGCGTCTGAGTGTGAGGATGCATTGTAATATTTGACCCAAGGGATGTACAAGTGAATTGAGATATTTCAGAAGCTGGGGGAAAGTCCTCTTAAACATAAGCCATCGATTCATCAGATTAATATCTGTGACGAGGTTCAAATGGGAAAAATGCAGACATCATCTACTTTAAAGCGTTTGGGATTTACAGGAAGCAGAGACATCTTGTCTTT
This sequence comes from Plecoglossus altivelis, assembly GCA_036571765.1. Taxonomy (NCBI): domain Eukaryota; kingdom Metazoa; phylum Chordata; class Actinopteri; order Osmeriformes; family Plecoglossidae; genus Plecoglossus; species Plecoglossus altivelis. The sequence continues at coordinate 16,335,947 of BROE01000003.1, forward strand.
GCTGCTAGCAAATCAAGCAGCTTTTCCATTGTGAACAACTATGTGTGCTTTACATCAACATGAAGATATGCCACTCAACATACTGAACTAGAAGACTGGAAAAACTGACATGTTCATTTGGCAAAGCCTTCATGTAGACCTACACATAGCAGTACCAATATCACTGAAATATTTCTCCACTTGCTGTGTTTGCACGATACAGTAAATGGATCAGATAAACATAATAAAATGAGGACAGAGAGACCAGAGAGTCCTTATCCGCAATATGTCTGTCCTGAAAAATACTCATACATTTTATAAATACAACTTTATAAAATGGAGCGTTATTTTATTTTCCTGATCTGGCAGAGCAGTTGAGATCAGGACAAACTCTAAGCTCCAAAAGAAGCATTAAGTGCTCCATCTGTGAGTTTCAGAAAACACTGCTCTTTTTGTGTTCTATCATCTTTTGATGATGGTATAATTTAGGACTCAGCTCTCAAACATGGTGCTGAAAGCTCTAAAAAGAAGAAGAGTGGGATGTTTTTTTAAAGAGAATTAAGAGATTTTTGGGAAAGTACGAAGATTTACAATGTATCCCAGGGTTGATCCTTTTTAAACTGAAATAAAAAATCTAAGCGGTCCGTACCTTCCACCTGTTAAGTTCAAACCGTTGAGATCCATGCGTTAAAGCGATCTTGGAAATCGCAGTCACGGCGTGGCTATGCAAGTCTGGCGATTCGATAGAGGACATGTTTGTATTTACGTCTCCGTACAGAAATCTGTTTGCTGACTCGAGGCAGAAGGACCGCGAGCGTGAGGGCTGACAACTACTGTCGTCTCTACTCGCTGTCTGTGGACAACTTCAACGAGGTGTTGGAGGAATTCCCGATGATGAGACGGGCCTTCGAGACTGTTGCTCTCGATCGTCTAGACCGAATAGGTGAGGATGAGGCCTGTACTTAGCAATCTAACCTGCCAACATGTTTTTTTCGTTATGCAGTGTGCCAGTTACAATACCGTTAATAACGTGTGAAAAGGAGCCATCAAAATTAAGTTAAAGTAAAGCAAGCTGGAAGACAGACCACAGCAACATATTTTTAATCCAAATTTTAAACAAGAAAATGTTTTTGATGCATTTTAAAAAACCTACTTCTGTCACATTTAATACCATTCACCAGTCTTGATCATAATGGCTGAATCTCATGTTCTGTTCTCCAAAGGGAAAAGAAACTCAGTCCTGCGTCACAAAGTCCAACACCACATGAGCGCCGGAACCCTCAACCTCCAAGAAAACGAGATCATCCAGAGGATCGTTCAGCATGACAGAGACATGGCCCACAGCACACAGCAGATCCAGGCGGCAGCTGCTCACAACCTAGCAGCTGTCCCTGCTCCGCCCTCACCCACCCCAGTCATCTGGGCTCCCCTGGTCCAGGCACCCCTCCAGGCTGCTGCCACCACCACCCCGCTGGCTCTGGCTTTAAGCCACCATGCTCAGCTCCCTCCTATCCTCTTCCACCACCCCCTCTCCATGTCTGGCTCCTTCAAGGACTCGTCGGGACATATGAGGAGGGTCCATATGGGGGCTTCCACAGCCAGCTGCTGCGGTTCAGGGCCTGGCTCCCCTGCCAGCTCCATCAAGTTCCGCTCTGGGGTTGACACGCCTATTCTGGCTGCCCTCAGGGTACAGCATTCCTCCACAGCACCTTGCACTTCCCCTACCTCCACCTTCCTACCAACCTCCAACAGCAGTATGCACACCCAGCTCCACACCCAAATCCAGGCCCAGCTTCAGAGCCACATCCAGGCCCACACTCAGCTCACTTCAGCCTCCTCCTTCCCCATGAGACAGGCCTCCCTAAGGAGGTCACCCTCCATATGCACAGCTCAGCTCCACCCACAGCCCTTCTCCTGCGCCTCATCCACCCCAGCTCAGTCGGTCGGGCATCCCCTGCAGGGGTCAGCAAGGAGGCCGTCAGGGAGATTCCCAGCCCCCTCAGCTTCCGGCATAAACCCACTGATCTCCAGCTCAGTCAGCCCCTTGCTAAGCCAGCTGCAGTCCTCTCACGCCAGCAGCACTCAGCAGATGGAATCCAGTCATGAGAGAGCAGGCCGGACGTTGGCTGGTCTGAACATCCCTCACTCTTCGTTCATCGGCGGCACCCAATTCCCCAGTGGATATCTGCAGGGGCTGCCGCTCGCTGGAGCCGAGGCACCACCGTCCTCCTTCGTGCAGCAGAGCCTACCGAGCCTGCAGTCGGTGCTGCTCCCGCAGGTTCCCCCGGAGCGTTCTGCCCTGGCGTCTCTGGCTCAGTACGGTTCTGGAGACGCCTCGCCCTGTTACACGCCCCCAGCCCACAGTCCCGTCTTTCAGAGCCCTGTGCGAGCCCGGACCGGGCCTTACAGTGACCCCCCTAGTGCTGTTGGCTCACATCTCTCCCTCACCCCTCAAAGCTCCTGCCCTGGCAGAGTCATCAGTCCCCCTAGAGAGAGATCAGAGTCTCTGCTGGAGCTCTTCACCCAGGAAGTCAGGACTATCTCCTCCTCACACAGTCTCCTGCCCCAGAGAGAGCCTCCGGCCATGGGCTACTCCTCAGAGGGTTCAGGGGGGTTCTCTACCTCCCCGATGGCTGTCAACAAACCCTACAGTCCCATCCCTGGGCACGCGGTGCCCCTGAGCCAGACGCATTCAGGGACTGAACCGCACACAATGTTCTATGGGTCTCAACCCTCCCAGCCCAGTCACAGAGGGTCCCCAGCCAACACGTCAGAGACGGAGCACAGCCTCTCTAAAATCCCTTCTAACTTGTGAGGCGATGAAACGCCCTGCCTGTGATATCTGGTGTCTGGGGAGTTGCGTTCCTTTACGACATTGTCTTTTTCACTTGTAGTATTTTATATTAAAGGAGAACGGTGTGTGAACACATCTGTATTGGAGCTCACTGACTTAGCTACGTTTTCTATTAAGAGTGAATGAAGGGAGGAAAAGGGTCAATGGTGAGTGTTTTCTACAGAACATCACTACTTTGAATACAGTGGTACACAGCAAGTATTTATTCATGAATACAGTGTATGTAAAAACAGCATAAGAAAAGTCATACAATATGCTGTACGTTTATTGTACCACACTCTGTGAATTGTAATACGAGAAAAGGTTATCGGAACAATTTTGTTTTACCTTTTACCCTTTTCGTTGAAAGATGTTCAACAGTTATATGCAGTTTGGAATGAACCAAAATCCTTTCCTTTTATGAACTTTATAACTGTACAGTATTTTGTGAAAATGAGGTGAATTCAGTGCCACCCCAAAGAGACTACATGACGTGGTGACCAGACTGCACTATGGTTACTACGGTTACGAGTACAGGAATGACAGTGTATACCATACTTTTCAGATGAGCATGTCTTCCATAAACTGTTTTCAGCAATACCAGGACCTTCTCACAAATGACTTCTCCAGGCGCCAGGAATGAATAGCGGGTACAACTTTGGAGTGGTTGTAAAAATTTAGTGTTTGGGTGAAATGGTAAAAAACAAACAAGGAAACTTTCAGTTGTGTACATTTGTCGCTGTTATGCCTGTTCCAGATGTATTTTTTTTGTCCGCCAGCCTTTAACATCCCATTTAATCAAGAACAATGGCTGTTTTTAAGACCTGGGCCGAGATGGTAGTGAATGCCTGTTTGGAAGAGCGAGAAGAGAGTATACATACAGTAGCGTCATTTCGGTCTAGTTAACAGCTCTGGCATTTTGGCCACAGTTGTGCCCTAATTTCAACTGTCGGATTATAAGGTTATGGAACCTGCGATTGAAGCCTGAGTGTGCCGTTTCCACTTAATGCAATAATCTGTTTGAATGTATGGGGATAGAGAGATACTAGGAACTGCTGGCGTAGGGGATCGTTTCGGTGGGTTCAGGTAGAGAGGTCTACTGCCTCTGGGAATGGAAGTATTGTTCTGCATTATTTTCAATAGGAAGCTAAATTGATGCACTGAGACGCAAAGCAGAATTTTTAATACAACAATCAAAGGGCTAAAAGTGGACATGACACATGATGAACATGGACATGGACATGATAAACTCTTGAATATTATATTTTAGCGTATTTTATCCGTGTATTTTTAAAAATAAATAATGAGATTATCTAATGTCTATCTATCTATTGTTAATCTATTGTTAAATGTCTTTTGTTAAAAACTTATATTGAAATACTGCTGCTTATAATGCTATGCTGAATCAACAACGAGTCAGTTACTAAAGAACCCTTTGAAAAAGTCTCTTGGTAACATTCGATATATTTGTGTCCTGTTCTTTAATACATATAGATATATATCTATATGTATAGAGATATACAGTATCTCTATATATGTCTGTATAGATATATATATAGAGAGATATATCTCTTTATAGATATATGTATAGATATATCTATATATAGATATATCTATATCTATATAGATATATCTATAGAGAGAGAGAGATAGAGAGATATATGTCTTTATATCTATCTATATCTATCTATCTATATAGATAGATATCTACCTAGATAGATATCTATCTATCTATCTATCTATATATATATATATATATATATATATATATCCATATATAGATATATATCTATATCTATATATAGATATATATCTATATATATAATTTCAGTGTTGTTGACTTGTACAATTATCTCAACCTAACTTGTCAGAGTAAGATTTGCTGGTCACAATGTCAACGTCGTTGGAAAGAACTCTGTTGCCTGGAGACTGAGCAGAGGGGTTAGGTGTTCTGGAGGCAGTCGTGTTCTGACTCCAACCCTGTGGGGAATAGAGATACCATCAGTCACAGGTGTCAGCCCTGTGTTACCATTCCTCCCTCACCCCCATCACAACACCCAGCAATGGATCTTGGTTACAGCTTGAGTGCCCTTTCATGTTGATATTGGGATAAGAATGCTATGGCATCATATTTAGTCTGTGTTTTTATTTTCATATTGTTGCCTTTTTCATTAACCTACAAAACGATTCAAATATTTCTGTTTGATATTTTATTTTTAGGTATTGAATTAAATGCAATAAAATCGCTTATGGTTTAAGGGCTCTCCGAATGTTCGTTTTCATATAAGCAGTGCATATTTTGATATTATGACGTGAGAGAGAATCTGATGAAATAAAAGTCAGAGTTAAAAATGGATTATAAACTATTTGTAACTGCATAGTGTCATCCAGTGATGTGATTAAAAAGACTGGATGATTCATTGCAATGGTTTTTAGAGAAAATTACCGGGCATGCTCATATTAAGTGACATATTAATCCGTACTTTCCCACTAAATAAAAAATGGCTGTATGGTTCAACAACTACTTTAACAACTAATACAAATTTGTTCCTTGCTACTTTTGCTTAATAGTTCTCAATACTATCCACACAGCTTTTATTAGTTATATTATTAATACAACATGTTTCCTTTTGGCTTCTTTGAATGTACAGTACTATAGTATTTCTTTATTTTGCCTGTAGTTCCTCAAAGTAACACTAGGTTGTGCACTACTCCACTGCAATATTCCGAAGCCATTAAGAAAGTGTGACATTTAAGAATTGCACAGGGTTTGTTGGCTACAGCTAACTTCTACAAATATATATGTATATATATATATATATATATATATACATATATATTTACACACATATATATTTAGTTATTCAAATGATGAAAGAACAAAAGAAGATGGGGTCAGGTGTTCAACTCTTTAATGCATGGAATCCCAGATCATTTAACAACCTAGATAAGCACATCCTTCCATCTCGATATAACATGCCAGTCGAGCCCAAACAGTCAATACAGGACACATGCTTGACTCTACATTACACTGATATTTCAGGTGAACGTACCGGTAAAGGAACTGACATGCATACGTGATAACAATCTTAACTCCTCACACCCGGCAAACTCAAGTCGGGTATGATACAAGACGAGAAGAGTTTTGCAGAAAGTGTCAAAAGGAGAGCAGATTCTGGGTTGGATGACTTGGATGACAAGGGAGATGAAACTCCTGTAGGTTTTTTGGAATCAAAGAGTGTGGAAAGTGACTGTCTTTGTTTGAATGGCCCTGCCAAACGTCCTTTGGAGAAGTGACCTGTTTTTTGGCTTCCAGTAGCTGAAGATTCTGTTTGAGGGGGGGGGGAGTGTGGAGGGGTGTAGAAGACAAGTGACCTCTACGGGAGTAGGGCTACAGGAGAGGGGGGATTGGTAATGTCCTTTAAAGGTGTTCAAGGCACAAGAACAACACGCATGGTGTTGGTGTAGCCAGAACCTGGACGCCAGCCGGTCACAACAATGACCACATCACCAGACTTGAAGAACTTGCGGTGCTTGCCTGCAGAGCAGAAAGACGGGCTGTTAGTGTCGGTTCTTGATACCCGTCTATGAACACATCAACAATAAGGGTTGTAGTACTGACCCATCTCCATGGCGAAGTTGACGCGGAGGTCGACATCCTCGGCCCAGACGTCGTTGGCGGGCTTGGTGTACAGCACAGGGAAGATACCGCGGTAAAGGTGGGACTGGCGGGCTGTCTGACCGCAACGGGTCACAGCAATGATGGGGGCGCGGGGCCTGTACCTGGACAGCAGCTGAGCAGATCTGTGGATGCAGAACCCAGGGGGTTACACACACACACACACACACACACACACACACACACACTGAGGCTAAGCCAGGGTGCAAACACAAAACAATAACAATGATTGAATTGTTGCTGAATTGTGGAACTGTTGATTGCAGTTGCTAAACCTAAATTCTTGACAGCTTGACAGATGGCGCTTCTGTTTAAAAAAAAAAATCATTTCATTTTGCCGGAACATGACTACAGCAGTTTAAAGCACGATCGCTCTCTGACATTTGTCTCTGAAGGGGAGGGAGAGGAATGAGGAGTTAAAATTAACCTCTGCAAATGTCAGACTCCCACTCCCACTAAAAGGTTGTGTGTAAATGTTAGATCGACCCTGGTAAAAGGTGACGGGTCTGGCATGAGCATGGGCTCTGGTGAAAGGTGGCGTGTTTGGCATAAACCCGGGTCCTCATGAAAGTGGGCAGAGAAACATGCAGTCCGGATCCCACCTGCCAGACTTGGTGAGCACGATGATGGCACTGGCGCAGCACTTGAAGGAAGCCTCGACGGCTCCGATGGCGACAGACTCGGTGGGGTCACGGGTCAGGTGAGAGGTGCGGCGAAGCTCCTCAAACATCTGCCTGTGGAACATGGCCGCCTCGGCCTCGCGGGCAATCTGAGCGCGTACAGACACGGGGAAACAGACCGTGTCATTTTCAGATCGCTCACTCAACATTTTTGCGACTGATATTTCACCGTGGCATGCAAAGGTCAGTTCAAAAGGGGCGACGATGTTACTCAGCATGCCACATAGCACACACTGGAGGAGACGGGTACGAAATCAGTGGAGGAACATATTCTGCAGGACTGATGGGAGTCTCTGTCTCTATGTGCATACTGTACCTGAGAGTACACTGAGGCCTGTAGCTAAACAAAAGCAGCTCCCTAGTTGCCATGGTGAATACCAGAAGACATCCAGAGGCTTGGAGTGTTGAAGTCTAGGTCCTCAGACACATGGTGCTAAGACAGTCACACCACATGGGTCGACAGCACAATGCAGAGGAGTGGTGGAGGTGCAAGAGGGTTGGTTATAGGTAGAGAGGAGGTCAAGGAGGTTGGGGTGGAGTGAAAGGCAGGTGCACAAGAGAGGTAAACACACATTGTAAAAGTTGTTAGTAGTTTATGACATTAATCACAAAAAGTACACAAAAACGTTCAACAGGCTACTTCACGTCCATTTTCTGTACATACTACACATGCATATTATCTTTCATTGACATTTTGATGTGACATCGTTAGCTGTAGCTCGAAATGTCGTCTTTGTCATTACAGTTTAACAAGGTGACGAAGACACTCAACAGGCGGGTCACTGCCACACTGACTCCATGCTCCACACTCTTGTAAACAAGCCAGCTTGGAGGCTGCAAAGCGGGCCTCACCCTGTGCTGTGTGCGGACAGACTCCAGTGGGTACTCCCCCTTGGCGGTCTCCCCACTCAGCATGATGCAGTCAGCACCATCCAGCACGGCGTTGGCCACATCGCTGCCCTCGGCACGGGTGGGGCGGGGCTTCTTGATCATGCTTTCCAGCATCTGCCGAATCACGATCAGTAACACGGGTTCATTTAGATAGGGGCTTCAGGTCAGACATAACTTTGAGTGAGTTTTAATGAATCGATTGTTTCATGTTTTATAGCGCGCTAATGATGTCACAGACCTGTGTAGCGCAGGTGATTGGCTTTCCCATCCTGTTGCTGCGGCCAATCATCATCTTCTGGGCCAGGAAGACCTTCTCTGTTGGGATCTCGATACCCAGGTCGCCACGGGCAACCATGATGCCATCGCTAGCCTCCAGAATCTCATCAAACCTACCAAGAAGCAGTGGGATTGCATCATTGACGTTATTTTAGGAACGGTAAATGAAAAGTCACAGAACAAGATGGAAAAGGATCGTGCCACAGCTAACGCTAACAGAACAACATGGTGGAACAGCGACCGCGCTACAGCCAGCACTCACCTGCGCACGCCCTCGTGGTTCTCCAACTTGCTGATGATCTTGATGTCCTTGCCCTTCTCGCCCAGCACCTTCCTGACAGCCTGCACATCGGCGGCCTTGCGGATGAAAGAGGCGAAGACCATGTCGACGCCCTGCTCCACGCCGAACTGCAGATCCTCCATGTCCTTCTCAGACACGGCGGGCAGGTCCACAGCCGCCCCGGGAAGGTTAACTCCCTTCTTGCTGCCAAGCATACCACCGTTCTCAATCTCACACATCAAGAAGTTGGCGCCTGTGGAACCACGCGGGGAGACAAAGCCGGTGGGTCAACCTGCCTGAAAGGAGGAGGGTTTGAAAGGTCATAGGTTGCGAAAGGTGTGCCACCACACTTACCAACTTCCAGCACCTTGAGGGACATGAGACCATCATCGATGTAGACGTGGCTTCCAACTTGCACAACCTTGGTGATGTTCTTGTAGTCGAGCCACAAGTTGTTCTCATCGCAGTTGTCCTTGAACTGGTCCTCCAGGGTGAGCTTGATTTTGCCTCCCTTCTTCAACTCCACCTCAGCGGTGCCGCTCTACAAAAGAATCAACTCCAATCTGAGATCTAACACTACTTGACCTATGTGAAGGATCGGGTTATGATATAAAAAGTGTACTCACGCCCTTGATAAGTCCAGTTCTGATTTCAGGTCCCTTGGTGTCCAGAGCAATAGAAACTGGTCTGTACTCAACAGTTCCAGGTACAAAGCTCTCGGTGGCTTCACGGACGTTTTTGATGGTTTCAGCATGGTACTGTTCAAAAAACACACCATTTGTTTTAGCAACGGTATATTCTTTTGTTAAGAGTAATTGTTACTAATCAGAAAACACAGTTACTGTGTTGGTTACATAACGGGCGTTAATAAAAACACTCTTGGTCTCTTGGCAACTGAAACACCTGGTGTGGCAAATCCTTATGAGGTGATAAATATGTGGTATATATTAAGTGTGGCCTATGACTGCCGTCTGCCATGCCTAGGATTACTCATCCCAGTATCCATTTCTGAAATGCTATAAATAAGCATCCCTAGTGGTCATGGTCTAATGCCTTATCTGTTATAAAGAGCACAATGACACATACTCAAACGTGCTTGGCAACAGACAGGCAGAGTCTGATGTCATAACTGTCTGTCCTTGGTATTCAAAAGAAATTTACAGCAAAAAAGAAGAAAAGATAGTTGTCTTGCTTTTCTGGACCAAGTTTGCCAAGTTGCCAAGTTTGATTGAATTGACCCTAAACTTTGACCCTTTTACACATCTCTTAGTGTAAATAAAGAGCAGGAAATTCTGTATTCACGCCTCCTCACATAGGAGGGTTCTGTATTAAATCAGCAACAAATGAGTCTTCTGTCCGCATCCTTAGTGAAACTTGAACACTTTAAAGGAGAGGTCTGCCATTTTTAGTCCAGACAGGACAGCTAATGCTAAGAGGCAGGTGGGAATATAAGGGAGCTCATATCAACTTACAAATAATGACATTCAAAGGGGGACAGGGATGTTTAGAAATCTTGCCCAGGAGTATCTGTTTAGAGGCTTGGCAAGCCTTGAAGCATCTAGATATTCAAGAAGATTGAAGTACATTCGAAGTTTTACGGTTATTTGTGCCACTTTCTCAAACTGACCTCATGAGTTCCGTGAGAGAAGTTCATTCTTGCAATGTTCATCCCAGCCTTGATCATCTCTTTCAGCATATCCACAGACCTGGAGGCCGGTCCTACAAAGACACACAACCATTAAACTTGACATCACTTCAAGACACATGATGTTTTTGTTCGGGTAGTCTAGACCCAATGTTAAGATGACGTCATATAAAAAGGTAAAGGGATGAAGGGAGGTGTTGGGTTGGCTAACCGATGGTGCAGATGATGCCGGTGTTGCGAGACACGGTAGGGGTGGAGTCAATGTCCAGCAGACACATGTGCTCCAGGAAGGTATCAGCCATAGCAGCGTGCAGCTGCTGGGTCTGGATGAAGGCAGAGCCCATATCTTTAGTCTTTCCTTGGGACATGATTGGATCAGTGTCTGCTGGTCAAGTCCTGGAGGAGACAGAAGGGGAGGAGGAAGATTTGAATCAGTTGACGACTAGTGCCAGAGGAACACTATCATGCTCTGTCAGTATTTGAACCTGTTTTATTGAAGTTATCTTTGCATCGGTTAATAAATGTGCAGTATAGGGATGAAAAGGAGAACATGTAGAGATGAAATCTCACTTAGACACACGAGAAAAAGTCAACCTAAACCTAACTGTTTCTAATAATAGGCCTTTGAGCCTTGTAACTTTAGGTATCTCAGTAATGGATGCCCCAGGGTTTTTCCCCCAGTCAGCATTAAAAGCTATACCAAGAGCCCAGTACAAGCCAGCTGAAACGCATACGTGATTGAATGCGTGACAGGAGACACGCACCCTGACACACCCCCCACATTCCCGCAGAGAAGCCATGCAGAGGCATCCTTTAGGGGAAGCGTTCTCTTCCCACTCTTGTTCATGGGGGATATCAAAGTGGGAAACTTTAAGAGTCATTTGCACACCAGAGTAGCCTAAAGAATGTGCGTCATCGAACAAAAAGTCATTCAACTAAACGACCCTTCAGTATTTGTACACCAACTTGCCATACAGGCACTAATCAAGACAGGTTCTAAAGATAAACAACGCTTTATCCGACCGATGGATTTGCTGACAAGTCCACTAAATGACAAATGAGGGTTGTCTCCTTGGTCTTGATTTAGCACATCCAACTGCTATGTTAGGTAGAAAGACAGAGAACATCCAATGTGCTGTGACACTGTGCCAACTTCCAACATTCTTTAGACTGACAAAGTTGTGGCGGAATATTTTTGGAGCTACCTTTTTTCAGCAAGCACTTAACACACATCCAGACTGCTTCATGATCCCATCTCCTCTTCCGGGAGAGAGTCATTCATGATCTAGTTTGCAGCGTGCATACTGTCCCTATGGCCCGCTTATGGAAGACGTTTGATTAAAGAATGAGTACATGGCAGCTCTTGAAAATAATTTGGGTTCGGAACCTTTGCACAGCAGTTCAGTTGCACTTTTAACCGTAAGGCTCAACTGAAAGGTTTTTGTCCTGCAGTAATATCAGAGCGTATACCTAATATAAAATATTGTACTTAATGTAATCAAGACAGCAGAGACCTTCAAGTTAGGTAGGGCTGCATATTCCATGTATTAGAATACTCCAGAAATAAATAAATGCTGATGAAAATCGAAATATTTTCTGCCACCCACTATTGTTAAAATTCAGAAACATTAAGCATATAAACCTAATAATCTCCTGGTGACATATTGCACACAAAACAATGCAATAATGCAACCACCACTTGCAGACGATGCATTGTTTCATATGACAAGTTCAAGAATTACCTACAGAGACCCATTCATGAGTCATTTCAATCAATATCATATTGATCCATATGATTCCTGTATTTGCATGGATTGCTATTTCCAATAGAAAAGTTGTTGAGAAGTAGTTATGTCAAGATGCTGAGACTCACCTTCTGGGTGAACTTTGCAGGGACCAATGCACCCTGCCTCTGGGCACCGGCGAAATTAATCTCCCAACCGACCGGTACTACTTTTTTGGGCACACACTATGTATCCCTCCAACAAGGTTGAAGTAAGTAGTGCCTCACAGTTTTTTAGATGCAAAATGTTCAATTGGATAAATACATTTATAAAACGTTCATAATTATATATAAAATTATATTTGAGATGATAGACGAATGTATTTACATGATAAATATGGGTATTACGGTCTGAAATATAATATCTTTGGTGGAATGCTACAGTGTGTTTGCAGGCGTTCTACGGCACCCTCCTAGACCAATACCATTGGCTCCTCGTGGTACTTAAATATGAGCCGTGTTGATGAAAACAAATCTTTTTCATGGACAACAGGAGACTAGAATAACACAAGTGAAGTTATATATCCTTGGTTCTTTATCTTTTTTTAATGATCTTTTAGGTTTTTAATATGTTTTACTACATGTATTTATAAAAAAAACTTTTAAAAAAACTTGACAAGGTTACTATTACTTTGCACAAAGATTGTCTATTGTCTACATATTTCCAGTCCAGTCTTCTGGGTGGGGGATTAGGTAACTAGAAGAAAAATGAAACGAACAGATGCACATTGCTGTCAGGCTCATACTGTACAGTAGCCTCCTATACCGTCATGTTAAATATAGAACAGTACAGTAGACTACAGTATGGCGGAAAAATACTGTACATGCAGGTTGTTTCAATTGATTTTTGTATCAGTTATTCATTTTCTAAAGTGTTTTTTCGAACAATGCTAATGTAATCCAGGGACTGTTTCACTCTAAAGTATTGGGGTAATCACGTATTTCTATCATTGTACAATGTATAATTTTGATCGTATGTACATAAAGGTTTTCCAAAGGATCTAGTCAAACCTATGACGTAATATGTCATTATCAATGGCTTGGATGAGTATAGGAGACATATATGTCCATACTTATATAGACAAAACCTAACCACTGGAAATTTTATTCGGTATGCCATAGCATGAAAATTAGAATCCAACAAATTTCAGGTTTATTTTACTTTAATCCTAACATATAAAATATTACATATATGAATATGTAGGAATGTGCAACGGTGTGTCTTAATTGTTTCTAAATGTGTCAGTGTGTGGTAAATCAGGGGTCCTGCAAAAGAATCTAATTGTCAAACATTTCAAGGCAACGATGCCTCTCACGCGGAATTCATAATTTTATTCATTCCTTCTATCTGTAATGTTTTCTGCACATTCAAGGGGTTGCAGGGCAGAGTACAGAGGGTTTGACCAATCAGAAGAAGGAAGGGATAGTTTTGAGTATTGGCAACCAATATGCATGTCATAAATCACCAAGATAACTTATTACTCTGCAAGTATTCTGGTGCGATCAATTTTAAGAGTCCTGATCTCTCCTTAATATAACAGCCTTTGTGCCATAGTCGGCGTGATTTCAAATGACATCTTCCTATAATTACATTTACGTTGTCAATGCACGCGGAAGATTTCGCGCATATATACATTGTGAGGGAAATACGAGAGGTTTAATATGTGAGAACATCGGAACGTAAGTGAAGTTGCGGTCTGAAATACTAATCATGGTCACTTCATGTTGGTGAAATAACCACGTATGATCAGCATATGGTTTATTACATATATGGTTGTGTAGTTCAGCAGCAGGTATATTTTAAGAATTGAGTCCCATGGCTAGCCTACCACAGATGGACTGCTACAGGATTCCACATGGCATGATGTGTAACATGACAAGAACATTCTGTGCCAGTGGATAGATTTACATGTGCTCCCATTCCTCTCATGGCGACTCTGATCCACACGCAGACTGACCACTGACTGGGCCCTTATCACCAAGCCTGGACCGCTCGTTTAGTCATATGATAACATGCATTGCTTTTGTATGTTGGATATATGCGGGTCAGGTCAAACCTTTCAGACTGAAATGGTTTTACACAAAACGTGCAGACCAGGCTAAAAAAGAATCATCCAAACTTAGTTGGCTATCTGATCATGTGGAAACGATCACGTCGAAACGAGTTAGTTTCTCACTTAGTTTCTTTAGTTAGTTTAGTAAGTGGGTTGTTGGTTGTATTTTGTGAAGGCCAGATTTTGTAGCAATTTTGTCAATGCTTCTGCATATGCTACCTCGTGTATTCCTTGTTGCCTAGCACAACACCGTGCATCAGTTTGACACACACACTTCCCTGAAGCACAGAATATCCGAGATGAAAGCTGAGAAGTGTGGAAGCCTGAACGAGACTCGTCTATAGACCAAATGATTATTTCTGGGTTGGGCGCCGAGGTTAGGTCAGACATTAGCTGGTTAACTTCGGTTAAGTCCAGTTTCCTAGACATGGATCATGGCTAGTTCTAGAGTAAAACTGTTTTCAATGGAGATCTTCATTAAATGTTTTACTTTCGGCTGAATCAATATAGGGGGAAATCGGAATCTAGCTCAGTTTTCAGTATCAGAGTAACACATGATGCAAACAACGACAGCGTGAACAGAGGAAACCGATTGCATCACGCATGGAGTCATTAAATATCATTTCTAAAAATATAAATTGCTTCCTGACTCCTGAAGATGAACTGATGTTCAGTGTGTACACATGACCTCCCTCTTGAAACATTCAACACTGAACATGTGCTGGACATATATAAAAATCCATATTTAGTCATTTTGATTAATTTTGACACTGACAGATACCCATCAGTGACCGCTAAGTTTAGCACACCGTGAAGACAGCCCTTACACAGTTTGCGGTTGTCAAAGCAGATGGCAATGGCAACACTCAACAACCTAACTGAAAATCTCAACTCAGTTCGGTTAGGACTGTATTCAATTCTCATTTGATCCTTGATGACATACACAATGACAGCGTACAGTACTAACAAGGGGCACTGTCGTTGATTAGACTAGAAGACTAGTAAGCGTAACCAACACTCCTCAACACCAGCCTAAATGGATTACGCAGAAGGGAGACAGTTGCTGAAAAGAGTGTGGCCAGCCTGACCAGATCTGTGCCAGTAGAACACGTCTAATCTGACCAGACTGGATAGCAGCAGGTGACAGCCAACAAGGGTAACTGCTGATTAAGGTCACGCTACATTCCACAGGGACATTTCAAGCTTGTATCTGATCCCAAACATCCATTTGATTTGTTTTTCCAGAAACTCGAACAGACAAACATTGTAGACTGGAGAGAATTGATGTAGTCTTTGTGAGAAACATTGAACCCTAATCTAGTACACAGTCTATAGTTGCTAATCCTAGGTGCTAATAATAGTCCCCTTGACGGTTTGGTGCCTCCTTGTGACAAGCCCATCCCTTTCAGATTAGGGTGGTATGATACTAATCATGTTTAACAAGCTTGAGCCTGGAGGTGGCATCTGTCTCCGTATGACCGTCGCTCCTCCTCCAGGTGACCCCTCCCACTTGTTTCTATGCTTGATATGTACGTTGGCAAATAGAGCTGGCTTGCAGAGCTGTATATATCCCTATAAACAGCCGCACACAGTGGTCAATTGGGAGAAACATCCGAGTCATTTTGGTTTATTGGTGTCGCCAACAAAGCATTTCATTTGTTAAGCACGATCTGGGATAGGCATGCAGTTCAGAGAGATAACGGTTCAAGAGAGCCATCTCATGATTCTCAACACCTTGGTTTTGTCTGGATCTGGGTCAGGTGATCAGCCTCAGTGTTACCTGGAGATGGTCATGTGACCCTGAAGCTTAGGACTGGGCATGCGTCACTGTCCTGTGTGGTTCAGCAAAACTAGTTGGCGCATGGAGAGAGCCAAGAACCACAAGCAAACGTACACACAGACAAACAGAGAGATACAGTCTGAGACTCTCCGGGGGAGACAAGGTTGCTCAGGATAGCTGCATATTAGTCCAGTCTCTTTTTTTAAACTGCACCATCTTCGACAGCTTTTCTTTCTTTTTTTTTGTTGTTTTTGAGGGTACTTTTCTGTTCTCATGTTTCAGCGAAAGGCAGATTTAGGAGGTACGAATTATCGTCTTTAAAAGGTAAGGATCTTAAATGGGCATTTGGTTATTCATGCGTGGAGAGAACAGACGTCTAAGATCAGAGGGGACGGGGAATAAACCGGCCGTCCCAAGACGTGAATAAACACATTTCTTCTGATGTTGTTGCAGATGAAATCATCATGGGAGCAGCTGAAGTGGTTGAGGTCGTTTATCTTGATCACCCTAGCCTGTCGTTTCATGATGTTAATCATAACTGGAATGGCTGGTATAGACCGTTGACACGTGTTGAAGAGGTGCAAATGAACTGAGCTAATGGTGAGTTACAAATGCCACAATGTTTCGTTTTATTGGCATCTCACCCAATCCCAGATCTCCCCTCTGAATCGATCATTTTATTGTCAAAGGTCTCCTCTATTACATCGTTTCATTTGACCAAACTGACTATATTAAAGTGATAATTAAAGTAAATACTGTTTATCTTGGCATTGATAACTAGGTCTCCCTTTAAAATGTCCTTGTCTCATACTAGCAAGTGTTATAAATGTCCATTTCAACAGCAGTGTTGGTGTTCCTGACCTAGAGACAAAGACATGAAGTTATTTGGGCAGATAGAATGGTTGAGTGGGTATAAGCCTAGGTTTAGTTGACCAATCTTTTTCCATTTCATGAACAACAGGATACCGAGTGCCAGGACTGGACAGACAGCCAATCAGATGAAGACAGTGACCCAGAGGAGTTCCGATACGGAATCCAAGTAACAAGACATTTTCCATTCAAGTGTTGGAACATTCATGCTAAATCCTAACTTTAATTTAACACACTTTATGCTTCTATAAACACGTACTGAATTTAAACGCTGCAATTGAGTGAGACTGACTTCCCCACCTCTTGTGTTGGGGTATTAGTGTTGCTTTGTGGGGGAGCTAGACAAGGCTAACATATGGCCTGAACTAGACACACTTGCTGATCCTATTGCCTCTTAAGTCAGTTCAAAGCAAAGCTTCCTGTGAGTGACACATACTCACACACTTGCTTCCAGTGCCACACTCCTACTACAACCAATCCTCTGAAAGGTCTAGTAATGGCGCTTCTTCTCATTTGCAGCCATCAGTCTCAATAGCTGCTGAGAGTGTATTCATAGACGCACCTCCCCGCGGTAACGTGTGGTGGATGGTGGATGAGGCTCGTCGTTTGATCGTGTTTGTGCTGTGTCTGTGTAGGAGCGCTGCGATGCTGACCTGTGTCGTCATCCCCAGCTAGACGCGGACCTAGAGGCAGTCAGAGCTCTGTACTCTGACACGACCGTCTCCGTCAGGTAGGCGGCGGCCTGTCTCTCGGTTGTCTCACAGGAACGTCTCACATCCCAAAGATGCTGGGGTTTAACATGTTCTCAATGGAGATTTCACTTTTTACTCTTTCCCTCCAGAGAATATGGGACGATTGATGATGCGGATGTGGACTTGAAAATCAATGTCAGCTTCTTGGAAGTAAGTAAAGCAGGACCGTTCTGTACCATGACGTGGTAGATCAGTCTAATACCCTAGGTGACCTGTGTGTCTTGGTGCAGCGCTGACTGTCTGTCTCTCCAGGGGGATGTGGCCAGGGCCTGGAAGATCATTCCCACAGAACCGATTATTGTCCGTCTACGCTTCTCTCTGTCCCACTACCTCGATGGTCCAGGTAAGCAAAATCTGTTTGTCTTTCTGTCTGTCTGTCTGTCTGTCTGTCTGTCTCTTTCTTTCACTGCACGTTCTGCTCTTTCTAATGTGACTTGAATAAAAGCAAATAAATGTGTTCCACCACAGCACCTTCGGTGGAGGTTTTCCAACCCTCTAACAGAGACGGCTTCAGCCTTGGACTTCAACTTCAGAAGTGAGAATTCAGTACAACGCTATCTGGGCAGACATAACAGCTGTCTGACTGATAGGAGAGGATGACACTAGCAAATCAAATAAGAAACGACTATATGAATATGTACTGCTAGGTAGTACAGTAGGTAGTATAGTAGGGTACATGAATGTACTGCTAGGTAGGACAGTGTTCATACTGTTAGATATGTAGTAGTAGTATCAAGGTTTGACTTGTTGTTCCTCTCCTGCAGGGTCCTTGGCATGTTCATATCTCAACAGTGGAAACACCTCACTAATGACATCATCACAACCCAGCAGAAGACACGACATAATTGGTTCAAACCTGGAGGAACCATCAAGAGGTTCCGTGCCCGACTCACGTTTTGGTCACCCATGTCCAGGTACACAACTATACCCTGCTACATACCTACTATACTACCTAGCAGCACATACAAGTACCCTACCCTACTACTTAGTAGTATATACATGCACTCTACTGTACTACCTAGGAGTACATACAAGCACCCTACTCTACTACCTAGCAGTACATTCATGTACCATACTGTACCATCTAACAGTACTAACATGTACTTTACTGTACTACCTAGTAGTATATACAAGTACCCAACTGTACTACCTAGCAGTAAAGGCATGTACCCTACTCTACAACCTTGCAGTATCCATGCCCTTCTCAACTACTGTGTCTTAAGTGGGTTAAGTGAGTTGTAATGTCTGTTTGCCGCCTGTGATCCAGGTCAAACACCCAGGAGCACATCCTGAAGGGGAAGCTGCTGGTGTCGGACCTGAAGGTGAACCGTCTCCTCAGTAGGGCAACGTCCTACACAATCAAGAACCCCACCGGAGAGCTCTTCACTTACACACCCAACGGGAAGGTGAAGCCCAGCCTACGCTTCACTCTCGCACTCAACACCAGTCTAGATCGATTCGTTGGTTCGTCAGCCGATCGTTCGGGCGACACGTTCCCACGAGATGTTGTTTGAAAAGCTTCACATCCCGTATGGTTTTGTTGCGCTCCTGCAGAGAGTGGTGGTGTCAGCGGTCAAGTCCTCAGCCCATATCAGCACCAAACAGCTGTTTGAGCTGCTCTTCTCATCTCAAGCCATTCAACACTGCAAGAACACCCCAACATTACAGCACGGCTTCTTAGTCCAGGTAACGTTTCATTTCACTACGTTTGCTACTAACGTAGACACCTAGACACACCTAGATGTACTTTGCTGCCAAACTAGGCAACGAACGGAAAACGAATCTAAAAATGGTACCGTCGTGTTATGAAGGCAATGCAGAGCATCAAAGGTTATATCTGTGACACCCTACTAATCCGGTTTTATTTCTACGACCTAAATACCAGCAGTAAAGTTGTTATGGGGTTTTCATAGGTGAAAGAGGTCTAGTTATATGCCGCTCTCTCCATCTCTTCTGTACGCAGATAATGAAGTATACAGAGCAAAGGATCCCCACACTGAACGAATACTGCGTGGTCTGCGACGAGCGACATGTCTTTCAGAATGGCTCCATGTTAAAGGTACACCAATCCAGGAGCAACAATGTGTGTGAGTTGAACGGGTGAGAAAATAACACCCAATCTGAATCTGGTTCCGCCGGATGTGTCTGTGTGTCTCCAGCCGGCCGTGTGCACCAGGGAGCTCTGTGTGTTCTCCTTCTACACTCTGGGGGTGATGTCGGGTGCTGCAGAGGAGGTAGCCACAGGAGCTGAGGTGGTGGATCTGCTGGTGGCCATGTGCAGGGCAGCGCTCGAGTCCTCACGGAAGAGCATCATCTTTGAACCGTACCCCTCCGTGGTCGATCCAGACAATCCCAAGACTCTGGCTTTCAGTCCCAAGGTACCAAGGAAATGTGGGGGTTGACTTGGGGGCTGGGGGGGAGACTCCACTGTTTTCCAATCCCTCAAAATGGTTCATTTAAAGCAACGAAATAATCCACCATTCCTGTTGCAGAGGAAGAGTTATGAGAGGTTGTTAAAGGCCTTGGACAGCGTCATGTCCATCAGGAAGATGACTCAGGTGACTAAAGTCAACATGTGATCCTACATTCCTACCCCTATTGTCTGTCAATATAACATTATGATGAACATTGGGGTTTTTTTCAAGTGTGATGGATAGTTCTTTTTTTTATGACTGTCAATTTCCAGGGTCCCTATTCTGAAATCAAGAAACAGATGGACAAAACAGATCCACTTGCACACCCTTTACTGCAGTGGTAAGACAGTAACTCAATCCTCATCTCTCAGCATTGCACACTCAGACCCCACACTCTCTGACCTGTCTGTTTGTATGTTTGATGCCAGGATTATATCAAGCAACAGATCCCATATTGTCAAGCTGCCACTAAACAGGGTATGAGAATATAGCTGTTTCAGTAGCTAGTCCATAGTTTGTGAATGTGGGCTCACTGATAGCAGCTAGTTCCAGTAACTTGGTTCCTCTAAAAGGGCAGTTTGACTCGACCTTGATCCATGCCAGTCTTGCCAACCTAGTCTCTCCCCGTGTCCCTCATTCTTGCGCAACAGTAACTAGTGTCCCTCTGTGTTGTCCAGCAGCAGCTGAAGTTCATGCACACACCTCATCAGTTCCTGCTGATCAGCAGCCCACCTGCCAAAGAGGCTCATTTCCGAGCAGCCAGGAAGCTCCACGGCAGCACTTATGCCTTTCAGTGAGTAACAAACACACACATATACACACAGATACACACACATATACGCACAGATACACACACATATACGCACGCACGCACACAGACATACACACACACACACACACACACACAGACACATACACACAGACACACACACACACAGACACACACACACAGACACATACACACAGACATACACACAGACACACACACAGACACAAACACACACACAGACACACACAGACACATACACACACAGACATACACATACGCACGCACACACACAAACACACACACCTTGATGTTCATGCTCATTGTCTTGATTTCTCTCTTTAGTGGTTCACACATAGAAAACTGGCACTCTATCCTCCGAAATGGACTGGTGAACGCCTCCTACACAAAGCTGCAGGTTTGTTGCCATTCATAGAACAGCATAGGGCAAATTAACTGAAGTTATTTCGGGGAATAACTGGGGAATAGTTTACCAAAATAACCTTTTGTTCAACTTCACTCTGCTCTGCCTTTTTGAAGCTACACGGAGCTGCGTATGGGAAGGGCATCTACCTCAGCCCTATCTCAAGCATATCTTTTGGATATTCAGGTAATGACATCGAGACATGTTGATAGTACTTAGCAGTCCTAGTTCAGGTTTCAACTATAATTATGTTCGTTCCGTTCACCCACCCTCATCTTCTGTGTAACTGATCTCTGTAACATGACGTTTTTGTTACATCATCAGGGATGGGTAAAGGTCAACACCAGATCCCTTCCAAGGAAGAGCTGATCAAACACTGTCATCGTCTAAACACAGCAGAACAGGTACAGCGTCACCCTTAAATAAACTCACACTTGAGACAAATACAGTTTTAGAGAGAAAGGCGGCTTATCTGATGGTTCTTTTTGAAAGGTCATTATTTTCCCTGTATTCTTTTAGGAATGTTCAGGGCAGGCCAGGTTTCTCCAGAGTAGAAACTTAAACTGCATAGCACTTTGTGAAGGTAAACGATCTGCTTTACGCTAAACGTTAACATCAGGAGATGAGAGGGTTGAGAAGCCATTGACTATCAATTTGGGGATTTGTCTTTCCTCAGTCATAACATCAAAGGACCTTCTAAGACATGGAAACATCTGGGTGTGTCCCACCCCAGACCACGTCTGCACTCGTTTCTTTTTTGTGTAAGTCCAGCGTAGCAGAGAACACCAACTAAACTTATATAGTGACGTTCACTGTTGTTCTTAGGTCAACATTAGACGTTGGTCTCAGCCCAAGCCTGACTCTGACGTCTCTGAACGACACATTTCTCTGATAGGTACGAGAACGGCCAAGTGGGAGATGCTAACATCAACACCCAAGATGTGGAGATCCAAAAGGAGATTTTACAAGTGACCGGGACAAAGAGCAGCTGAAAGGCACGGGAGAAACGTACACACATCAGGGACCGCTGTGGTTTCGAAGATATCTACACTTTAAGATATGGCTGGATTTGTCATTTTGATCACTTCTGACTAGATTTCTCATTGCAATTCACCCTGATCAAAAGGTCTCTATTCATTTCTGCTCACTCATTGGATTTTCTTTTTTTTTTTTTACAAACGAGAACAATTTGCAACCAAGCTACATGTGCTCAATTTGATAGCATTAAACATTGTTCCCTGGGTGGTATCATAGTGAAAAGATCTGCTTGGAAAGTTGAATCCAAGCAAGACACAGTAACAGTTAATCACATATGTAGACCTGCATTATGTGATATTCTGAGAAACTGACTGGCTCTTTGTTGGAGTCTTGTCTTTTGTACACAGAGGTGATTTTCTAACCTGAGATGGTCCTAGTCTCTCAATGGTGCGCCATCGATGACACATTTCCAGGAGAGAAACTTATCGTCCTAAAATATAGGCCGAGTTAAGTTACAGAAGTGTAACTCTGAGGTGAAGCATTTAGGATGGTGAACATCTGAACCCCTACAGACCTCCAGGAGACTGAACTTCTCTCCAGTATATTTCTGTGTACATGGAATTGCCACAGAGCAATGAATTTGACTTGCCTTTAACATGTTTCACAGCTTCTACAGGATTTGTTTTAAGAGTAATCGCTTCTGGCACAACTGAATATGTCTGGCGTACTTAAAATATTTTGCTATGACAATTTCTTATCGTTTTTTTTTATTCATTAAAGTTTGTCACAACCCACTGTTTTCGTTTAAAATGTCTACATCCACATAGACTTATATAGTAGTCCACTGTATGTAGGAACACGTCAGCTAAATCTTACCCGTCCTCTGCCACAAGGGGGCGATATTTACCACAGTCATTCTCAAAGTGGTGTACATGTAGTACGTGACTCACACAGAGTTCTCCTATCACATGGTACAGGGAAGTGAAGTCAGTATCCACGAGGGGGGTCATAGACTTGACTTTCTTCATATTTATATCAGTTCATATTATTTCCTACTCGTGGCCATTTGTCTTACTGAAGTGAATCTATTGTGGGTGTATGTGTGTCAGGATGCAAACATACAGGTTTCAAAATGTAATGATGCATTTGTAAAATGTATGTTTATAAAAATCAGGAAATGAGTGCAAACGTCACTGAGGCAGCTGTGAGCCTCAGATGGAATCAGTCCACTGTTCTAATTCTGCATTTCTGCTTCACAGAACACGCAACGCCAGCCAGTAAACACCTTTCACAGCTAGCACAAATATGTTGTCCCTAAGGGAGAGTAGTTTAAAACAAGCCAAAGATTTTGGGTCATGTATACACAAACGTGTGTGCATAATTCACACAACTACACAGACTTCCACTCCCGCGACATACAAACACACACACACACACAGGCGTTGCTCACACAGTGGGCATTTTAATCAAAGTGCAATATTTGTGTTTGTGCCTTTAAGAGATGTTTTTATCACTCATTGTACTTGGCTCTGTGTGATCCTCATGTGTCTGGTTGGTAGCAGATGTTTCCTGTGTTCATCAGGGTGAGGGATCTCTTTCCTTCGCTGTCAGTGAAGAGATTCAAGACAAGATCCGAACCAAAACTGGAAAAAAGTGGATTTTTCAAACCGATTAAAAAGCAGATGCATATGCACTTCAGAAAGATATTTTCAAGGATCCAGTGAGGACTTTTTGACTATATACAGAGGATAGGAACTCCTCTGAAGAGCCAGGATACGAAATGCTTAAGGTTCAAGTATCAGAATCATAGCAGGACCTATCTTGCATCCCAACAACTAAATCACAATCACAGGAGAACAGTTGGTTGGACAGTTAGCTGGTTGATGTATTTGGGACTTCCATTTTTTTTTAAATAAACATGTCTCTACCAATGAGAGGAGACATCAACACCGTCCTGTGCACTTCTACATGCAATATTGCCGATGTAGAAGTCCTTCACTCTGCCCCACCCACCCCAGCGCTCCCATTCAGCTTCTCCGCCACTCAGCAACGCCAGAGAGGCTTAAGAAGAGTCAGCGTCACCGAGGGGCCCGGCCCCTGCCCGTTCCACGGACGAGTTCAGGGAGTGCTGGAGATGCGGGTGAAAGAGGGAAGTAAGATCCGGAACCTCTTGGGATTTGCCTCGGCTCGCATGCGGGGAGACGGAGGAGGAGATGTAGGTCGCGCTGGACTTAGACAAGTGGTTTTCACAGGGTCAGGGATGGGAGTTACAAAGACGATCACCTGTGCTGAGATCCTGAAACGTAAACTGGGGGGATTACACCAGCTGTCTAGGATCTACTTTAAAACAGTTGAAGAAGTCTGGGAAGACGCGGATCGTTGTGGGCCAAGGATGACAATCCAGAAGACTGTTCCTGCCATCAGCATACTGCTTTCTAAGGATCCAATGGATCCCAATGAGAATGGATATCAGGCTCCTCAGCTACACTGTCAACTTTTAGATGAGATTCAACTTTTAGATGACAGGGAAAGAGAGGGCTCACCTTTTGCTTCAAGTTTGACACCTTGCAGGCCATGTATACAGCATGTGTCAAAAAGAGTCTGCCTGGAAGACCACTTACCTCAAACTTCTTCAGTGTGATACAATTTCAGAGACAAGATAATAATCAAATGTATTTTGACATAACACTAATACTGTTTTCCTTCTATGTTCTAATCTCTCATCACCCAAATAAATGTGTATATGGATTATTTTTTAATATTGTGTTGACTACTCGGCTTTCTGCGTTTTGTGATTTACTCACATAATGTGATCCTATTTTATGATTATTAATAGAACTAGTCGAACAATCAACCTAGTTACACAATTTCAGTTAAACATACAGATTTTGTAACCACATTATTGAGCATGCGCACAGTATACGCAAGCGGCAATCCAACATCCTGTACTAGCAAGTTAGCCGGCTGCTAGTAGCTGCTTGTCCCGCATCATGTTCAGAGCCGCCGTCCGATTCTCAGTCTCCGGTGCCCGGAGTTTAACACGTGCACGGCCCGCGTATCAAGGTATGTGTTGCGCATATGAATTATGTTCATTATTATTATCATTTATTTTAAATAAATTCAATGAAAGTTCATGGAGTAGGTTCAAGGATGAGCGGAAATCGGTGAGGACTTGTCAAACTGCATGGCTAGCCTAACTAGCTTTAGATAGAGCAAGCCATCTTACTGGCGCATTGAAATTATCATGTATTTCGGATTGAATAGCTTTAGTGAGGATAACAACTATATCAGACTTGTTGGGTTCTGAAACAACGTACGTTGGTGTCAACTAAGGTGTCCTAGGTAGTATAGAGAAACGATAAACCAACGGTGTCCTTGCAATGACCCGCTAGTGCTATTATGCTAGCCTTTTCGCCATAAAGCTAGCTCTAGCTACCGTAACGTTACTAGTAGCTGAGAGGTGCCAATATTCTTGTTTACATGGCGATCATCTCACACTTATGAAATAGTCTTTTTTGCAGGTAGCTAAGAAGAATATAATGGTGCTTAGTACAGTAAACAATATTGTAATGCTAAGTTGTTAATCAGCAGTCGAAATTTACTTTGTCTACGTTTATCTCTTAACTACAGTTGTAATAGCAGTTGACCCAGTAGTATAAACAAAGCAATGCAGTTTAGTATAAAATATATATCTTATGTTTGAGTGGTTTCGATTAAACTAGCTTGGTGGCTTATGAAAGTACACATCGGCTAAGAGCGAGCTGGACTCGACAACCTTGAGAGCTCATTAACCTGTAAAGTTTACTATCCAGCCATACCCCCGTGACTTTATGTGCCGACACAGTCTGCTCTCTGGACGGACATATTAATCCGTTTTATCAATGTTTAATCTGTTTTATTTCTCTCCCTATAGCTCCGTTGGCCTCAAGGTGTTACTCTCATGGGAAAGTGGAGACGGACGAAGAGTTTGATGCCCGTTGGGTCATGTATTTTAATAAAACAGACATCGATGCATGGGAACTGAGGAAAGGTAAGAGTGTTTTCACAGATGTCACCAAAAATATACAATTATTCATTATTCCCTAGATTGGTCTGGATGTTCCATTTCAGAACATCCAGTTCCATTTTAAATAAAAAATGCCATTACACAGTGGCAAAAGGTTTTGCTTACTGGATAGTGCACAGAAGCATAAATTAATCTCATATAATCAAAACTTCTAAGTATAATGTTTCTGATTGTGTCTTCTTTAACGTTGTTTTACAGGGATGAACACACTGATCGGGTACGACTTGGTACCTGAACCAAAAATTATTGACGCAGCTCTGCGGGCCTGTCGAAGGTTAAATGACTTGGCCAGTGCAATTCGAATTTTGGAAGCTGTGAGAGTAAGTTTGTTGATTATATAGACTATTTTATAGCATTTTTTATAACTAGACCTAGTTTAAGGGAATACAGTATTCTTGGCATGAAGAACAAAAGGCAAAAGTAGCAAATAACTAACATTTATACAATTCTTCAAAACCTTGGTCAAAGAATTCTCCTCTTAAATTACTGTCTCACAGGACAAATCGGGCCCTCACAAAGAAATCTATCCATACCTGATTCAAGAGCTACGGCCAACCCTGGATGAACTTGGGATTTCCACACCTGAAGAGCTAGGGATTGACAAAGTATAGAACGGTAGGTATGAACGCTCACTGCCTCTTTCATTTCCAACGACAATGACCAAACTATCTAACCTTTCTGGGTGTTTCTTCCAGTTTTCAGGCAGCGTTGATGTCGTCGGACATGGGAGCTCTGTACTTGTTATAATCCTGTGTGTGGTATTTAATTTTGACTTTATTAAGTTCGTATGCTTGTAAACTATTGATGGACCTAATAAAGGAAATTATGTGTTCAAATCTTGTGGAAGAATTTCTGGTTGCCGACCATTGCTTGAGTCACATTTAATGTTGTTTTTAAAATGAGGATTATCTCAAGCGTTACCTACTGAGACTGTCCTGCACATGAATGAACTGCAATAGCTCTTGTAAAACTCACTGTCAACATTCATTTGTCAGTTATACAAATGTGAAAGAAAACGTGTTATCATGTCAGACCACCAGAGAGCGGAATGGAGCCTTTCATTGAAACGTCGGTGTATTTGTGTACAACCAACACATGCATCGTCTCCTATGTATTTATGTTAAAATAGCCTTTCGCGATAAGGAAATCAAATCAATATTCGACAGGTAACATTTTACCTTGAGTTTGAACTGCAATGTCAACACAATGGGTAACATTTGTGGACAGTACAATTATTTGAGTAATTAAAGTTTTGGTTAATGTATGCCAATGAAGGCCTATAGGCTACAGTTGAACTTCCTTTATAGTTGCATTCGTGGCGTAGGCCGATAGTCTTTAGCGCTAAATTCGTTAGTTGTTAAACTTAAGACGCGCCTATTGACTATGAATAAAACCGGTTTCCAATGATTTCACAATAATAATTTAGAGTATCGCCATGAAATGCATAGGGTAAGGTCAACGAAGTTTCAAGTCTGGGCGGGTCTTCGTGTACAATTTGGGGGGTGGGGTATTCTGTAAAGATCAGGGTAAGGATGTTTGAGTTTCAATACGCTGTGGCCAGGGTAGGTGAGGCGGCTGGGCATAGCTGTTTACTGCCCTCGCCCGTTTTAATCACCAAGGTTCTGAGATATTTCTGGTGTCGCTTTTATTTTTGATTAAGTCATCTGTTGAGAGATATGATCGTCTAAATAGATTTTCAACAAGCAACAGGAAGGTAGTGGAAAAGGTGTGACTAGAAGTGGGCTGATGATGGACAACTCTAAGGCTGAAATGGTAAGTTCGGCGTATCACATGTGGAAGTGATCTTACCAACTAACTGTGCCTTTAACTATAGGCTACATTGAAATTAAATAAAAAATACAGCGCACATTACACTTTGTAGTACTTAGTAATTAGATCATTTCTAAAATCCTAATTGGAGCCTACTTTGAAGATGTGACTTGTTTGTAGCTAAGTGACTAGAGAGACTTCCGAGTAGCTTTGATACAATGAAGCGTTTTATTGTATTACATTTCTGTTGTAATTATTTCCCTTTTTAAATACAGCCCGTATCACTTTCGGCCAATATGCCGGTGTTTCAATTAAAAATCAATCTATCAAATGAACCTACATTTGACCTGCTCGGGCACGTGTAGGTCAGAGCATTTCAACTGGATCAATTTAAAATTATTTACTGTAGGCCTACTTATTACTACTTCGTTTCTGCGGTTTCAGTCTTTTTACCGGTTTGTTTGAGCGCATTCAAGTTCATCGTTTTAAAGCACAGTTGTTACTGAAACGAAGAACACGTTATTTCCCTAATAGTAGCGTATCACAGTGCGCCTTCTCTGATCCTGAAGTCACAAATAAGTTGTTGCTACGATTTGGCTCCCCTGTGCCGCCATTTTATTTTCAAGTTAACGCATACAGCTGTTGCTGTCTGAGAAGACTAGGCCCAGAGTTTGCGGTAAGACTGTCGTGAGGTTCATTTTTATTGATGACTTAGCTCCATCTATTTGACGCGTGTATGATACAACGTATGTTTTATTTTTTTGTCTTGTTAAAATCTGATTTGTACAGGACAGTTTGGGAGCGGGGTGCCATGGGAGTCCAGTCGGCGTTCGACTGGGGGCAGTGATGGAACATCTCCAAAGACAGCAGGAAGCCAAACTGCAGTTGGATCGCGAGGAGAAACACCACTGTCAAGCCCAACTCGCGTTTGCCAAACATGTTGCTGCAGCGAGAGTCTCAGGTGCCCCACTAGACTCGACTTTCCGAGGAAAAAGCCTTGAAAGGACACAAACAGACCAGCAGCAGCAGACAGGCGATCGTAACCAGAGCAGAGCGGGTGTCGGTTACGGGAACGAAGATGACGAACAAGGCTTTGGAGGGGAGGACGATGAAGAGGATGATGGAATGGATGACGAGGAGCACAGTGAGGGAGAGGAGAGCAAAGATGCGCTGGCACTCAACTTAAAGAAGCCACCACTCCAACAAAAAAACATTTTTTCTTTTACTCCTTTTTCAACGTCACTTTCCGTTGATAAGTCAACCGGGTCTCCTCCTACAACTTTCAAACAAGAACCCGAAGACAAGGAACTGTCTCCCATGGTCCAACATTCATTCACATCAACCAATGGACTCGCTGACTGGAGTTTTGATGAGCAATTCAAGCAAGTAAGTTGATACACAGTATTGGTAATCATTGTGCTCCTGTTACTATTTTGGCGTACTATTGGCCTTTGTCAAATGCGCTATATCATCACCAGCATATAATTGCATCACATGGCGTGTTGCAGAGATGGAAAGCAATGGAACATAATTCCATCTGGCTACTGTATGTGATTATATCCTGCCCTCATTGTTGACCTGCTCCTGTTGGGAGTCGGGGGTCATATCTTTAGCATGCTGCTCCTGGGGGCCCTCCTCTTGTGAAGAAAGACGTGTCCCTTTTGGCTGTGTGCCAAATACAGCAGGGGTTATTTCTGCTGCAAGTTCCCACCTCAAACCTTTTTTCTTTTTTTTCTTCACCTCATGTGGCTTTTAGGAGGAAGGGATTTTGGCAGAGTTCAGTAGGGCTGGCAGTGGTCCAGTCCTCCTGTGTTTAGCGTGAACTCGGAAACAGCTGGCTGAGATGGAGTTGGGGTGATGTAGAGGACTGGAGAGCGACGTAGTGTTCCACTGCCGACTCTAGAACTCTGGTGGTGTGTTTCGCACGATATGTAGATATCAACCATCGCCTGCTGACAGAAATTGATCGGAAGGGAGTCTGATGAGGAAGTTATTGAAATAGCTTTTTGCTTTAGTGCCAATCTGTACAAAAGACAGCATCGAGACTAACTAACTTGCTGTGTGATATTTTCCTCTTTCGTAGATCAGCAAAATTAAATGATAAAAGGAAGTATAATAAACATTGATTAAAAGTGTGCTTTTAGTCTTAAGTGTTTTCAGTCTATATACTTGCCTGACCCTGGTCTTTACATGAGTCACGTTCGTTTGTCCAGCCTTTAATAAGCATGGCTCCTCCTTTTAACTAGACCCAATTCAATTAATTCTGAAGCATCTTGCATTCACACAGGCCATGGTTTTCTCAATGGACACTCCATGGCTGTCTCCTGGCAACGCTTTATGGCAGACCCCTGCCACAGCTGCAAGTGATCCGTTTACAATAGTTTTTAGGCGCGTGTTCTGGCGTCGTGTGTGTTTATTTCAAGTGGTTTGGTTTGGAGTTTGCCTGCTTCAGTTGACACGGATCAGCTATGTGGGTGCAAACAATAGCAAGAGCATCATGAGAACTACAAGATGCTTTTGAGTTTGTTTTCCTGTTTTTCCACTCCGTCTTCTTCCGATTCACTATCCATTGTTGTCATTTGCCAGCTGTAATAGCCTCTTTTAAAATGGAAAGAATCAGAAACAGGCCAATTCATTGTGGGACAGAGTTGTTGGCATTGGAAAGGATAGAGAGTGGTAACCATGGCGTGCGTCCAATAGGCGCCTGGATACTTGACTTGCTTCCTAAAGCACAGCATGGGGCTAGATACATTTTCTTTTAGAAGGGGAGAATAGAGGCTAAATAATTTGATTTGGATTAAAGATCTGCCCCCCTCCTGTGGAGCTGTCTTTGGGCTTTGGGTCAGACTTTACAGCTGCGTGGGAGAGGTCCAAATGTAATTAATCGTACCCCCCCCCCCTTCTCCCCCCGGCCAAAATCGATCTGTTCAGTACTCATGGACAGTAAGTTTTCCTTTCCTTAACTGTTATTGTTTAAATGGACTCGAAATGTATATTTAGTCATTTTGTGATCGTCAATGGCCAGAGTTGTTTGACTTGAGCATTCTCAGGGTTAGATGTGGGAGTGGCCGTTCTTTGTCAATAGATCCACAGTAGGTCTCTGCCTCATCAATGAGGGGGGAAGGGGTTTTATTACATTCGCTTGATGACTGAGGGACGATCCATGTGTATCTCCCTCCACTGTCAATAGATTGGCTGCCAGGGAGATGGGCTTCCATTATTCAAATTGCTTTGTGGAAGCGATGGGTCAACAGCAGATGTATTCTCAGGGGCACTATAGGGTGTTTTGCAATTGCTTGCAACCAGAACAATTGAGCACTATACCCTGAAAAGATGCACACACAAAATAAGTGTAGATTGTACAGGCATCACCCTATCACTATAGCTGTTCTGGGGTCAACGCGACAGGACTAACCAATTTTCCTTTTTGTTCAACTTTTTATCAGCCATCATGGCTTGCTAAGTGCTGACCCAGAGACCATACAACCCAGTGTGCTTTTCCACATGGTTGCACTGCCCCCCCCCCAGTTCTCAGTCACATTCTTGTCCCTCTCAACTGTCAGATAGGATATGGGGAGGGGGGGAGTGGAGGAGGAAGGAGTGTCATATGAAAGTCCCTAACGATGAGGGCCTCTTTTCAATGACCCCCTCGTTCTAGAATGCTACGCCTGAGATGACCACAGACAGACGCTCCCCAGATGTGACCCTGAAGGCTCTTAGCATGTTGCTAACCCAGCTAGCCCTGCTAGCCCTGCTAGCCCTGCTAGCCCTGCTAGCCCTGCTAACCCTGCAGACTGGGCTTCACATGCTTGGGAAGAAAACGGGGGGGTCCTAGTCCTAGTGTTCTTCAGCCCAATCTAGATGTCTTTAAATCGAACCTTGCAGCTGTATAATTGACCACCGTGTCACCCAGAGTTCACCCTAGGCAAATAAATGCAAGTGCCTCCCCCACCTCCCCCCTCTTCCTTTTTTCTATTCTACCGGCCGTCCTGATTTTCTCTCCAGCTGCTGGCTAATTTAGCCCAGACAGCATAGGCCTTGATGGGGGTGTAGCTAGCGATGTGGCTGTTCTCACGGAGGGTTCCTTTCCATTTGTCCGCAGAAAGGGAGCGTGAGCTGGGCAGAGGAGAGCGAAGAGCAGAGCCGAGCCAGAGCCGAGCCGTCCAGAGATTTCGCCAAGGTAACGGAGCCCGCCGCGGAACGCACTGTTGAGGCAACAGTGGCTAAATACTGGGAGCTAAATACTGACCCTAACCCATCATGCTAGTGTTTACTGGCAGCAAAATATGGACCCCAACCCATCATGCTAGTGTTTACCTCCCGTGTTCACCGTTTCTACCCACAGCTCTACGAACTGGACGCTGACCCAAACCGCAAGGAGTTCCTGGATGAGTTGTTCATCTTCATGCAGAAAAGAGGTAAATGTGTGTGTCACACACACACACCACCACAGGTGTCCACTGCGGACCTGTGTGGACTGGTGCTGCCTGTGTGGACTGGTGCTGCCTGTGTGGACTGGTGCTGCCTGTGTGGACTGGTGCTGCCTGTGTGGACTGGTGCTAAAGTTTCATCAGGTGGATGTCTACAGCATGCAGAACACCATTTTCAGTTTGAGGCTGTTGGAACAGTTTCCTTGAGCTTGAACGCTATTAAAAATACCAAGTGCAATTGCCCCCCCCCCAGACCAGATTGGCTACTTGAGTCCTTCTTTGTGTGTGTGTGTGTGTGTGTGTGTGTGTGTGTGTGGATTAGGAGGCCCCTCTTGTCTAGCTATGGTTGATGGATGACTGTATATCAGTCGGGGCCTCTGCTTTAAACACAGGAGGAGAGACAGACATGACTAGTGGCCCTTTAAATTCAGTTCCTAACTCTTCATGTCGGGGACAGGGGGTTAAAGGCTAAATGTTTTCTCGTGGTTGGTCATCTTATGGGAACAACAGGTGTCATAAATATCTTCACGACCATTCGCGGTGAATACAGCGCTCTTGTTTTCACATCATAGGGTGACGCAGGCTGCCATATTGTGCGTGACAATAGACCACGGTTCACCTACAGAGCGTCTGTTGCTCTGCGGAGCGTCTGAATAGATGTTGTGGAGTTGCCATGGTTGACTGTAAACAGCAGACCCTCCCCCCTTCCCCCAGCGTTAGCAGAGACCTCCCTTGACGATGTCAACCTTTCCCAACCCGCCCCTGAGTTGTAGACATTTCCAAATCCAAAGCCATGTGTGTTGACACATGTCCAGAGGAAGACGTAATCTCTCATCCCAGCAATTTCTGTTGGAGGCTCTTCCTCATAAATGGGCTTTATTTCAAGGTAGGATTGGTCCTATAAGCTGACACTCCTTAAACTGTCTAAAAGCTGACCCGCTCCTTGCCTTGCAACCAGTGACAGAGAGATGGGCTGGATTACCACCCCCCCCCCACACCCATCCAATCAGCTTTAAGGAGCTTCATTAGAGGGGCCTACCCATACAGATTAGTATTCTAACCTCATGTTAACCTCATGACACAGGTGCCATTTATGATGCAGGCACTAATTGCCTGCCAGCTTCTTGTTCACCTGCTGTTTAACTTCCAGACGTTCTTCAGATTACAGACAAATATCCTTCCGACCTCATTTCCCATCAGTCAGCCATCTTGTTTGCGTGGTCGATCAGCGGCCCCTCCCCCCTCCTGACGTCCTGTCGCTGTCTCCTCCCAGGCACCCCTGTGAACCGCATCCCCATCATGGCCAAGCAGGTGCTGGACCTGTACAAGCTCTACAAGCTGGTGACGGAGAAGGGAGGCCTGGTGGAGGTCATCAACAAGAAGATCTGGAGGGAGATCACCAAGGGTCTCAACCTGCCCACCTCCATCACCAGCGCTGCCTTCACCCTCCGCACACAGTCAGTTCTCTCTCTTTTTTTAAATTTTTTTATAGTTTGTTATTAAGTCATTTTAGAAGAGCGATCTGGTGACTGAGCAGACAGAGAGCTCACCTCACATGCTGAGGCCCTCAGGTTCCATTCGGCCTCAGGGCCACTTGAACGACGTCCCTTCTCTTGCTATCGTGTCCTGATGCGTAGACTTGCATGTGCTGTGACCACCCCACCCCCCCTCCTCCGGCCTTGGTCGCTCTCTGTGTTGGGATATGGGTGTTCAGCCATGCTAGATGAAACCATATGGAGTTAACAGGGCCACCAGTCTCTCAAGAACAGGCTGAGTTGGTAGTATAAAACTCCAACAGTCCTAGTTAAGTCTCTGGAAGACTTGCTTACTCTTTTCATTGCTGTAGAGCCAAAGACAGAAATGAGTGTGTTGGTTTCACCACTTGCAGTGCATGTTTATCTTACCCTCTTAAATGTGTAATTGAAGTCTTCTAGAAGGGTTATTAGTAGATGGATAAGATGTCGGTGTGTATGTAAACATGTGGATGTACAGCGTGTCTGTTGCCTTGTGATCCATGCAGGTATATGAAGTACCTGTACCCGTTTGAGTGCGACAAGAAGGGGCTAAGCTCCCCGGGCGAGCTGCAGACCGCCATCGACGGCAACCGGCGCGAGGGCCGCCGGGCCAGCTTCAACAGCACCCTGTTCCGCTACTCGCCCTCCCAGGCCTCAGCCCCCCACTCCCTCCTCTCCTCGCCCAAGATTCCCACGCACTCTTCTGGACACAATGGCCTCCAGTCCTCCCCCAGCCAGGGTCTGAAGAGGCGAGCAGGTGGGTGGCCCGTCCTTTCAAGGACAGGAAGCGTGTCCAACGAAATCAGGAAGAGTTGCTTGTCCGGTTGTGGTTCTGATTATGAAAGGAAGCTGTATTTAGGCTTGGCATGCACAGCATCTGTGATATCAGCAGTGCCCCCGCAAGGCTTTCTACACCACATGACTCTAAAAGAGATGTCGGCGTTGAGGTTGTGGCGCCCTCTGCTGTCGTAAATGCCTTACGACACCCAGGATGCCCATGTGACATCCTGGGTGTCGTACAAGGACGCTGCCCTTTGTGGGAGGACAGGAGTTGAACTCTCCCTCACTCCCTCCTCAGATGACATGGGTGGCGTGCTGCCCAGTAGACTCCCCTTGGCACTGGGGCAGCAGCAGCTAGCCCAGGCTGCCACCCTGGAGCACCTGAGAGAGAGGCTGGAGCGGGCCGGGGGTGGCGAGGGGCCAGACAGGAAGATAGCACGGCTGGCCGAGGAACAGCAGCGTCTGATCCAGCAGGCCTTCCAGCAGAACCTGCTGGCCATGGCTTCGCACTTCAACCCCGTGAAGCTGCCAGCGGCAACCACCAACGACCACGGTGAGTACCCGACGCTGGTGCGGCACGCCTGTCCACACTAGGGGGAGATGGGAACTGCTGGTGGTGATGCAACTTAGTTGACGTTCCCTTTTCCCCTTCCCTTCTCTCCACTCAGAGAACAAACAAGATCTGTCTCTTAGTATTGCCACCAACGGGGCTGCCAGCATCAGCGTGTCAGTGGAGGTGAACGGCACTCTCTACTCAGGTGAGTCGTCTTGATTCTCTTTACGGGGTTTGTCATCTCCATGGCAACCCCCCCCTCTAACACACGTGTGTCTCTATCTGCTGTGTAGGAATGCTGTATGCCCAGAAGTCGGCTGCGGGTTCCTTGGTGTCTATGACCCCGGCTGGTCAGAGTGGGTTTGGCAGCATGTCGTCGACACACAGCCCCACCTCCTCCTCGTCTCCCTCGTCCTCCAAGGATCCCAACTGAGGTCATCGCTTCTCACCGCTGAGAAGGGGGGCGGGGAGGTCGTCAGGGTGGCGTCCAACAGCTGGATACATCTGCCAAATTGTACCGTAGAACACTTGAGCCCTTGCCTTGCTATGCCCCCCCCTCCTGCTCGTCATCATGTTCTTCGTCACACGCACAAGCCGCACACAGCGCTTCATCACTTTGTGTGTTACAGGTGAACACTTAGTAGTATTTGTGTCTTTCATTTTCATGACGTTAACTGTGACTTGAAACAGACTTTTTTGGGGGGGGGTCTTTTGTGTATTCTTTTCTCATAAACTGTTTGTATTAGCATCATTCATATCAAGGTGGTCTGAAGACTTGATTTTTAATTTCTTTCTAAAAAAAAAAAAATATTTAGAATTGCCGAAAAGGTCTTGCAGCTTTTAAGACAGTTCCGCTGTATGACGGTTAACAGCCAGCCCAATTGTACAGTCAGCTGAATATCTACCTCCTTAGTCTGGACCAACGAATACAGAATATCACTTGTTTACATGTTTGTCTCCAGCAGTAAGACGAAATCAGCAGTCTTTGTAACCAGTTTGTGTCAGATTGTATTTATGGAACGTGAAAGAAAGAATTGGAATCAGAGGGGCGGCAGTTCGGAGGAGCGATATGTTTCTAATCAATCAACTTCTTACCTCATTTGCTTTTCCATGTTTAGGGAAGAGTCTCTCAGGAATGTCTGTTAGGCAAAGATGGATTCCCTGATTTTTTACAGCGGCAGTTCATTCTGTTCCATAACACTCACAACCGTTTTGATGTGTTTGGGGGAAAAGGAAAGAAAAAAAAAGGTTCATTCATTTTTTCTATTAATCTGAAGAATATCAGAGGGCCATTCAAGCAGGACTACCTCACTTTCTAACAGAGTTTCTCGTGTTCTGATTTAGTAGTTTAGTATCATTTTTAGATGGAGTGCGTTTGTATCACTACAGGAAGCGTATGGCCTGTCTTTATTTAATACTGCTGTATGCAATCAGAGAATGATGACGCTGTATACCTCTCAGACCACACAGGGCGCTTTGGAAGTGCCACTACTGGCATCCAAAGACCTGTTTGGTATCGTAGGAAAGAAGTTTATTCTTTTTGATAATCGGTCCAATGTATTTCTTATGTGGACATTGCCTTGAGGAAATAAAATCTGATGTGTGATGGAGAAAACCTGTATTCATGTCTGGTCTTTGGGGGAGGGGGGGGGGGGGGCGATTCTTGTAGTGACATGTGCATTCATCTTACATAGCCAGATGGGGGTGCTAGTGTACTCGGAGACTATTCTGGAAAACAGTGCAAGTTGCATTCGTCTATCTGCAATTTTTAATGATTGAAATTTATTGCCACCGAGCACTGGAAAAGTTGAACTATAAAAGGAAAAAATGGCAGTGAGCGACAGTTTGACTTCGGTGAAATGGATAGACCGTGAGATGACATCACAGAGGAGAAATAGCGTGTCAGACTGTAGAGAGAGAGAGAGAGAGTTTAACCTCAAACTGGTTCCTATCAACCAGCTGACTGAGGAGTCACTAATGGAGGTGACAGCTTGTCAGGGGATGGTTGGGGGTGGAAAGAGCTGCGGCGGTACTGGACGGCATCTGGCCCGCAGGAAGCGGCGAGAGGTGGAGGCCTGGTGGGAGGCACCAGAAGCCGAGGCTCCGCCCACTGCCCCCCCCCCCGCCTTCTCACAGAACAACCACTGATGGTGGCAGCAGGTGGAGCTTGTTGGAGTTGCT
This sequence comes from Plecoglossus altivelis, assembly GCA_036571765.1. Classification (NCBI taxonomy): domain Eukaryota; kingdom Metazoa; phylum Chordata; class Actinopteri; order Osmeriformes; family Plecoglossidae; genus Plecoglossus; species Plecoglossus altivelis. The sequence continues at coordinate 16,373,325 of BROE01000003.1, forward strand.
CTCGCGGACTCTGCAGACAGAACGTTTCCCTTCGCAGCGTTCAGCGAAGAGCGTAAGTTCTTTTGTTGTGTTTTGGGATGATGAGCTTAGCGAACATGCTTTAGACGTCGAGGGTGCGTCTTCTGTATCAGCAGTGACATGAGCAGGTTGCGACCGACTACTGCCGCCAACTGTTTTGTCATGACATCAAGACTACAACAGAATTGGGATGTTGAACGCGTTCACTGGATCACCAGCAGAGATTCGGCTCGCGTGCCCCAGTGACATCAGCACGCTGAACAAATGCAGGACGACCAGGAGACTTCTGAAGAGGAAATCTAAAGAGGAGAGAAAACTGGAGTCCTCGGATTGATCCGGAAAACAAGAAAAAGCGACGAAAAACTATCAAAGCTACAGAGTTTCCCTCTGGTTCGGTGGGAGACCAAAAACCTTGATTGTTCCTTGTAGGAGAACAATGCTTCTCCAGATGGAATCATGGAATCTGCACTGAACTGCTGAGTGCTGTCAGCATGGTGTGAGCTCATCTTGTGTTCCATAGTTTCTGTGACAGGAGGCCGTTCACAGCAGCCACCATGCCGTATCACGACGAAGAGTATCCTGGTCAGTCTCTCTGCCAGTCCGTCATGCTCTTCTGCTGCAAGGGGATGATCGAAGGCATCATGGTCTTACTCTTCTTATGGCTGCTCATCCAGGTGTTGTTTACCAAACAACTGGAAGGTAAGCCCCCCCCCCATCCCCCCTTGCGTCTTGTTTTGGGTGACAGGAGTGGTGTAGATGTGGTGTGATTGTGCTCCATTGTGCAGTGGCACCGTCAACCCTTGTCGGTGCCTCGGTTTAAACGTTCCCCTTGTCCACTTTGATCCAGTTCACCTTCAGGTCCTCCTCATCGTTGGACTGGCGGTGTTCTGCCTCTGTCTGGTCCTGGGCTGTGTTCTGTGCGTGAGGATGAGGAACACCGGCCCTCGCCAGGTTAAAGAACCTGTGACGGCGGTACTGGTCGAGCCGGTCGCGTTCCCGACGGCGACCGCCGCCGTCCGGGAGCAGTATGAGGATCTGGACGCCGACGTCCAGGAGTTCCCGTCCACCTTCAGCAGCCCCGTGGTCTCCAACCACAACTTCGCCAGCACACCGTACTCCCCTCGCTCTCCAGCCTTGGAGATCAAGGAGCACGGCAAGTCTTACTCCTCCTTGCGACGCCTCAGCACCCCTTGCCTCTCCTCCCCCAGCTACAGACCCATGAACGAGGGTCGGGCCTCCTTTGGGTCTCTCCCCAGGCTGGGGCTGCTGTCCAGGACGCGCCGGGCCCTGGAGCGCCGCTGCACTGTGACGGGGCATCACGCTGGCGATGGCGCATCTCCGTACAGCGAGCGCAGCAGACTCACCAGCGCCTGTTCTTCCTCTGTGCCTGAGGAGCCCATCCCCCTGGCCACGCTGCACTACGGATCCAGCTACAGGCAGCCAGGCCCCAGCCTGGACTTCAGCATGGCCTTCTCTCCAGAGCAAGGCACCCTCACTGTCAGTGTGCTGGGCCTGACCAGGGCCTCCCACAGGCTGGAGGAAGTGTCGGTGCTGGGTAGTCTGGCCCCTATGAGCCCGTGCCCAGTGCAGGCCGCGGTCCGGCCTGGCCCCAGCACGGAGCCCTACACCCTGGGACTGGTGCTGAACGTGGGCCGCGTGGAGGAGCTCCAGCGCTGCGTGCTCAGGCTGGCCGTATACACACGCGATCCCCCCAGTGTGAGGGGCTCCCCTCTGGGGGAAGTGGAGGTGCAGTGTGGGGGAAAGGACTGGCATCCAGATCGGCCCCTGCATGTCACTAAGGAGCTTAGTCCAAACAAGTGGAAGCTTAAAAAGGTACTTGACGTGGATTGACGCATGTGTAGAGAAAATTGTTTTTATTTATTTATTTTCTTAAATAGACAGATGGAGTTTATCAGTTCAAATTGGGGTAATGTACCGGAAAGAGGTTTTACATGGACAAATAGGGTGAGTGTTATCTTACAGAGAGAACAGCATCTAAATGAGTTTTTGTCATTTCATGTGTAGCATATCAAAATGAAGGGAATGATCTTTTTAGTGATAGGGATCATCCAAATGGCTAAGCTTCCTTTACAAATGCTGCTTTGTTTAATGTGCAAACACATTGCCTGAAATGAGATCATTGTAATAACACACATCTCTCTCTCTCTTTCTCCCTCCCTCTCTGTCTCTCTCTCTCTGTTTCTCTCTCTTTCCCCCCTCTCTTCCTCCCCCTCTTTCTCTCTCTCTCTCTCTGTCTCTCTCTCTCTCTGAATTATGTGCCCTTTGACCCCAGAGCCTGACCTCCCAGGATGCGTCGACAGGCCGAGCAGGAACTTGCAGGCCTCAGCTCCGCGGTCAACTCTTCATTCTGCTGCAGTACCAACCTCTGGGCCACCGTATCAAGGCCATGGTGCTAAGAGCTGACAACCTGGTCAAGCTAAGGCTTGGCTCCCTGTCTCCAGGTAGGACCCATACCACAGGCTGACCCGGTACAGAGGACATCCAGGGGGGCCTACAGGCCTCAGCGTGTAGGGATGTTGTACAAGCAGCGTGGGCTGACCTGAGCTTTGCTTTTTAGGGGCGGAGGTATAAAAGTAAGCCCTCGTGTTTGCTTTTAATGTTTTGGGATTAAGTCGTGTCTTACTGGATGTGAATGCTGCCGGAGATCATCCCTTTTTTTAATAACATTGTGGTTTTAATCCCTCACTCGCTACTTACAATCCTCCAGACAATGTTCCAATCCCCTTCTGACTCCGACTAACCTGAACTGAGCCTGTCTTGGTCGTGTCACACTGACGAGGTGGTTTCCTATTGGTCCGTTGGCGCAGGAAGCTTGGCGCAGATGCAAAAAAAACAAAAACTTAAACGAGATGGGATGTAGATGAGGATGTGGATGTTATTCCCATTTATTCTGTACATTTGAAGGATAATAGGTCGGTAATCCTCTGAGCTTTCCTATCTGCGACTGAATGTGACGCACTGTGTGTCTGCACCTCCACGCAGACTACCAGGTGGTTGTTAACCTGCGCCAGGAAGGAGGTGTGATCAGCACAAGGGAGACCAAGGGAGTAGGTGGAGCAAACACAGTGTGGAACTCCCCTTTCCTGTTTGACCTGCCTCCTGGAGATGTCAATCAACTGCCGCTCCAATTGGAATTCATTGTCATGCAGGTGGGAACTGCTTTAGTGCTGAATTCCTACACACAGCAGAGAAAAGATGTACTGCCTTACAAACGATGCCCCTGAATACATCCAGACATCTAATCCTACCTGTTCTATTGTGACAGAACCAAGCCTATTCGAAGAGCACAGTGCTCGGACGAGTCCTGATTGGTCCCGAGGCCTCTGAGGAAGGACGTAGCCACTGGAGAGACATGTGCAGCCAGGGACAGCTGGAGAGGGCACGGTGGCACACCGTCCAACCGGAGGCGACAGACTCCGCCAGCCAATCAGGTCCCAGCACCACCTGGGATTTGAGACCAACTGATCTAATGAAGTGAATTATATTCTCTTGTGAGTCTGCCTGACTCCTCCACACACATCTCTGTATAGAACTACATGTATTATTTGCTTTGATCTGCAATAAACCATTTGTTCCGTCGTTTTTTTGCACACACTTCCCCATTTTAATGACAAGCACCATTTATTTCTTCTGCATTCATGTGTAAACGCATCACACTCGTGTCAAAGGTCAGTTGATTGACGTTCACATGGATTAGTCGGGAAAAAAATCGTTTGATTAGTCTCTGATTGATCTCCACAAGCAGGTGCGTGATAGGAATCATCAGCAAGCATTACTCTCCACGCAAAGCTGACCCCAGGTGTTCCATGTTGAGGCTGTGTGTACTGTCTTCACAGTATAGTAGCATCACAGCTATCAGCACCAGTACCCTGCTCCCACAATACACACACACACACTTGGCTCTCCACCTGTGAGGTGCAGCTCGTAACTTTCACTCTCTACCCCTCCTCCTCCTCCTCTTGGTCGGGACTAGAACAGATCTCCACCTGTCGAGCCAGATAAAGTCCATCTTCACAGAGGAGGGGCATCCCAGCCCCCAGGTGGTCATCATGGGCATGGGGTGTCAGGCTGGACACCCCGGCCCCCATGTGGTCGTCATGGGAAAGGGCTGAGAGGCTGGGCCCCCCGGCCCCCGGGTGGTCATCATGGGCAGGGGGTGACAGGCTGGACACCCCGGCCCCCGGGTGGTCATCATGGGCAAGGGCTGAGAGGCTGGGCCCCCCGGCCCCCGGGTGGTCTTCATGGGCAGGGGGTGTCAGGCTAGGCACCCCGGCCTCTGGTTTCCTCTCTGTGTGCAGGGGTGCAGCGGCACGCAAGCCCTGGATCTGCTGCTGGAACCTTAGCTTGGCTAAATCGACAAATAAATACAATGGAATCAAGTCCTGAAGGAAGGAATCAAATCCTGTGAGTGACAGAATTATGTAATGCCTGTTGACTTGATGGGAAAGGTAGAAGAAAGGTGCCACACAAGCGTCTAAAACAGCTACTAGAGTTATGAACCAAACAAACAGTCAATCGGTTGAGTCAAATCTCCTGTCGCTTAAAGATTTTGTTTCGATTATGCTGTGTCATTAGGACTTGGTTAAAGAGGGGATGTTCCTTGTGGATAAACTCCTGTTCAGGGGGTCTCTACAGGGCTGAAAGATCGTTCCAGAAGACTAGAAGTGAAACTAAGGGGAGAAAACCCAGATCAAGAGAGTAGAAATGAATCTACTAGACTGGTGATTGTACCCGATGGAGTCACACTTTCACCTTTAAGGAGATTCTCATTCCTTTCTTTCAGATTGCTGATTTCCATGCTCATTGCTGACATCTGGCAAGACAAAATGGTTGTATTAAGGCTGATGGGTTATCTTGTCTCATTCACCAGTAAGTCTTAATACGGGTCTCACGCGAGATGTTTGTTTGAAGGATGTTTAGGATGGCTATAGTGTAAGATGGTGGCTAAGTGCGTGTTTGGTGCAGGCTACTGGTGGGGATGTCCTGAAATGTTGTCTGGGTAGTCAGATGTTGTGATCTGAGCTCTTGACCAGGTCGCTCAGATTCTCCGATCCAAATCGGATTATTTCCCCAGTGGAGCATCATGTGTGAGATTAACTCAATGCTGTATCCTGAATCCTTTCTTGCCGTACACGCTCTTGATTAAGACAGAGACTGGAATTAGGCCGGTCTGCGCAAATGTGTTTATATGTATATATGTGTGCAATCCTGATCGTTCCAAGGGGCCCAGAGTGTTAATATCAGTGCTTAATCTAAAGCAGTGTCATGATCATGCCAGTTAACATCATTATTATCTTGGGGGGAGGAGCGTGTGTGTGTGTGTGTGTGTGCGTGTGTGCGTGTGTGTGTGTGTGCAAAAATCCATTAGCCAGCGAGCCTCCTGTGTTTGAAAGCAGAGAGATGACAGAGGCAGTTTATACAATGATGTCAGTAGTAGGGGGTTAGACCAGGAAGACATCTGACCATATGTGCTTTGATGTGGAGCTCATCCCTCAGACCATCCATCTCCTTCTGCTCTTCCTCCTTCCTGTCCTGGTAGTCCTCCTCCTCCCTCCCCTCCTGCTCCGTCAGGGCTGGCCCCTGTCCTGCCCCCTGCTGGTGGCCCCTCGGTAGCACCTGCGGCTTGTTCTTCTGGCTGTGCAGAGCTTCGACCACATTCTGCTGAAGCAAGGCAAGCGAGAGGGACGTGGACGTGAACCCCCGTCCGACCTCAAAATCTCCGTGGAAATGAGTCACGCCGCAGCTGTTCTGTCCGTTACCTTAATGGCTGCGGACTGCTGCTTGCGCCCGGCGATCTGATCTCCTGCCGAATGGTCGCAGGTCTGCCCCTGCATCTCTCGCTCTTTAAACAGGCTCTTCAGCTAGAACGCACATGCGCGCACCAAACGTTTGATCGTAACCTCCCACAGTTTTGGCCTCTCAGCTGGGTTCTATTCATCAGTCTACCTGCTCGGTAACCATCCTTCTCTGTCTGTCCTGGTCCACAGCATCCCCAGCAGCAGTTTTCTCCTCTTTTTCTCCCTTCCTCTTCCTGTCGAGAGGCGGCTTCCCTTCTGTACTCTGTGGAGAAGGAGGCGTTACCAAACGCTCACGTTCTCTCAGCGTAACCACTGTGGTAGCATCAAGAGGTACAGTCTGAAGTACAGTCTGAGGAGAGACCTGGTGAAGCTGACGGAGCGTTTGGAGCCTCTGGACCGCATGGTCTCTGTCCTTCTCCAGCTGGCTGGCTCTCCTCTGGCTCTCTGAGACCAAAGGAACACAGGAAAGCCTCTTAACCATGGATATCATTCAGGATCGACATGTACTTGTACATCCACTACCAGTCAAGTGTGGACGCATTGTCCCATTCATGTGAATGGGAGAGTGCGTCCGACCTTTTTGATTGGTGGTAATGGATGATGTTAAAAGGGTAGATCCTTCATTTCTGGCAGATGTTTTGAGGAATTCAGTGTCGATTCGGATGCTTCATGAGCGTATGAAAAGCAGCTCCCTCACTCTGTACCGCAGAGCGTAAAGGAGAGAATGGCTACGACGAGCGACTGACCTTCTAGCTGGGCCTGAAGTGTGTTCAGGATATCCTCTTGGTTCTCACCGCCATGACACCCTGCAGCCTGGTCTGTCTGTGTAACAAGCTAGATGCCAAAGGAGGAAATGTGATCAGACCTATTTTAAAGTGGACTTATGTACTACATAACTAGTTGTCAACGACGAGAACAAACAAGATAAGTACATCGGTTCACAGAAACAGGAAGTTTGAGTATTAATGGCTGATTTTTCCTTCCGCTTTTTGCAAAACGTAATTATTCCTGAAAGCAATGTATGTTAAATTTAGTCGTATCAGAAGTATGGAATGAGGAAATGTAGTTAAGGGAAATCTTTAATATGATGACTTTTACCTTCAGCTCAAGAGCAGAGATCTTAATTTGTGCCTCTGTCCTGTCTGCATCTCTCAGTCTTTCCACACTCCTCAAGCTATGCTCCCTGGCACAGGAAACAAAACACACACATTAAAACTTCCATTAGATGTCTGTATCACGCTCACTGAAGTCGCCGCTTCAGACAGTTAGCTTTGATAAGGCGTCCTCGGGGAATGTGTACGTACTTTTCCTTCAGTTCCTCCTCTCTCCTGTTCAGTTCCAGTTCCAGCCTCTGAACTTCACTGCTCTGCTGGTTCATCTAGTCATGGGATGCACAACAACAGATGATGCGTCGTGTAACAAAGAGATGGTAACCTTCCAAAACATCTCTCTCCGCAGGAGTCTTCTACCTGGCCTCTGGCTGACTGAAGCTCCTGGGTCTGCTCCTCCAGCTCACTGTCTCTGTCCCGCAGCATGTCCCAAACCTTCTGCAGTTCCACCTTCACCTGGCCCAGCTCCCCGTCCATCTGCTCCAGGGAGTCCTGCCGTGCGCACGCACCCAACACGTGACAGTGTGCATGCCACGCACCACCACGGTGGTTAGAATACTGATCATTCTGTATAACAATGACTAGCAGAGACAACAGTGTTTTAGTGATCTGACATACTTCTGGGCTGGTACAGGATTCTGAGGGCCTTTGGTCTAGAGTGAAGGGCTGTGTCACTGTCTCTGGTGGTACACTGGGGTTAGACAAAACAACGAAACGAAGTAAGGTTTCATGCAGTCGTAAAGATGTATTAATGCGGACGAAAATACAACATGCACACTCATGTTAACTCACTCCATCTCTGTTCCTCGGTCCACAGTCTCCCTACCTACGAACATATGGAGGCACAAAGGACGTTTATCGCCCCCTGGTGTTTTTGTGTGTGACTGCACTGAATCTTCCAAGGGGTCATTACAGAAGTTGTAATCACTAAAGTAGCGGGTTGATGATAATGCCACTGTGATGATGTGATGTGATAATGTTACCTTTCCCTCTTGCATTGAGTCGGTGCAGTAGACTTTGGCTCCGGCTTGCCTCCAGCTCTAACTGCTGTTTACAGGCATCAAGCTCCAGCCTCAGTAGAGAAGATGCGTCCTTCTGCAGGATAAGACAGAAAGCCACATATGGATCAAGGCAAATTTGCTCCTGTAATCCAGATGAACCCAGTCTAATCCCACGAGCTTCTTTGCAGACGAGAGTTGGATGAAAAGAAGGAAACAGCTGGGAGAGAGGCCAGCACCTTGAGTCTGGACAGCTCTTCTTCTGAAGCAGCTTTGTTCTGGAGAAGAGTCTGGATCTGATCCCTGGGGGAGGAAAGCACCTCATGACTGGTGAACTGTCAACACTAACACAAAGCTGTTTTTGGTTGGTTTCTGCACACTTGCCTGTCTTTCTGGCTCTCTGTCTTCAGTCTTTCCACCTCGGCAGTCCGTTGAGAAGCCTCCTTTTGCAACTGTAACATATGATATTAGTTGGATTAATTGTTCCATGGCCACAATCCAGGAAAAGGATCTGATCAACAGCGTGTTTTAAGTGTTCGATAAGTTCTGAAAAGCCTTACTGCATCCACAGGGTTATTCTGCTTGAGGTTCTCTAACTCCCCCTGTGTGGACTGCAACTTCAGTGCCACCTCCTGCCATTTGTCCCTCCAGTGAGAGGCCACCCCCTTCAGCTCCTCCATGGACTGGGCTGTCTCTGCCGCCATTCTCTGCCGCTCCGCCTCCTTCTCCTGCTGCTCCTGCTGCCTCGCTCGGAGCTCCGCCTCCAGCCGCTGGCAGGTGTCCCGCAGCGTGTGGTTGTCTGACTCAAGAGCCTCCTCAGATTCTCTAACGAGAAACGCCTTGTTGTTTTCATTGCAATACCAGTGAGCCTCAGGTCATTCGCAGTACAGTCACGCTGTCTTCTCCTGTTTGATGTTCCTCATCGCTCACCTGAGCTGATCACACCTTCTCCTCTCTTCCTCCGCTTCTTCCTGCTCCTCCCGATGAAGAGTGCCCAGCAACTCCTCCTTCTCTCCAATCAGCTGCAAGCGCTCGGTCTCCAGTGCTGCGATCTGATTGGTGTGAATCAGACGCTCGGTCGCCAGTTCATGCTGCTGTATCAGTGTCGCTTCAAGCTTCCGTGTCACCAACTGAAGCTCGACCGTGAGCTTGTCGTTAACCTGGAGTCCAATGAGATTAGGACATGTGTAAAGGACGCTACAACAGAGATGAAGACCCTAAAACATTGCATGCTTGCCAGTTGAAATGTCTTCACCGTTCATGCTCTTACCTCTCTGACTGAGTGCAGGTCTTCTGTCAACAAGAGCACCTCCTGTCCCTGCTTGCAGGCGCTGGCCTTGGCCTCAGCCAGCTGGTCACTCAGCTCACACACCTGGTCAGTGAAACCTTCTCTTCCTCGCTGGGCTCTCTCCAGCAGCAGCTCCAGACCCTGGGCCTTCTGATGAAGGTCTGCCTTTTCCTGCAGCAGTCGGTCTTTGTCCGACAACGCCCCAGACAGCTTGGCCTTCAGGTCCTCCACGCTGTCCTCCAGTTTCAGCACCCTGGTGGAGAGATGATCTCTCTCCTGGGACAGGTTTGGGAGAAGGGGAGACTGGGCATGACAGGAAGTCATGTGACTGGTCCTGACAGAAACTCATGTGACTGGTCGAGACAGGAAGTCATGTGATAGAGGATGTTGTGTTTCAGTTCAGGATAATGGCTGTGGTAACTCACCAGGATAGCCTGGCCTAGCTTGCTGCGTGCCTCGCTCAACTGCTCCTGAAGTTCGCTGTGGTACTGAATGGTGTGACTCAATCTCTGGTTTATTTCTTCAGTTTGACTCGCTGTTAGCTGAGTCTAGAAGAGGAGAGCGAAAGCAGAAAAACCTTACTAGCGAAAAGTACGTTTGATTGATATTCTCCTTTGCCATGTTGACCAGACCAGACCTCTGAAGAGTGGAGTTGCTGGACCGCCTGGTCTCTCTCTGCCTCCAGTGACTTTGCCCTCTCTTCTGCCTCTCTCAGGGCTTCCTTTAATCGGATCAGCTCTTTTTCTGCCTTCTGTTTGCCCTGCAAGTTCATTTGGTCAATGTCACAATTATCAACGACACTGACATTTTCTGCATTTTCATATTGGAAGAAACTAAGCTTCAAGATTTCAACGAGTCGGGGATACCTGTCTGTAAAAGTCTTCTTGCGTCACAGGTAACGTACTGCTAAGAGATCCAGGATTCTTCTGGATGGAGGAAGACTGAATGTTGTTGTCTCTCTGTAGAGTCGACCTCATTTTCAACATGTCCATCTCCAGCTGCAGGACCCTTAATCGTGGTGGTAAATCGCATTCATAATAAACTTCCTGGGCTCTGTATGAGTTCATCAGCAACACTCCAACATAAGCTAAGTCACGTTGCCACACCAGGATGGAACAGTGTTAATGCTCACTTGTCTTGTCTTGATCTAACAGTGTTAATGCTCACTTGTCTTGTCTTGTTCTAACAGTGTTAATGCTCACTTGTCTGGTCTTGATCTAACAGTGTTAATGCTCACTTGTCTTGTCTTGATCTAACAGTGTTAATGCTCACTTGTCTTGTCTTGATCAAACAGTGTTAATGCTCACTTGTCTTGCAGTTCACCGCGTCGCCGGCTCTCCTCAAACCGGGACAGCTCAGCGGCGTCCTTCTCCTGTTCCAGAACGCTCACAGCCTCCGCCAGCTGCTGAGAGGATGAAGCGAGCAGGGGATGAGGCCAGGTTGTGTCACACACACACACACACACACACACACACACACACACACACACACACACACATACATACACACACACACACATACACACACACACGCACATACACACACATACACACACATACACACAAGAGGTGAAAGCCAGGTGCTCTAAAGGTCTACTTCTACCTTGTGTTTCATATCCAGAAGTTCCGCCGTGGTCGTGCCGTGGTGAAGGTGCGTGTCTCGGGTTTTCAGCAGGTCTGTCTGGCTGTCTAACCGTTCGTGAGCCTCCCGTAAACGCTGCACCAGCTCGGCCCGCCGAAAGCCGCTCTCCGTCAGGGCAGCCCGCAGCTCAGCTCGTGGAGAAGGGGACAGGGAGCGTGCTGCACCCTCGGGAGCAAGGCGGGATATGGACTGCCATCTTCTCATGCCTGGCTCGTTTGGCCTGAAGCCACCATTGCTGCCAGTGCTGGGACCGAAACGTTTGTTTAGACATGATGTTCGTCATAAAGTGTGACAGAAACACTGAAACGAATTCCCTCTCACCCGGTGCTGAGTTTGGATAGGAAGCTTGATCCGGAGACACTAGCCACATTGTACCATGCTGAGGACTGAGGAGGAAAATAGAAATACCGTTTCAAATCGCTCTTAATTTTCTTTAAAAACTAACTATGCCAATGAGTTATTACCTGAGATTTAAAGTGAGACTGGCTGTCCCACATGTCCAGGTCAGAGAGCGAGAGTGGACTTGAGACTCGGAGTGAAGGACTGAGGGTTTTGCTAAAGCCACCCCAATCCCAGTCGTCACTGTTCTTTCCAGGGGATATCCTCCAGCCCTCATCGCCGCACACTTCCATCCCCAACAGCTCTGCCCACGATGACGATGACTCGTTTTTTTTTTTTTTTTGCTGTTGTTGTCACTTTTCCTTTTTTACAAAAGCGACAGCTAAGAATGTCCGACTAGTCATAGAACACTTTCTTTGGCTGTGTCAGTGTTGACTGGATCTTCTCTATTAACGTCTAAACAACAAACCCCTGGCAGTTCTCACACTCTGGCTCTGCTTCACGAGCTTCGTCACACAACCTCGTCAGCAACATGAATGAACATGGACGTTTAACTCTAACACACAACCTTAAAAAGAACCCCCCACCAGCAGTCGTTTCGGAACCATCGCTAAGTTACAGTTGTCTATAGATTTGAGAAAAGCGGTAAGATACATGAGAGAAACCAGTATAAAGACGCTGTGTGCATCCTACCTTCTTGATAAAGCCCTCTTCTGTTCCCTCAGAAGGCCCACTTGCACTGTTACTAATCAAGTCTGCTGTGATTGCAGGAGCAAGCTGTTGAGTGTGCACCCTTTAAAGTATCCATGGTAACTGGCACACACAGGACGCTGTGGGTGTGCGAAGTCCAACCCTTGCTGGATACTCTCCACATGACCTCACTGGATCATTATGTACTGTAATACAATTGTTTGTTGCTTGGTTTTTTCACAACAGCTCAGCCATTCAAATGAATGAGCTTTCCTGGTATTGAATTGCAGTTTTGATTAATGGAAGGGTGTTTATGTTTTAGATCTTGTTTAGACGTGTTTAAAAAGCAGCCACTCGTAAATATTAGGCTCCAAAGAATGACAGGCAAACTGGTGGTTGATAACATTGTAAGGGAGTGACATAAATGATGACTAGACTATACTTTTCCAATACACAGCTATCTGCCAGGCCTCCACAGCAATGTGAGAAATACCACATGCTCCAAGGTCCAAAATAACACTCGTTCATTAATATTATTTCAATGTGTGCCAACATCCCCTGCTTTTGACCATTTCAGTTTTTTGGTCATACTCAGAAGTGATTTACGTTTTTTGTGTGAGTGTTTTATTTTAACATGTTCTTTTGTTGAATTAATTAGAACTGGTCTTCATTCTATGTGTGCGTCTATCATAATACCTAAAATCAATGAGTCTAATGACTAGGCTACCAACTATTTCAACCAAAACCATAATTTTTAAGTTTGGATGGAGAGCGGAGGAAACGGAAGTCGATTGTTTTTAGCATTTTACTACTGTACTGATTCGAAGTTAGCAATCTCGCTGGAAGACGCAAATATTTACTTAATAGCCCGATTGAATAATACAGCACTATTAGGTTTAATTTGAAAGGATCTGCTGCAAATAATACAAAAAATGTATGTGCTTTTCTTAACAGTACCACAGGCAATAATATATCCATTGCCTTTAGCTACGTCAAAGTGGCGATTGGTTGAGATGCCATGTTGCCTGTTTGAAGTCGCTAGCTTGAATTAGCCAGCTAGCTAGCGAACTCAACATACTATTGTAGATAATAGCTACAAGAAGTGTCTACCAATTTTCCTCTTTAATACACTTTGTAATTTTAAGGATGCTTTTCCAGTTTACTCTGTCATTTTTGATAACGAGCGTGTCATTAAGTGTAGCCTTATTAGTTAACGTGTTCTGACTGCTGGTAGTCTTTTAGTCAATACAACAAATTACTAGCAAACTAGCCAGCAATGCAAGGAACCTTAGTTTTCTTTTTCATGATTATCGTGGCCTGAACCATTGTGTTTCTTCCTTAGTACAGAATGGCAGCAGATTGGTTGGGCAGTTTAGTGTCAATAAACTGTGGTGCCACTCTGGGAGTTTACCAAGGAGAAGTTTCGTCTGTGGACCAGATAAGCCAGACCATCTCTCTCAAACAGCCTTTCCATAATGGTGTCAAGTGTCCTGTACCTGAAGTCACTTTCAGGTAAAGAACATCAATGTTTGATTTGCAATTAAACTGTAATGTTCATATTGTTTTTGTTCCACTGCCCTGGATGGATGAAGTATCCGAGTTGAAATGAGCTGCTTGTATTTGCCAATTGCAGTGCAATGGACATCAGGGAACTAAAGATTTTGGACATCCGGAATGGTCAAGGTGGATGGAGTGGCAGCGGGGTAGATCAGACCAGCAGTGTTCCTATCACAGTCCCAGTCAAAGGTGACCCCAGGACCCAGGACAGGCTGGTGTCCCCCCAGCAGCACTGCTCGAAAAGCTATGGAGATCGTCATCTGGACGTGCCAGGCCAGCCCAAGGGGTTCAGACGGCGACACAACTCCTGTAAGCATCGACAGCGAGCTGCTCGCCACTGGCGGGATTCTAACCGCTGTTGTGTCAACAGCTGAACCTTTACGAATCTCTGTGTCGTTGCTGTCGCAGGGTCGTCGAGTAGCCGAGGGGTAAACCAGGCCACGCCTAAGAAGAACGGCGTGCGGAACGGAGGTGGTGGGGGCACCATGAAGCTAAGGGACGACGAGTGTTTCGGGGACGGCATGGACGAAGGCTTGGACACGGACTTTGACTTCGAAGGGAACTTGGCGCTGTTTGACAAAGCGGCCGTGTTCTCGCAAATAGACACGTCGGAGCGGCGAGGGAATGGCACGCGGTCGCGAGGCACGCCAGGGGAGCAGACGCCTTCTCGGTATCGCCACGACGAAAACATCCTGGAGGCCAAACCCGTTGTTTACAGGCAGATCGACGTCCCCCAGCCCGGAGCCAAAGAGTACTGCACCGGTGAGTGACTCGCACAGACACGGCAACATTCTTCACCAGGATAACCACGTGCTCCAGCCCTTATCCAGACAACCTAGAGCAGGGATGTCAAACTCCGGTCCTCGAGGGCCGCTGTCCTGAAGGTTTTCGATGTTTCCCTGCAGCAGCACACCTGATTCTAATGATGGGTCCTCATCAGGCTTCCACAGAGCTTGATAATCAACATCGAAACATCGAAAACCTTCAGGACAGCTATGACCTAGAGAAACCGACTCCTTCTTCTTCTGCACAGACTCGGGGCTGGTGGTACCCAGTGTGTCTTATGAGCTTCACAAGCGTCTGCTGTTGGTAGCAGAGCGACATGGTCTCTCCTTGGAGCGGAGACTGGAGATGACAGGTGTGTGTAGCAGCCAAATGGCTCTTACCTTACTGGGCGGCCCAAACAGGTGAGCACTGCACCATGTCCGTCGTCCACTACATGTTACAGATAGGTTTTACTTATTCATTTTGAAATCGTTTTTGCATATTGTCGTTCTTTCATTCGTTGGCGAAAGCCCAATGGATTACGAAAGGCTGCATGTATTTTGTATTGGATCACTTGCAGACTAACCCCCAAGAATGTGCACCAGCGGCCCACCGTGGCCCTGCTGTGTGGCCCCCACGTGCAAGGGTCACAGGGCATCAGCTGTGGCCGTCACCTGGCCAACCATGAGGTGGAGGTCATCCTCTTTCTGCCCAACTTTGTCAAGATGCTGGACTCTGTTACCAGCGAGCTCACACTCTTCAGCAAAACAGAGGGCAAGCAGGTGTCCAGCATCAAAGGTATCTGATGTCAGATTTGCCGTAACATTAGCAGAGTTGGTTCATTACAGAGAACTGGTTATCTGGGGTATGTTTGGGTTTTGGTGTTGAGGGGAGGGAATCTTTCTTGAGATTCTTTCTGGTTCTGTTCTACAGACCTACCAGACAGTCCGGTTGACCTCATCATCAACTGCCTGGACTGTCACGAGAACACGTTTCTAATGGACCAGCCGTGGTACAGGGCTGCAGCTGACTGGGCCAACCAGAACCGAGCTCCTGTGCTCAGCATAGACCCTCCAGTCAGTGGGCAGGGCCAGGCAGTGGAGGCTAAGTGGTCCCTGGCCCTGGGTCTCCCCCTCCCCCTGGCCGAGGGGGCGGGCAGGGTTTACCTGTGTGACATCGGCGTCCCTCGCCAGGTGTTCCAGGAAGTAGGGATCAAGTACCACTCTCCGTTTGGGTGCAAGTTTGTCATTCCGTTACATTCAGCATAACTGGGCCGGCTGGAACCACACAGACTCAGACGTTGGACCTTCCTAACCATTTGGGTTCTGGGGATTTTGTTATTTTTTTGTACACAGAACAAGCCTTATTCAATTCCAGATTATTGTGTTTTGATCATTCATGTTTTGGTATTCTAAGTGCAGCTGCAGGGTACACTGGAAATGTGTTACACAGATGGAATACAACACTTTATAGTTCAGGTCAGAGCGGATGAGAGTATCGAGTTTAAATCATCCAGGTCTATTTGGATGAGGTAATTGTGTTTGTCTTCCGAGATCAAATTCGGGTTTTTTTCCTTCTTACTTTTCATTTGAGTATGCTCAGCATGTAAACTGTGTAGGTTTTTTATTGTAACAAATTCTTTCAGTCGCATGACAAGTTAACGTTTTTTTAAACTTCTTCTTTAAAATAGCTACTTTAATTTGAGCAGTGACTGAGCATGCAGCTTGGGGGGTGACTTGAGAGAGTTTGTTCAGACCATTCAGGATGTGTAGTGACCCGTTCATGGGCATTTCACAAACACAAACATCCTGCAGAAACGTTATGGTGAGATGTGTAAATTGAATGACACGTGTACTGAAGGCTGTACCGAATGCATCTATATTATCTATATCTCTATATTAAATAGACTATTTTGTCAATGGAGCTATAAATGTAGTATGTTTTTAAAGTATACGAATAATCAGATTTTTCTTATTTTTGAGTCCATTCAATTGACTGGTCGTCTAGTTTTTGATCTTGGTTAAGAGGAACAGCCTGTGCAGTTATGAGCAGCACTCCAGCGCAGAAGGTCGTTCTTGCAGGCTGTTTCCTCGTTGGCAAAACCAGTTTGTTTGCCTTATTTGCGTGACATCTTGAGAGCGTTATGCATATTCACGCTCTGCTGATTTCTTCCCAGAACATGGACTCATTCCTTCCCAGGAGAAGACTGACTGCTCTTTGCAAAGTGCTGAGCTCGTTGGTGGCTTTGATTCTATGGCACAGAAACATCTTAAGATGTTCTTCTGCTCCAATATGGAGATTGTAAAGTGCATTCTTGTGTTTGAATCTTACATCACCACATGGGTAGGTTCTTGTCTGTATCATACATTTGGCCGATCTCAAGTTGCGAGGGTGTGAGGTGAATCTTCATGCGTGTCGTCTCTTGTTGATCAAACATTACTAATAGTATTTTCGAAACATTTCAGGCCGAAGTATATTTCAGGTTTTTTTTTTTTCTCTTTGGAAATGTTGAAATCGAGGTACTAAAATGCTGTGCAATTTTGCAGACAATTTGGACATTTCAAAGCAGTATTGTACTGCAGTACTGTTTATAGTGCTAACTGTCTGTATCTTTTGTTTAAAAGACGATTGGTGTAGTCAAAATGTTATTTGGCTACAGGGCCCCTTGATATACACCATTTGTTAACAGTAGGCCTGTCTGATGCGTTTAACATTTTTATTTTCAAGGATTCATTCCATCTTCACACGTTTTGAAGAAATATTTTCTCAATATTTGCCTCCTGTTTTACATGTATTCTGAATAATACATGTAGCAAATGGGGTAAACATAATCTTACGTTAATATCAGAAATCTATTTTATAGATTAATTTGAATGATGCTATTAGGCCATAATGAGGCCATAGTAACCCATTATAGGATCAGCATTGAAATGATCTTACTAATGTAATTTAGCTATTGTTCAAGTATGACAGCACTTGAGAGCTAGACTGAAACTCCCTCTGTGTTCCTTCTTACCTTTTACAGACAATAACAAAGACAGGATTCACACAGCCATTGTTGATGATTATTTTCAGAAGAAAGTTATCCAATACTTCAGAGAAGTCTAACAAAAAAAGCTGGATGTTTAGAAACTGTGTGTCTGCAAGAGCGAGCTTGGTGGGAAGTTGTTAAATAATGTTGCTGCCTGATTTCCAAATAGAGGAACTAAGTACATGTGTGACGAGACCTTTTTCTGTCACCTAGGTGCTCACAAGGTTGTATGGTTCAATGATAGTGAAGCTAAACGCTTACTCGAGTATTAACGATTGCATGTACTTGCAGTATATATAGAATATATTTTTTTTTCTTTAGATCATGGTTCAATTTAGTTGAATTAGCCTTGTCTCATGTTTTCTTAATGGCAGCAATCACCTTTTTGTGTGTTTTGGATGAATGTACTAAGGTGAACATTATATCCTGGCTGTTGCTGCACTGTGTCCATAGACGTCAATGAGGCCCTGTCTGAAACAGCGCTGGTGGGATGGGTTTACACGTTACTGACGCCTCAGTCTTTTTTATGTCAAATGTGTACGTGTTTGTTGTAGGAATGGTTGGTGGTTCTTTTGCCGAGAAGCTTGTTTAACATGAGACATCACTCAGCACAGATTGCCTGTAAAATACTTCAACCACCAGGGGGCAGTAAAATCCCACGGTCTAACTTTCTTTATTAAATGGACAATAGCGAGTGGCCTTGCATTAGACCTTTTTAACTTGCCGCCACCTTATTAAGTATTTCTCTACAGCTATGAGTTCATTCTGGTGATCTGAATTTGTCTGGTTATTTGTCACAATTAAACTTGTCGACATGCGTCCTGGTAAATCGTTTAAAATCGGATGAAGGTTCACTACTAATCCTCTTGTATCGATGTGATTGCTTGTCGAAAAGGTTTGTTTCGGAAATCAGCAAAATACCGGAATTTACGTAATAGCATACCTTTTATTGTTGATTTGATTATTGTTAACATTGACCATTACAGAGCTATTCCATGGGACCATGAGTACTATCACAAAGTACCAGGGACACGTGCGTGGGTGGATCTCCAGCTATTGTCGACATACATTGACCCACGTGTTTCCTGATCTAAGTAAGACATTTGTAAACTGCTGTTTCTATCCACGTGTTACCTTATTGTTCACATTTGGGGAAAAATAAACACGTTGAAGAGACTGATTCTTTGTAAGGTGGGCTCTTGTTATTACATTTAGAATAATATTGGGTTACATTTTCATAAGGGATATTCATTCTATTGAGTTTATCTGAATCCATTTTCACAGATAATTAAGTGCAACGCATGCGCAGAACAACAGCTCAAGGTGGGGCAAAACGTCCAAAACGTTGCGTGTAGAAATGTGCAACCTAGAGTGTGACAGTAGCGCTCAAACTGCCAACCAGCGTACATTTCTATCTGCAAGTTTTCTCTTCACTGCCCCTTTTGGCGGACTCGGTTTATTTCCTACCATAGACCGACCAACGTTACCGAAACATCATAGCAGTAGCATGGGGCACGAGTGCTGCATTTCCAGATTTCGAGACATTGTTCCAACTTTTCGCTAGTTTGACTACATTCGGCGGACAGTGAAACGCTGACGATATCCGCGTTCCGCGTGCCAAGATCAAGGGTGGATACTGCATTACCGGGATCGTCTTAACAGACTAAACATCAGCTTACAACTCTGAATTAACCCCACTGCACGCTGTTTTAACTACCGCATTAGCAACGATCGCTTGCTGTTTAAACGACCGAACGTTTCTTAAAATAGTTTCGTCTGTTTTCCTTTCCAATGGATGTAGAGCACTTGAAAACGGACGTCGTACAATAGGGCTAATTGTCTTGCAATATTGCACACTCCACCTCCTCAAAGGTATGATCATTATCTTGCAGTTATATTTAAGTGCCAACAAACGTCTATTTATATTTGTCATTTATCATGTTTAACTAGTTGTATTTTGTTCTGTTGTATTGCTCGTTGTTGGACATCCGTTTATAACATCCCGTCTAATCTAACAGTATTTCAACCCTTGATCATGGGCCTGTTTTTGTCATGTAGAATCACGTACGGTAATATCACAGCGCCATTGAGCCGCATGTAAAATATCTGATCACTATCCATCCCAATTAGAGATGCTATTGCATTACATGCCCTTTGTCCATGTCTACACCACGCCATGATTGTCAATGATTCAGAACCTGCTAGGAGGTGACACCATACCTATAAAACGGGGCCAATAACCATCTTAGTTGTCCAGTGGAAGGAGGTAATACTGATGGAAGTGACACACAAACACGCACAGAAAGCATGCGCTCACGCGCACACATGGTCACTTTGTTCTGTGGAAATGTATGTCACTTATGTGGAAATGTATATCACTTCTCTGTATGTATATCACTTCTCTGTATGTATATCACTTTCCCTGGTTATTTGAATGTATAGTTGTTGGGGCTCTAAACCAGCCTCAGGTTATAACCATCTCTCTGTCTCCCTGCGCCTCATGCCAACACACACAGTTGATTTAGCCAACCAGGAGTCCTCAATATGTAGAAACAGGGCATCAAAATTCAACTTGTAAATGTCCATCTTAGCACTGAACTTCAACCAGCCAGATCATAAAAGCCCTGTTATCTTTAGAGTAGATTAATATACGGATGTGAAGTATTGATAGGGGAACCAACGTTCTTAACTTCATAATTATTCATCCTAATCATTTTGGTATACACTCATTGGCAGTCTCTCCTGGAGTTGTCATCATTAAATAAATGAAAAAATGATATATTTGGAAGGTGCCAAGAAATATCTGGCTAACTGGTTAGGAAATGTCCTTTCAGCCATGGAGCCAGTAGTTCAGATAGGTCGTTGACCCTTTCCTATTGACAAATGCCAGCATAGAGGGCATTGTTCTCACTCGTAAGAGGGCTTCTCTATTGCTGAATGATTTAAAAAGTTGCTCAGAGACTAGAACGAACCCGGATGATACCCTGATGAGGAGTAAAACCAACCCACTGTGCATATCTGCAGAACTAGAGCACCGAGGAAGCTTCCTTTTCACACGCAAGTGACTGGCGGGTATTGCGCTTGCCATTTAGTATCGTGCAATCATCCGGTCCTCAGGACGGCCTGATAGACGATACCCCCACGTTCAGGCAGGGGCTTCTGACTCACGTCTGATGACTTGGTAATCTGTCTACATTCACCATGCAGTTTTGTATGTTTACGAGCGTCGGCCTAAACTTTGATGGGAGTGTTTTGGTGGCATTACTGGGTGCATTAGTCGGCATTTCTGTGACTCACTGTCCCTATTTCCTTGTTTGCTGTTTGAGCTTGGGTGTAGCTTTAGGAGACTGTAACGCTTCTGTCACTGTCGAGTACCAAAAGGGAAACTTAAGTCGAGACCTGTTTTGTGCGGTTTGGCTAATGTTAGCCATCACATGCAAATTTGACAGTAATGTGCTTGGTTTTCAGACTCCTGCCATTGCCCATGCTCGGTCAACAATCCCTTTCTGTTGTCCTGAAATGGAGGCTGCTAAAAAAAGGGTTAAACAGAGCTTATATGAGTCTTGGTTTGTGGTCGCAACATCAAAATTAACTCTTTTTTTTTTTTATACATGAAAAAAGTCTGCTTGGTTTGCATTCCCAACCATTTCCTGCAGTTCATGCTTTATGGGACAATGAAACAGTACTGTTCAGTCAAACAGGGTTTTCCCCTATTCTCTTCCTTCAGCGTTAACTGGAGGCTAAGGGAGGTTCTTAGGTACAGCTTTGGTGTTGCTCTCCTACAGTCCAGCTGTTGTCCCTGGGGCTGTGATGATTTCCTCCTCTTTGGCTCCACAGGAACATCTGCAGGCTGTCTGGCCCAGCTGCATGGACTTGTGACACGCTGTCACTCTGCCCCTTCACCAGCCTCTCTCTCGGTGGCTCTGCTCTCCCGCCCTATCTCTGCTCTCTGCCACTTGGTTTCTACCCTGCTGCTGCTGTAATGCTGATGATAACAGGGCCGCCGCAGCATCAAAGCTGGCTACAGTGCATCCTTAGCCCGCAGGGGCAGGATGAGAGGCTGGCTGCTTGGACCCCTGCAGCTGGCTGAGGGGCGGGGGAGGGTGGGGGGGGGAGAAGGACACGCTGGGCCTAATTGCATGATGGTTAAGGAGTTGTTTATGTGTGAGCACTAGGTCCACAGTAGCCATTATAGACCAGTGCTGGAAGATGTTGTTAGTGCTTTGGGGAATTCATGGCTGGGCCTTTTCTTCAGTTGTATCGTTTTTTTGTAGTCTGTACACTCGAAACTGGCGTTTATTTTTGGTATCTGTCCGTTGTACTTCACAGGTAACCACAAAGAATGTGATTAACACTCTTTCTGGCTAGTATATTGAGAAATAGTTACCATCACCAACTAAAGAATGTGGTCCATGGGTTTAGTAATATTTCATGTTGTTCCGAGCAAGGACATCATGTAACAGACTGCAACAAGTCTTGGGTACGAAATTCTTCAAACCTGTCTCATCTTGCAGCAGTACTTCCAGTGCTGTTGAAGTTCTTCAATTTGAGCGAACTCAACGCTGTCAGAAAACACAGCCAACACCTGACAACCTGACTTTGTCAAATAATAAAATGTTGATCTTCCAGTTTGTTTTAAGTGCTTTCGGACAGGAATGGCTGAAGCCATATCTGAGATTTTTCGTGAGGTTATGCACACCGCTGCCATTTCGTTTCCCAGCGGCAGTCAGGCACCCTTGGCTTTCATCGTGCGCTGTTGTCATGCGCTTCACTTTCTTTGTGCAGTATCACACGGCACATCATGTCTCCATGCTCTGTCTGTCACTGAAGCTAGTTTCCTGGTTCCTGCTATCACTGTGGTCTGATGTCACGCAGAGCCTGGTCTGAGAGCTACAGTAACAGTACGGTTACATTCACCTTAATGCAGACTTTCAGCTTTTGGTACCCCGTCACTGGTGTTAAAAAACCCCCGCATTTGAATGGTTTTGAACGCGTTACGAAGGCACCTTTTTCCAATCCAATGCTGAACAAGCTAGTTATCTCCAGACCTGAGCTGAAGTGTCTCTAACTCGTTGATGATGCCCCCCTCCGGGCAGCTGGAAGCTGATCGTCAGCGGGAACGGGACCACAAAGACAGCCCTGTCTCCCTTCTGAAAAGAGAAAGCTGGAGCTTCACACGGAGCCTTCTGGAAATGGCCGATGTCCTTATCTGGTATGTGACACCAGGACAGGCTGAATCCTGTCTGATTCACTCATGCTCCAGCCTGGTGACCTACGTTGTCACACTGATGTCTTCATTGCTCAGGCCTCTTCGCTGGCCTAATGGAGACAGTCCCAAAAACCAGATTTGGCCCTGTGTTGATTGGATTTCCTCTGTGGTGACATCACTCTTATAAGGGGAGACTTGGCCCAAGCACACACTCCAGTTGATATCAATGCAGGCAGTGTAGGCTAGTTTCCTTATTGTAGCGAACCCATAGATTTTCTGTGGAATGTTCTAAACCATCGGTTCATTCTTCTTTTCTGCTGACACACACGTCTGTTTTTAATATGCCTGCGATGGGAGTGTGTGGGAAGGTTGGGCGACTTATTTTACAAGTAAATCAGTCCCTCAACAATGCAAAATGCCCGCACACCTCTGAGTCATTGCTTTTGCTTCATTAGAGAGGACATGGTTGTTCCACTAGTGTCACGGCTTGGCCCAGGGATGTGGGAAAGGGAGTTCCAGCAAATCTTCACAACATAGAGAGTTGTTCCAGAACGGTTCTCTGAGCAATTTCTCAGTTACCTACTATGAAGTGTCTGACCATCATTATGGTCACCAAGGTAATCCAATGGTAATAATGCAGTTGTTTTATTTTTTATTTTAAGGTATAGAAAATGCGTTCCAGACTGGTTCTCTGAGCAGTTCCATACTATGATGCAGACAAACAAGATTGATTTATTGATTGATGTATTTTGACTTGTGTGATTGTTCCTACTATCGGCCTACACGTTTACAACTGTTGAAGACCTGACTCAGCCTCTGTTTAAATGTAGCTTGTCGTATTGTCAGTGGAGGAAGCGTGTGTGCTTTTGAAAAGGAAGTACATCTCCCTGACCAGTTGCCATAACAGCGATATGAATGCAGATCCTGCCTCTGTTTTCGGTCACCCTGGCCCAACCCCATCAAATCAAGAAGCACAGTGTGGCCTTTCATGCAGAACATCCTCTGCGTCAGTGGAGTCTATGACACGGTCGGAGGATGTGACCTCATGCGATGGCAATTGGATGCAAGGGTTTGAGCCAGGACTGCCTCTTGAGTTCTGAGCACTGGCTTCCACTCACTCCCTCACCGTGGAAGCACAAGCTAAGGGGAAGTTGGACACTGTGGAATGACTCTGATCCACTGCCTATTCAACGTGCGCTTCTCAACTGTCATATTTTCAAAAGAAAACGTGTTCTTCGCGGAAATATCAGTTAAAAGGTCAAAGCAACTATAGTTCGCTTTTGCCACGTACGCTTCTTCCTTTGTTTTGTGTGGCCTGTGTTTGGCTTGGAGAGAACACGTATATTGAGGTCTTTTTTTCTGTAATGTGGCTACCTCAAGTTTACATTCCAGAACTCAAGAGTTCTATCTTGAGGCAACAGTGGGGGTGGAGGAGAAAAGGCATGCCTGTTTTGTATGCATTGGGTTTGTTCATTCAGAAAACGATGGACTAACACAACCCTATGATAGGATAAGATCGTAGGGGGAAAACAATGGCCTAAATGTGTGATATATATATGTCCAACCCATTGGTGAGCTATCTCTGACTTTAGCATAGTCACAATCAGAACGTCATGGAAAACGGCTCCCCTGTGGTTGTGAAAGTGAGAGAAAAAAATCCTACTACTTCTGCTTTTTGTAGCTGCAGGTTATTTTTGGCCTTTGCTCAGCGACACTACACAGACACATTCCTCTCCTCTACCATGGCAAAGGTACTGGACTCGATTTAACAACCTGCTCTTCGGTACCGCGAAAATAAAACCTGCTTGTATCGGTCTGGATCAATCAAAAGTGGATGGTCTGGATGGACGCGTGCGCTTCATGCTGTGTATTGATCGTGTGTGTGTTGTGTTCCTGTAGGTGTGTGTGCCTGGTCTGATGGTAGTAACCAGCGTGGGTTCCCTGTGAGAGGACACCCCCACCCCCCCTTGTGAAGCATAATGGAAGTTCAGGTAAGCTACACTGCAGGACCAGCGGTGTAAGGGTTAACATGAAGAAAACGGGCCATTTATTACCCACTTTAGATTGAACTGGTTGATTTGTACACGAACCGTTAAAAAGCTGTTTGGTATTTCTGTTTCTCAAGACCCCATGGCCGCAAGGCACGGAGTGCGTGGCCAAGTACAACTTCAAGGGTACAACGGGTCAGGATCTGCCTTTCAACAAAGGAGATGTTCTGACCATCATTATGGTCACCAAGGTAATCCGATGGTGATAATGGAGTAGAGGTTTTTTTTTTTTAAGGTATAGAAAGTGCGTTCATCTTTCAGCTGCCGTCTATATAATCTTCACGGAATGTTGCTTGTTCTTGTCATCCCAGAAATGTAATCTCTCAGTGTTGAGTTGTTTTGAAGAGCTGAGGTGATATGTTGTCTTTCAGGACCATAACTGGTACAAAGCCAAAAACACAACAGGCCAAGAAGGAACCATCCCAGCCAACTACGTTCAGAAGAGAGAGTGCGTCAAGTCAGGGGGGAAATTGAGTTTAATGCCGTGAGTACCCAACACGATTTCCTATGACATTGTAACGGTTGCCATGGACATTTCTCTATTTCAATTCATTAGGGCACATACAGTCCATTAGAATTTGTCTGCCTCCATTGCCTTTGCACTCCCTCTTGATATGTTGTTAGTTACAGACAGCAGGTGGCTTGGTAGTCGTGGCAGGGTTGCCATTGTGAGGTGGATGGAAGCCACAGCTGGGCCAGGCTGGGCTGGGGCCAGGCTGGACTGGGGCCTGGCTGGACTGGGGCCTGGCTGGACTGGGGCCTGGCTGGACTGGGGCCTGGCTGGACTGGGGCCTGGCTGGACTGGGGCAGGGCTGGGCCAGGCCGGGCCAGCCTGGGCTGGACCTGCCTGGACTGAGGCCGGGCAGGGCTGGGTCCTGGCTGGACTGGGGCCGGGCAGGGCTGGGGCCTGGCTGGACTGGGGCCGGGCAGGGCTGGGTCCTGGCTCCACAGCCCTGTAATTGCAGTGCACTTGTGTGTGCTTTCCGCTCGACTGTTTGTGCACTCTGCACAGTTTCCTGTTGTTTTCCGTTCAGACGCTGGCAATGAAGAAGCCTCCTAATTCAGCCAAAAGAGTTTCGAAGAATACGAGTGTGCGCTTATCTGCCAATCGTCTTTGTTTCGTATGCGTTTAAATCTGGATGTGTAACTAGTAGTTTAACCTTTGTGCTCTCATTGATATATGTCACAGGGGAGTTTTTGTGTGTGTGTGTGTGTGTGTGTGTGTGTGTGTGTGTGCGTGCGTGCAAGCGAGCATACATGCACAGGATGTACAACTGAGCTGTTATTCTGATTTGTCTGCAGCTCGCTAGTGTACCCCCAGCTGCACCCCTGTGTTTGACGCTGTCTCCCCCCACCTCCCCACCCCTCCTCCCTCCTTCCAGATGGTTCCATGGCAAGATAACCCGGGACCAGGCGGAGCAGTTGCTGCACCCCCCGGAGACTGGCCTATACCTGGTGCGAGAGAGCACCAACTACCCCGGGGACTACACCCTGTGCGTGAGCTGCGACGGAAAGGTGGAGCACTACCGGATCATCTACCTCGACGGCAAGCTCAGCATCGACGAGGAGGCGTACTTTGACAACCTCATGCAGTTGGTGGAGGTGAGGACAGGGGACGATGCTAGCTGTTGAACAGCCTCGGTGCCATCTGCTTTCTGCAGCCTCACTGTGTGTGCATCAATATGGAGCTTGATCATCCTGGTTTTAATGAGGTCCTGCAGCCATTGTCTCACGCCACAGCTCACTTACACTGTAGTTCCTGGAACAATTACTGAACAGGAAGTGACCAAGAGGAAGTGAGGCGTATATCGGAGATCGTTGAACGCCAGTGGGTTTCACTTTCAAGGCCAGTCTTCTATATCTAGTTACTAATATATTTATCAGGAAACAAGGTGTTTAAAATTAAAACTAGCCATTGAAGGACACGACAGACTTGAAGAACTTACTTCGACGTTTTTGACTACGCTGCCCCCTCTTGGTCGTAGGAAAGTACTAGCAAATGAGCGCTGGTTTTCATTTTTAGCTCCACAATTTTTGGTTTCCACTGAAGGATAAATCTTTACTGATGGATAAGGTTGCTGTTTAAAGTTTCTGTTCCGCCATCTGTATGCAGCACTACACCAAAGATGCGGACGGCCTGTGTACCAAACTGATCAAGCCCAAGTTGGAGGAGGGGACGGTGGCAGCACAGGATGAGTTCTCCAGGAGTAAGACCACCGTATTCAATCTGCTACCCTCTCAGCCAATCGCTAAGGAAGCTGTTTTAAACTGATGGGCTGTAACATCCAACCCATATGTATCCATCTATTTCTCAGGTGGCTGGTTGCTAAACAGAAAAGAACTCAATGTTCTCCAGTCCATTGGAAAAGGAGAGTTTGGAGGTAAGTGGTCTCTCCCCCCCCCCCCCCCCCCTCTACTGGCTGTTTAAATTGATTATGTGACTCGACTATCTGGTACTAGGATCGTTCTTGTTCTTACCAACAAAGATCTCTGCATTTTCAGTCATCTGAAAAAGCATGCGGTCGCTCTAACCGATGTCCTCCTTTCAGACGTCATGGTGGGAGATTACAGAGGAACGAAAGTAGCCGTCAAGTGCATCAAACACGACGCCACAGCGCAGGCCTTCATCGCTGAAGCGTCGGTCATGACGTGAGTCCCAGACCGCTGGCCTTTAAACCGTTTCTGTTCCCGTCCTGCAATAACACATTATATTCATGGATTGGTGTTTCATCAACAATAGTGAACGCCTTTCTTCCTGCTTGCAGGCGACTGAGACACAATAACCTGGTCCAGCTTTTAGGAGTGATTTTAGAAGAGAAGGGAAGCCTGTTTATAGTCACTGAATACATGGCTAAGGTAGATCAAATGGAATCTAATGGTTAATCCAATACAACAAGGTATAGAGGCCCTGATGAACAGCACTGATGGTCTCCTGTTTGTTTTCTGTTCCCAGGGAAGTCTTGTGGATTACCTGCGTTCTAGAGGGCGGACAGTGCTTGGGGGTGATTCTCTCCTCAAGTTCTCGCTGTAAGTGTGTCCGGAGATCAGTTTGACAAAGACCAGCCTTTCGTTCGTTTTGGTCAGGTTTTCGGCTCGTCAAACGGGACGTTGGGTTGATGGTTCTGAAGCGCGAGTGAAACGTTGATCCTGGTTGATGCCTTGCCTGTCTTGCTGCAGGAACGTGTGCGAAGCGATGGAGTACCTGGAGAACAACAACTTTATACACCGGGACCTGGCAGCTCGTAATGTGCTTGTGTCAGAGGACAACATCGCCAAAGTCAGCGACTTTGGTCTGACCAAGGAAGCCTCCTCAATACAGGACACTGCCAAACTGCCGGTGAAGTGGACCTCACCTGAGGCTCTGAGGGAAAAGGTACAACCTCATTTCAACGTTGATTTCATGCCATTGATAAGACCTGTTTTACGTTCATTGAATGTCGTTCTTTAGCACGCTGCTTCTTCTATTTTGTCCATGGGTAGAAATTCTCCACCAAATCAGATGTGTGGAGTTTTGGAATACTGTTGTGGGAGATATACTCATTTGGGCGGGTGCCTTACCCGAGAATTGTAAGTACCACTCTTCGTCATTGAGTTTGTCATCATTCCTTTCCACATTCTATGTCATGGCTCTCTGCCCCATTTTCTTGTAATTTTTGCGATCTGCTTCTCCACCGTCCTCTCCTCAGCCACTTAAAGAGGTAGTACCACGCGTAGAAAAGGGATACAAGATGGATGCCCCGGATGGCTGTCCTGAGGCTGTTTATAACGTCATGAACCAGTGCTGGATCCTGGACCCTGTGGTGCGACCGAGTTTCCGCTCCCTAAAGGAGACGATGGAGAATATCAGAGCCAAGGAGCTTTACCAGTAGAAGGGGGGTGGGGGGAGAAAGAGGGGGACGGGGGAGAAAGAGGGGGACGGGGGGAGAAAGAGGCTGACGGGACCAGAGAGGTTGAAGAGGACTGACCTCGTTTATTCTTATTTTTTATTGGACTGTTTTGACCATAGCCCGAGATGTGCACCAGATCTCAAGGACTGCAGAAACTCCCCTCCTTCATATCTTTACGATTAAAAACGTTTGTTTTTGTTTTGAGCGTTTTCATTTGTTGAATGTTTTTCAGGCAGACCTGGGTTGTAAAATGTATCTTTATGTTGATGTTTGCCTCATGTAACGTTTGACATCTTCTGAGTTGAAACCCTTACCTCAGGGTGTGTCAATACCACTAGTACTAGTACTAGACATGTTCTGCTGTGTCAAATCTACTTTGATCTGATTTATGGTACTAGTAGGGTCTTACGCATTACGTCTCTGATAAGCAGTGAAAGTGAATGTGTAACTAGTGTATCAATCTGTGCCAAAGTGCCTCTTGAACAGAGATCAGTTTGCCTCCTTACAACTTAAGTCATTCTGACATCTTTTTATTATTTTTTTTACATTTTTATGTTTTGTACTTTTTATTTGCTTTGTATGCGTTTACTCCCATGACCATATTTTCATCTCAAAGGAAGCATTTAAACTTGAAATCACGAAACATTTGTCTCGCTAATTCTATATTTGAACATTTCAGAAGGTATAAGGGGTTGGAATTGGTTTAATCCTAAATGGTATTCGTTCACGGTAGATATACACAGACATGAGACATTTTCTGATTTCAGCGCCGGTGAGTACAAGGACGTTGATGGGAGCCAGTAGACATAGGAATAGAGGGCATGTGGAAGGAAACACTTTTCCTACTGATGTTCATTTTGTCCTAATTATAATTATTAAATCATTCCATTTTAAATAACAACGAAACGTGCATTTTTTGTGTCACAGCAAACTGTAAAAAAAAGTAAACAAAAATAAACGTTAGCAAAAAAACTTCGTTGAAAGGAGGAACTACTAATTTGGTTGCAAGAGCTAATCGGAATTGTTTACTTGGTGCAACGCAATGGTGCCACAAGGAAATGAACACTGAAAACAAAGCGACACGGAGAGTACTTAACGTCACCGGCACAGCCACGGAAGAATGGACACAGAACCTGATGCTTTTTACCGAGAGCTGCCGAAGGTGGTGAGTAAACATTGGAAGCATTACCTTAGTTAGCTCAGTGGTCAAAAGTGATGAAATTCATCGATACTGTTTGTCCCAGGAGCTACATGCCCACCTCAACGGTTCTATAAGTTTCTCCACAATCGAGAAACTCATCGCCCGCAAGCCTCATCTCAACATTGGACACAGCATGACCGCTATTCAGAGTGGCCAACGCAGGACGTTGGATGAGTGCGTAGGCTATAATATGATTACCACTGTACTGGGTCGGAACTCAGGATGTGGATTAACTATTGTAATTTACGCATTAACATTATTTGTTTGACGGTTAGCTGTAGCCTACTCAATTGACATTGACCTGTGAAATGTTCGTTTTCAGATGTTTTCAGGTATTCAAAGTAATTCATCAGTTAGTGGATTCAGAAGAGGATATTTTAATGGTAAAGTGGACCGTGGTTGCCCTCAGTAGATTATGTCACAAATCAGTATTACAACGATGTATGTACTTTTTTTACTAAAGCGGCATGAAACTTCCGTTCAAATACCAGGTTGCAAAAGATGTCATAAAGGAGTTTGCAGATGATGGAGTAAAGTATCTAGAACTGAGAAGTACACCGAGAGAAGAGAAAAACACTGGCAAGGAGCTTAAAAGTTACTCGTTACTTTACGATGTGGTATTCTGTATGGTGGCTACTCTGAATCACTTTCTATTATTTAGGCTTGACCAAAAAAAAATACGTGGAAACAATCATTGAGGCCATTCGCCAGTGTAAGAACGACGGAGTTGACACTGAAGTCAGGTAGGCAGCCAAAAAACAATTCCAGTCGTTTAGATAATTCGATTGTACGTAGACATGGGTTTAACTCAAGTCACTTTCCTAAGGTTCCTTGTAGCTGTTGACCGTCGAAATGGTACCGAAGTGGCGATGGAGACGGTCAAACTGGCAGAGGAATTCATGCTGTCTACTGACGGTTTGGTGGTCGGACTTGACTTGAGCGGAGATCCAACGGTGTGGAACACACTGCCACGGTCCAACACACACACACACACACACACACACACACACACACACACACACACACACACACACACACACACACACACGGGTGTTTGTCAAAGACTTAAGACCGCTTTCCCGTCAAAAGGTTGGCCATGGCAAATATCTGCTGCCTGCGTTGGAGAAGGCGAAGAGCTGTGGGCTGAAACTAGCACTGCACATGTCAGAAGTGAGTAACCACAGACTTGTAGACTATGTGCAGATATGTCGTCACATATCTGCACGAAGTTCAAATACGTTGTTACTTTTCACTGAAGTCAATTTTCTGGTATCAGTACTCTTTATACTGATACCAAAATATTTTTTACTATAACTATTCACTGAATTTTTGGCGTACATATTTTTTTAAACCTCTTCAGTGAAGGACGTGTGCACTTCCGCCGGCTCTGACCATCTAACCAGGGAGTTTGACATGTTTCAATTAACCAGTATTGCTCCTTGTTTATTCAAGGTCCCCTCTCAGATGGAGGAGTCTGATTTGCTGCTCAACATTCCACCTCACAGGATTGGTCATGGTACATTTTTACACCCTGAAATGGGCGGGTCCCAGGGCCTTGTCGATAAGGTTCAGAAGAACAACATTCCTCTAGGTAAGAAATACTTTTTTTGGTTAACGAAAAATAAAAGTAGGATAACATGACTGTTTGTTCCTCTCTTTTTTTCTTTTACAGAATTATGCTTGACCTCTAATGTCAAAGGTCAAACAGTACCATCCTATTCCCAACACCACTTCCCATATTGGTACCAGATAGGACATCCCTGTGTGATCTGTGTAAGTCTTCTTTATACGTACAACCATGGCAGAGGAACCACCAGGGTCACATGCAAGCATTGGTAATCGCTCTGGTCTTTTTCAGACTGACGACAAGGGAGTCTTCTGCACGGACCTCTCTCTGGAGTACCAGCGAGCAGCCTCGACCTTCGGGCTGAGTCGTGAGGCTGTGTGGAAGCTGTCCCAGCAGGCTATAGACTGCAGCTTCGCCCCAGACACGCTCAAGGAGCAGCTGAAGCAGAGGTGGACAGAGCTGAAGCCAACAGTATTTCAATAACAGTGTTTTAAGAAGTCGTCTACGCCAGAGGTTTACAACCCTGGTCCTCAGGGTCCCCCTCCCCTCCCTCCGTTCTACGTTAGACGGTTCTCTGCTGGTTGAAATAAGTGGGTCGTTAGCTAGCTACGCAGAAGCCTAGTGACGACCTTTTGTTTCAACCAGGTGTGTTTGAGCGCTGTTCTGCACCGTGGGTGGACTAGGTGTGAGTAGAAGATGTTGCCCAAAGTCCTTTGTATTAAAAGGGAGGGAGGTGTTAAGATGTTCATGTTGTTTTTCAAACAGTTCTAAAGCTCTTAATAAACATGATTAACCAGAACTTTTGGTTGGTGTATTGGTCGCTTCAGCATACTGTCACAGAAGACATCCTGATTAAACATTCAAAGGACCAAGTGTATCAAATGTTTATTCGTTACACAATACATAATGTCGCACATTTAAAAAAAAGAAAAATACTTTTAGCTAAATCTGTCCACTCGGATGCTTCTCATCCACTGAAACATCAAGTGTCTCCTTTCCAGACACCACGGACAGGACCTGAGCTGCAGGTCCTTTAGCTTCACTGTCCAGTCTGGGGTTTCAGGACTGCTTGTTCCATCCTCATACCCGCTTCCCAAATTTGCCTTTCTTGTCCTTGCTCCTCCTCTTCAGTTTACTGGGCTGTGAGTCTCCCTGTCCTGGCCCCTTGGTCCCTCCATCCAGCTTCCTCTTCTTGTCACTGTTAGAAAAGACAGCGTTAGGAGAACACGAGACAGAACGCGCTCTGTCCACACGCAACTGTTCTTCCCCTCGTCTCACCTTTTTATGCTGATGATAGTCGTGCCCCCTGCTTTCTGCAACACCTGGTCCCATTCCTCATCATCTCCTCGGATCTTGTACCTGCGTGATGACAGTAAGAGCTGACTGTAGCAGGAGCTTCCACCAGTACCTGCCTGCTCCTCCTCCTCCTCTCTCTCCTCACTGCATACTCACTGTGCCAGGTCCATGTCCTTGACCTTCTCCATCTCCTGTTTGTGCTTCTCATCAAACTCCTTGGCTGCCTCATTCTGACACGGACAAAAGCTCTGTTACTTTTGGTTACGTTCCAACTGAGACCTGGGGCCATTATCCTGAAGGTTTTATTCTTTTCCCTGCTCCAGCACATATGATTCAAATGAATGGGTCATTATCAAGATCTGTGGACGCCTGATCATTCGAATCAGGTGTGCTAGAGCAATGAAACTCTTATGTAAACGCTGTGAAAGAGGGGCTCCGTACCAGATCGTCATTTAGCGACCGAACTGTCGGCTCCATTTCGATGTCTTTGGAAGTGACCATCTCTGCCTCGACGGCCTTCTCCTGGACCCTGTTGAGGAACTAGGGAGAAGAGGAATGACGATCCAATGACAATCTGTGACTCTGGCTGGTGGATTCTGTTTAAGAAGTCTGCTCACCTGCACCACTTTGCGGATGAGACGATTAAACAGACCCATGAGCTGACTGCTGGGAAGGTCGATCTCTCCCTCTAGAGTCTCTACAGACTTGTGCTGCAGCCCCACTCCCAACAACAGCGCCTGGGGGGAGGGGAGGGGGCAGACGTTCTCAAAGGAGGGACAACACTAGACATCACATAAAGAGGGAGGAGGGGGGGGGGGGGAGTGCGTGACAACATGCGGAGCTGGGCTTCCTTACACACTGGGCCGCAGAGAAGGACACGTCTCCCAGCTGCTTGAGGAAGAACATGCGGGCCACGGCCGGGATCAGGTCCATGATGAGATGGTAGTCCACCATGTTCCGGGAGTACATTTCCAAACGCTTCAGGTCGTAGGGGCTGAACTGGGCTGCCAGCTCAGAGCTGCTGAGCGCTGTGGACAGATGTGGAGGTAGATCCTTGTCACACTGACAGGGTGAGTGAACTGGTCTCCTGTTAGTCTTTTGTACAACATTTTTCACATTTTACCAAGAGTCTATTTATTATCAATGTAGAGCAACTCATAGGTAAGGAATTTTATGACATCGATTTAATACAATTTAGATAAGTAGGTATGTATTGGGTAGGTATTTTCAAAAGGACCAGGACTAAATAATTCCCAGTGCCTGTCCTTGTGACAAATGGCAACGAACAAACCAATACAGAGTCGAGTCAGTCTTACAGTGAGGAGGGTCCTGCTTAGCGTTCTTGTTCTGCAGGATGTTAAGGGCCATGCTGGGACTGAAGCTGCTGAACTGGAACGACAGCAGAGCCAGGAAGCGTCTGCGGAAGTCTGCAAGGGAGGACAAGTGATGGGATTGATCTACTTGATCAACGAGGAGCCTTATAAGGGGGAGGGGCCTCGTAAAGGGGAGGGGCCTCGTAAAGGGGAGGGGCTTGAGAGGTGCACCGCAGGAGAGGAGCCTCACCCTTCCAGAAGGCAGACAGCCACTGGCCCTGCTCAGGGGCCTCGTCTGTGTTGAGCTCCTTCAGCATCACGCAGGAGTGCTCCCCCGTCAGGTCGTTCTGGGGGGACGGGGACGGGAAGGGGGGGACGACAAACAGCAGAGTTTTAGAGCAAAGCAGCGACGCGACGCCTCAGCGGGGAATAATACGATGGGATTTGTTTTGGACTTGCGACATGCTACTTACAGGAGTCTGGCGTAAATAGACTGGGATGAAGCCAGCTTTCTTCCAGAACCTATCAAGTATATCGACCAATACAGTGTTACTATCCTAGGACAGCAATTCTGGTGCAGCATCAAGACAAACAAACTGTACATGCAGCCGCAAAAACCCAATAAACAACAAGACAAATCGAAGGGCGGGCTACAGTTCATGGCTGATGGCAGCTACTGCTCTAGGAATGCCCCTCTAGCTCTGCAGCTCTTCCTTTAGATGACTGTAACACGGACCTGAGCAGCTGGGAGGTGAGGCCGTAGGAGACCCCCAGGTAGTCCAGCCTTTCAGCCCTCCTCTCAGACAGCTTCAGCAGGAGCGGTGGGAGGTCCTTCCTGGGGGACAGCACCTCTGCCAGGAGACTGACAGCCTGCACACAACATCGTTACGGGTTAATGAAAAACAATACATCAAAAGCTGAAAAACAATGGATTCTAGAATAGCTTTAGTATTTTGTATGTTCCTCTCTTTGCTGGAAAGACATCATACACCTGGGCTGGCATGGACTCTGCAGTTTGATAATCCCAGCATGATTTAATATTATTTCCCCAAACATTGTTATTATATCACAGAATGCTTATCTTTCTCTGTCAAGCCATTCAAAGTTCTAAGTGTCATTACCTCACTGCTGACTGAGGTAATCTCGCTGGTGGCAGTCTGGGCGTTCTCATCCATGAAGGGAAACCGGCCCTCGTAGTACAGCTGCAACTGCTGCAGGGCCCTGGTACCGTAGCCCATCTACACACACACACACACACGCACACACACACACAAAATGAACCGCTACTCAGCAGACACCTCATATTCAGTGTCCCCCATAACCACACGTGTCTCTGCTAGAGGAGGAAGACGGCTTCTCTGGAGGACTCACCCCTTGGTAGTCTGGGTTGACGGCGATACGGACCACCCTCCCTCCGGAGAGACTGCCAAACTCTGGATCTTGAAACTGGCAAAAGCAGGAGAGCGTGTGGGTCGTACTGGTATGGTGACGCGGTAGAGCGTTGAAGTCGCTAGCTAGCTAGCTAGCAGCTAGCTAGCAATGCTAGCTGGTGGCGTAGCTTACCTGTTCAGAGACTGTCCAGGGGATGAGGTCACCCGAGGCCTTTTTCCCTCTGGATAGACTGTTGAGGATAGACTGCCGTGAGATCTCTCCCTCCAGACATACCTGAGGGGGAGGGGCATGAAGACAATATGATGACCATGTTCCCACCATCCACACCCGCAGACCCACTCGGAGAGAGCGGTCGCGCGTCTCACCTGCACCACAGCCAGGACCTCTGGTAGAGCATTCTGTGTGGGGGGGACAGGAGGCAGAAGGCAGAAGAGGTGGTGCGCCGGGGCATCCGACAGCAGCTGGAGGTCGTTGGGGGTGTTCTGAAAGCAGGGAGACTCATGGTCGAACGTGCAGAAGGAAGGCCAACATGGACAGTTCTTCCGTTCCAAATGTTCCACGGTAGACTCTACCAAGCTCCTCCCCTTACCTTGTAGTGCGATGCCACGTAGAGGGCCATGAGTCTCTGCAGGAAGGCCTCTGATGCCTTGTGGTAGCAGAAGAGCGTGTCTCTGTTCACGTAGTATCTGAACAAACGGTGCTTAGGAACACATTGAAAGGAGGGAACGTAATCTGGTACATAAAAGAAGACGGACTCGGATGCGAGATGGGCGTGGCTGGAGGATACAGGTCACAGGTCTGAGGCAGGGGACAGCCAGAGAGAACCCTGGGAATGTTCATGCAGTCCAGACACAGCAGCTCGTTCAGCCACTTCTCTACGGGGTCTCCTGGGGCGTACCGAATGGACTCGTGCAGAGACACCTCGTGAAGGGACCGGGCTGCAAGAACGGGAACGATTCACATCAAGCACGGACCGTTTTTTCTAACCAATCAAAGCTGAGAGCTCCCTGAGGAGTGGTGCTGGTTGGCTGACTGGCTGGCTGACCTGCTGCCAGCCTGGCTGTGTTGGTATTCCTGTTCTCAGCTGACAGACTCTGCTGGCTGTCTGCACTCTGCTGCCTCAGCTGCTGAATCAGCTTCAGGGAAAGGGAACGACCTGTGCCCTCGTACCTGGCAGAGGGAGGGGAACGAGGGAGGAGGCAGAGGGAGGGGAACGAGGGAGGAGGCAGAGGAAGGAGGCAGGGATTCAGAATGAGCGAACCAAATCAAAATGAACGTTTGTTTCGACCTTTCTAGAAACCATGTGATCCACTTTTAATAAAGTCATTCATCCGACGTCATCATTTGCAATGGATAACGTCAGCATCTATTTCAGCGGTGAGTTCTGAGACTTGAGGAGCCTGCTGTGAATACACTCCTCACCCGTTGATGGTTGAAGCCATGAAGACGAGGTAAGGTCCCAGGAGCTTCTTGACCAGGGGGAGAGGGATGGCAGCTGCCTCGTCTATGACCAACAGCTCTGCCTGGCCCAGCTTCACCGCATCAGCAGGGTGGATGTACTGTCCGGCGGAAGGTCAACACAATTCATATCCTCCCGTCAACTCGCATGTCTGCATAAAGAAATACGTGACCTTTGACCCGCGACACGGCGAGCAGTGATGGCAGCCCCAGCCTGCTAACCTGTATGGTCTGGCGATGCTCTTTGAAGATGTTAACGCGCACCACTGCCTTGTTGAATTCTGGGTTCAAAGACTGGATGATCTCGTAATCCAGATGCTCCTGGTGACCGGACAAAGACATGAATCGACCCAGTAATCCTGTTGAGATTTCCATAGGAACTACGCTTAACTACAGCTTCCTGTTGGAACCGGCCAGAAGGTTTACCTGATATTGTAGGGCATCGAAACCTTTGAAGATGAATTCAAACAGGGTGTGCAGGTTGTCTGGGCTGGGGGAGGTTATAAAGATGTTGGAGTAGCTGTGGGGAGAGATGGAAGAAACCACACATTACTACAACAACAACAACAGCAGCAAGGCAGAGGAGCATCGCTCACTAATGTTTTGCTGCTACATTTCATGACTGTAGAAACTCCTAGAACAGGTGAAGGAGAGGCTAACATTACCCAAAAGCCACTGCTCCCGCCACAGCCAATCCAAGTGCAGCAGACTTGCCCCGTCCACGGGCAGCTGTCAGAGCCACCGTGCTCCTCAGAGTCTTCTCTGAGATGGCCTCGATGAACTTCAGCACTGCCTTGGCCTGACCGGACGGCAGAGAGAGTGTGGGGGGGGGGGTGAAATCAGGAGACCGGAGAACGGAAAGAGGGCCTGCACGATGGCTGACGGGTGGTGTTCAGGAAACGATACTGAGAAGTGACTGGAGTGTTGGAGGATCGACGTACCTGGTCCATGGTCTTGCAGCTGTCCACAAGCACACCGACAGGCTGCGTGTCCTGAAGGGACTCTTTCAACTCCTTCAACTCCTGTTCCCGAGGAGACAGGCTGTCCTCCTGCATGAAGGGGAGAGGGGAGAGGATTCTCATTCCAAAGCCAATGACTGACAACCTCAGCATGGGATGTTTTGAAGCACGTGAGCTCACCTGAGTCTTGGGAGGGACTGGCTTGATATTGGCTATGTGGCTGGAGATGGGTAGGACGTTGAGCTGGTCGTCAATGGCGACGCAGGTTTGGCAGGATGACAGAGACAGGATGAACCTGGGAAACAAGCGAGACTGATTAATGCCACCGCAAGAGATCCCTTGGATTAACGTAGAGCTGGGTGACGTAACTGGGGGGGGGGGGGAACCCTGCTACTGTTTTATTCCCCAGGCATAGTTTAACATAACACATTTAACAAGAGTGCTGAGAAAATGAACCAGACTGGCTTTAAGCCATAGCTGACCTTTCATTGAATCTTCCAACCACATCTTGATGAGCCTCAGTTCTGTACCGGGAGTGGACGTCCTAGTTGGACAAACGACAGCGAAGCGGAGTTAACTCATACAGGCGCTAAGAGTCTGACACGGTGACAGTCCAGCGAGCACATCTCAGCTGAGGCCCAGCTAGAGGGTTTACCATTGTCATTGTGTACAGCTGCTTGAGGGAGTTCATGGTTCTGAGAAGGATAACCACTATGCCTCCTCCTTCTACTGTTTCAATGGTTCTGGCCAGAAGATTGGGAGTGAGCGCTTCAAAGTCCTGTGGGATAGAGTTGGCCAGGATCAGGTAGACTGACTTCAGGTGGGTGAACTGGAACATGGCAATGGTCCTGTCAGTCATGTCAAGGTGGGACTTACCTGAAGGACGCACATGCCATAGGTGTTGCCCAGGATCTTGTGGGTCTCGTTGTAATAACAGTAGCGGATGTTGGTCGCGGCTATGAAGAGCTCAAACGGGTCGTCCTGCTTCAGGTTCAAAGTTCCGGTTTTGATCTTCTTCTGCAGCTGCCTCATGCGCTTCTTACGGTTGCTAAACAACGCATCATAACACTTTAACACCGCCATAGTATCAAGTATCAACGTACTTTACACACAGTTCGCGAAAGGTCATTTACCTGCTAAACCCCAGCTCTTTCTTGTAACACCAGAGAACCGAGGGTCGAGCTCTGACTGACGCTTTGGACAACATGTGATGCAAGATGACAACCTAGACGAAATTACAATGGGATGGTTGAGAGTTAAAGACCGATCGTTTATCTCCGAGGGAAGACAAATGAGGTTTTATGGTTTTAGCTAGGTACCTGGTCTTTTCCGTGATCTCCAACCACCACAAACATGGTACGGTGCTGCAAAGATACTCCATTCTCTATCTGGACCCGGATCCGGTTATCCACCTTCTTTCGAAATGTGGCCATGATTCTTATTCAAAATAGATTTAGAATACACACAAGAAATTCAAACCACAGTAAC
The DNA here is from genome assembly GCA_036571765.1 of Plecoglossus altivelis. Lineage (NCBI taxonomy): Eukaryota > Metazoa > Chordata > Actinopteri > Osmeriformes > Plecoglossidae > Plecoglossus > Plecoglossus altivelis. The sequence goes on from BROE01000003.1 coordinate 16,412,398, forward strand.
GTATAACTTTGATTATGTTACTATTTTAATATAAAACTACAAACTAGAAAACTAGCTAGCTTAATGTAGTGTGAAATTATAAACGTTAATATCGTACCTGGCACTACAGAATCCCCAGATGGTTTAATAAGTTCTTCCCCACAAACGTAATTATTCGCTGTAATACGGTGAACTCACCATCCAACAAATAGCGTAAATGTACAAGAAAACCGGTTTACATTGGAGCGAGCTACAGTTTACATGCCAGACGTCATGCTGCAGATACACTCACGTGGGGACGGGTGAAGAAAAAGGACCCCTGATCGGACGTCAGAAAAATGCGACTTGTACACACTGGTGCCTAGTTTATTGCCCGAGTTAAAGGCAACCCACCCCATGTTCACGTTAGTATTTTTTTGCTAAATTTTGTAAGCTTTTAACTAGGAATACGAGTCTCTTACATACCAACCACGAAGCAAATATAATGCAACACATCTTTATTGAAATTATTGAAGCAACATCAATTTACAAACGTAAGAATTGGGAGCTTCGTACGAACTAAACAAAACGCTTTTAGAACCAAATAACTTCATGTTTAAAAAAAGGGGGCTGCGCTGCAAAAAAAAAAAAAAAAAAAAAAACGAAATAAAAACTCCCGGGGAATGGACCAGCAGTGGCAGGTATTTTTGTGTTTTATTTTATACAAAAAATAAATTAATGAAATCTTTCAAGTTTACAGGAATATTTGTTTCAAACACAGGCTTTTTTAAAACTGTGACATTAAGGATTTACAGCTTGGCTCATGATTAAACTCGTTAAAACATTTAATATTTTTCAAATATCAAAGCAGGCATACTTTGATCAAAAAGCATGGGAATACCACTGATGAGAAACAAAAAAAAAAAGAAACAAAAAAAAAGAGAAAAGTGTGAGCTTGGGCAAATGCATTCTTGATTCTCTGAAGGTTAAGTGTGGCAAAGGTCGTCAGTCGGTAAGGGGTCAGGTCATGAACAGCAGTCTATCAGGATCGCATGGCCTGGGTGTTACCCCTGGGCACCCCTCTGGGACCCTGTCCTGAGCCCCGCTTGTAGTTCGGTTGATAACCATCCTGAAACAGACAAAGCACACAGGCTAAATCACCGGCATTTTTCTTGGACGTTTCTTTACCTGAGGCAAAGGGACTTGAACCCAGTGTATGACTGACAAGAGGGGATCCTTACCCGCTGGTAGTTACTGTTGGAATAGTCTCGGGGTGTGCTGAATTGGGCTTGTCCGTATCCAGAGTTTGGAGTGTTCGCAAAAGGCGGGCGGTAACCGTCGTATCCACCTAAGGCCAGATACACCTTAAATCATCTACTCACGGAACATTGGGCGTCCATGAATACCGCCAATTAATCAATCAACCAATAGGATAATCAAACCAAAAATCCCTCACAAACTTGGCAAATCCAACACGGCTACAATGGGACTGCTGTAAGCACAGATGCGACTAGCTACCTCGAAAACCGTTAGATGAGCCCCTGTAGCCGTTGACCATGCCCCGGGCATTACGGGGCCCGCCGCGGGCCATGCCCCTACTGTTGTAGAAGGCCTGTGGCTGCCGGCCAAACCCTGGGCCCTGCTGGGAGGGTTGCTGATGCCCAGAGCTGGGCAGGGACTGGTCCTGCGTGTGGAAGGCACCTACTGAAGACATGCAAGTGTTAGGGGGAATAGCTGCGTGTATTTCACTGCTGGAGCATTTGACTGCCAAATTACATTAAAAACCCATCTTTGCAATGCTTTGGTTAAATTAATACATTGTATAGTACACTCTTGACCAAAAAGTGTACGTTTCAGTGTCAACTTACTCTGTGAGGTCGGCATTGAGCATTACAAATACTCTGAATCAAGATGGACACATTACATATTTCAGACTTATCTTGCTAACTAAGCGCGCCTTTTAAAATCGGCGATACAGCAAACTCCAGTTCAGAGCTGGCCCCGCCCCCGCTCACCAGACTGCAGTGGTTCTGACTGCATCTCAGTCTGCTCCGCAGATAGCTGTGATTGGCTACTGAAGCCCTGGCTGTAGTTGTTCTGGTACTGGTTGGCCTGGTTCAATGCTTCCGTCTCATTCGCTGGTGGGACGGGAGCATTGAGGTTGAACACCTGGGGGGGGGGGAACGAGGACACACTGCATTAAACTGAGGAGAAACCAAGACAGAACCTAAGTTCAATCAGGAGTGTGAATAGGATCTATGGATTAACACGTTTGACTAGGCTACTTCAAAAGAAAAAGATGTGCAGAGCTTTCTACTCATCAATCCCAAAATGGCAATTTCAGCAGATTCATCTCCAGTTCCTCTCAAACGTGTTCATCAGAAAAATCGACGAGAAATAGATGTCTTACTGTCTGCATGGACTGGAATGGTGCAGCATTGACATTGATGCCGCTTGTGTGGGGGGACTTGCAGACAGGCTGGAAGACTGGCGTCTGAGAAGAAGGGGGGAGCGTGGAGGAGGGAGGGGGCTGATCTGACGATAAGGACAGGGAGGCCTGGGGGGGAAGGAAAAAGCCAACGTCACCATCATCTATACGATCACATCCAATCCAAGGAGGCTGACTCAGGCATGGTGCCATACTGAGGGGACCTCATTGCAGAGCACCAGGGCAGGCTAATGCTTCAGGCTGGAGCTCTGCAGGTGGCCTTGGATCAGACTGTACCTGGATGGCGTTCATGGAGTCTGGGGGTGGCCGAGGGTCTGGCGTGTGTGAGGGCTGGAACATAGGGGGCGGTGTGGAGTAGGCCTCAGGCGTGGGGGAGACCATAGGGACCTGAAGAAGAGGGAGATCACTGGTCACACACCCTCCCCACACACATACACCTTATGTCAGGCTTTAGGCAGAAGCGATGCAAACAATACTTGACTGTCTTCAGACACTCACTTGCGTGGGTTCAGGCTGTACAGGAGCAGGGTTGGGTTGAGACAGACGGGATTCAGGGTGGACTGGTGGGGAGAGGAATCATCCATACTGTTACATGCAGAATTGCATCATCTACTTGAATGACCCCTCCACATTGGTCACAGTCAAGTCAAAGAACATCTTATAAGAGGAGAACTGAAACTCGAGGGAAACTTCCGGTTTCTGAACTGGTTGCAGCTCCACTGCAGGTTGTACATGGTGGGAAACGCTTGCAAACGAGTGCAGAAAGGATCAACGTTTTTGTCTAGTAAATTTGAACGTTGCGTTCAAGACGGGAGGCAAGGAAATTCTCACTGCTGGGTGTTACCTTTTTTTAAAGTTGCTTTTTTTGTTCTAAAAAGACTTTTTTTTAAACACCAATGACATCATACACATAGAATGCTGGCGCGTTATGGGTAATGACTCACCCTGTAGGAAATCAAAGGGACATAAGCACTCGTTCATTCAACTTCTGACCTATAATCCATGTTAAACTTGCCAAAATAAATCAAATCTGAGATTTCCCAATGACAATCAGGTGAAAGAGACCAATTTAGCCGTCTAGCTCCTTAGACTCCTACTCATTCTGCACTTGCCCCCAGTGGAACTCTGGTGGAACTGCAACCAAATTCAGTAGACTGGGGCCTAATAGGGAGTGAACGGGCTCTTGGTAGACAGGCTCTGATAACCAAAGTGAAGCATGCTGGGACTCACTGGGGGAGCACACCATCTGAGCCAGGTCCATGTTCTGCCCCGGCAGCATCGGCTGAGCTGACACGATGGCTGGGTCGATGGGCTGTCCGTCAAACTCCAGCATGGAATCCTGGGAAATGGACAACGTGCACACGCAGAGAGAGCAGTTAAGAGTCAGACCTTCAGTTCCAACACACCTGACTAAAACAAACAGGCCGTTATCAGGCTGCTGGACAACTTCTTAATGATCCGTTCAGTTGAAACTGGTGTGCTGGAGCAGGGAAACGTCTAAACTAAAGGGCAGTGGATCCTGAGGACCATGGATGAGGAACGCCACTCTAGGTAACGGGCCAATCGCAGGACGGACGAGGGCAGCTCCTCACCTGCATGAAGTCATAGGGTCCTTGCATCTGTGCCATCAGGTCTTGAACCGCCCGCTTCCTGACCACAGGGTCTGCCGGGGGGGAGGGGCTTGCGGCGGCCAATGGGTGGGTTTCTAGCTCCGCGTGGGGAGGGGCTAACTGTACACTCTGCATCGCACCTACCACCTGGGAGGAAGGGAGGGAGGGAGGAGTCAGAGGGTGTCATGGTTACCGCCGCCTAAACACCGTTCGATCCGTGCATTTCTGATCCGTATTCTTCGGATGTTGAGTAAACGTGAAGGCAAACATCTGTGTTCAAAAACCACGGTGACGGTTACCTCTGCTTCCATGGTCCACTCATCTCCCTGCTCCTGCTCGCTGCTGCTGTACGTGCCGTCTGGAATGAACTGTCTGTTTACAAACTGCAGAGACAAGGCCAATGTCAGGTTACCAATGGGGCTACAGTCCGAAACGGCGCTCAGAAACGACGGGAATACTTCTCACCTCTGTGGCTTCCACCTCGATGGGCTCCGTGTAGTCCTCTACGACTTCAGCCTCTGCAAAGGACCGCTCTTTTAAGAACCGAAAACTTACTTCAAAACATATCGGCATCTTACAACTGCTTTAAAATAAAAAAATAAAAAAAACGGTTTCTAACGACTGGTAATGAAAAGTGACCTGGATCGGTGAACTGCTCCTCGGCCTCCGACGACTCCACTGCAGCCGCTGCAGTGAGCTCCTCCACCTCCTCCACCTCCTGCTGCTGCTCCTGCTGCTCCTCCTCCTGCTCCTCCTCCTCAGCGCACACCCCGTTCTGGTGGGACTGGGACTGGCTAAAGTAGCCACTCACCAGCACTCTGTCCAGGCTGTCTTTCAGAGCTTTGTCTGGGGAAAGGGAAGACAGGAGGATCATCAAATCAACATCAGTCCAAATCTGATTCTGTGGACAAGACATTCCCCTTGCCTTTAGGTGCAGGTGCTGCATCAGCCTTAGCTCTGGCTGAATTAGCAATCGCATACCTCCTTGTATCTTCTCTCTCTCTCTCTCTAACCATAATGTCCATTATGGTGATGTTAAGCCATTAATATTTAGAGCAGCGCTTGTCTAAAGCCCATCCCCTGTGCTAAGAGGTCAACTGCCTGAGCTAATTTCCCAAAAGGAAGTCTCCACTGGTGGGGGGGAAGTGTTCCTAGAGGTTGTGACAGGCTGGGCTGGTGGCGATCAGCTACCCCCAGTGTCCCCGCAGAGACCCAGAGCGCTTGCCAGGCGCTTCTGTGTGAACGGGCCCTCAGAGGGGAACCACAGGAGACTGGATAGGACCGCTGGCACACAGCCCCAATGCTGAGTCGGGATAAGCACTTGGCATTCAGCCCCCTGATAGAATGCAACACTGTGTGCATGTGTGTGTGTGTGAGAGAGAGCGAGAGAGAGACACAGACAGGCAACATGGCGTGGAGGAACCGATTCTGCTACAACCACTCCCACCCTGATCCAGCAGTCTAAGGGGTCTCTAAGCAGCACAGCTTAGGATTTAAGAGTCCAAAGTTACAGGAACAAGGGTTAGGAGTTAACTGCTAACTCTTTGTTCCCAGTCCAAGTCCCAAAACACACACACACACACTTCTCTGTTTCTGTGTCACTACCCGTCTACCACAATGTCTCCGCAAATAGTTCCCACACCTGCTGTGCAACCAAATGAAGACATCAGGCCTTGCATAATAAATGCAACTTCCTGTCTAACGAAGAGCTTTTGACACAAACTCAATGACCCGACCCGAGTCGTGAAATCAGGGAGGAATTTGAAACTCAAGGCAACTTTCAACACAGGCCCTACTTAGAATAGAGGAAAAAGAAGAGGAGGACTTTTAGGCAGTTGACGTCAACACATGCACCAAATAGGAGCCTGGTTTCGTAACTTACATGTCGTTCCTGCCACAGCCCTGTCCTTTCCCTCCAACAGCTCCCAAAGGTGAAGGGAAGCCTCTACGTACTGGTCGGTCAACCTGAAAAGGACGACAGTTACTAACCTCTTGTCTAAAAACTCAGTGTTCAGCCATAAGATTTCAGAGTTGTCCTGGTGCGGGCCAGCGGACGCCACCCACCTGGCACTTTGGTCGCGTGCCGGGCCGACGAGCTTGTAGAAGTCGTCGAGGGCGGCGAGTTCGGCGTCTGTGAGCAGCGAAGCCCCTCCGCCCCGCCTCAGCTCCTGCCTCACGGACGCCTCTCCCAGACGTTCCAACAGGAACTGCAGCTCCAGGACGCTCTTCAGCCGTCTCTGCTCGGCCTCCTCTCTCTGCAGCTGCTCTCTCCGAGCCGCCTTCTTCACAGCTTTCTGGATCTGAGGAGGACAAGCGTCTCTTCAGAACAGGGGTGCAAAATGACCCATGACTGAGGGAAGGGGGAGGGGGTGGTCCCCTAACTGTGTGTTGTACATTTTTGTACAACAAAATCTTATGAATTTGAATGCTTCTCATTTAAGATTAGCCAACCTGATATTCACTCCTGAACTCCCCCACCCTCCCCCTAATCTTATGGGGTTCTTGCACACCCCAAACACTCCCTCATAGTTAAACCATGCTTGTGAAAAAAAAACCAAGCTCTTACATCTTGCCCCAGAGTAAGGAAGCTCTTCTGCAACTCTCTGGCAAATTCCAAGTTATTGGTCACTTCCTGGAATTTAGACAGGGCCTCCTAATAGGAACAGGAGAAACGAGAGAGCCTTTAGGAAAGCAGAGAACACGACGTCCAGTACGGCCTACTAACTCCAGTAGGATGAGTGTGATAAGGCGCCTCAGGTCTCTGGACCTACCAGCTGGTCCTGGTTGAGACGCTCCCCTTTATTCTTCTTGGCTTGATAATCATCCAGTTTGCCCTGGAAAAACAGCATGTTGTTAAGAGGTGTAGGCAAGAGCTTGTTTACATACTCCCAGATACAGATTTGTTTCCGACCTCAAATGTTCTCTTCTGAAAAGCACTATTGCCCAAGGCTTTTCCAAGAAATTGATGCAAGCCAATATTAGATTTCTAAGGGCATAAATAGTAACGACAGTCCACCTGGCTAATTTTATTGCAGTTTCTAAAACCGCTCCAAGGTTGTCAGCAACATAATTCATCAGTAGTAGAACCTGATATCCATTCAAGAGAGCTCAAACAGTGAGCTCATCCAACAAGCTAAACAAAACAAAAGTGAAACCAACAACATTACTGAGTGTTGAACTGACTGCGCCAAAGCATCGGACATTGATATCGTTACAAAAAGAGGACAGGCTTTGTCAGCTAAATCTACCTACAGAAATAGCAGAGTCATCCTCTTCGTAGGTAAACATCAGTAATACTGACAAAAACCGGATGACGCGCCTGTCCCTGCATGACAGATGCACACGATACAGACCGGTTGTCTAACGTATCAAATCTAACGGTTACCCTGAAAACAACTGGAAAATGTGTATTCTATTCCCAACTCGCAATTTTACAGACTTTGTCACACATGCATCCATTTTGCTGATGTACCCACCCGTTACCTAGCAATTACCTTTTTCTTCTCCATGTTGCGAACCTTTTTTTCAATCACACCCAGCACCTGCTTCAAGGCTTCGGTCTGAGCGCCAGATGTCTGTCCCCCGAGGGTAATCTGACCGATCGATCCAGGTGCAGACCCCACTTCCGGGCTAGCGGACTGCACTGTCCTGTTGCCATTCATTGCGGAGGGCATCTATTCGGAGGGAAGGCAAGTGAGGTGATGGAGGAAGTAAGGGAATGTCGTAGTAACATTGACAAGGAAAGGATGACTATAACGTGTGAACTGTCACATGTATAGCCACATTTGCATACACAACCGTCGTGGAAAACGGGTTAACTTGATCAGTTTATCAAAGGGTTGTTATTATTATAAGCGCACTAACATTCCTTGTTAATACCAGCGTCGTACGTCCGATTTTGCGTCTTAACATGCGTGCATTTCTCAGCCTTCAATCTGAGTCGATAACATGTTACACGACCTGGTGGAACATTCTAGACTACGGCAAATGCCAGTCAGGGCGGCATAGCTATTTAACAGAATGAGAAACATTAGAGAAGACCTTATAAACCACCTGTCATCACGACCATGCCAGCCAGAACAGCAGCAGGTGTGACCGCAGTTGGACAGCTTTTCTAAAGCCTTGTTTTAGTGCTAGCTTGTAAGTGTTCAAACTGCACATAGCTATCTGGAAGGTAGCTGGTAAATGAAAGTAGGACGGAAATCATCCTACAATTGAATCGAAATGGCTAGGTACGTAGTAGATTAAAATGTATGCTGCCTCTCAAGATGAAAAGCGAAACAGTAGTTAGCTTGCAGGCTATAACTAGCCATCTTCATCATGGCTCATCCAGAAGGAAACGTAGCATGTAGCAAACTAGCATTAGGCCCACGTTGTTCTGGATTTTCTTACCTCTATTTTAATATCTACGTATCCGCAGGGTAACTTGTTCGAGAGACAAGCAGAATAACCAGATACCTTTGTTGTGTTGATTTCTTGCTCTTTAATTTTCTGAGGGATCCGCCCCGCCGGCCTCACCGACAACTGAGACTGATTTCGTAGGCGAATAAACTCTTTATAACGGAGAAGGTCCCCTTTCCGTTGGTTGTCTCCTTCCTATCCCCACAAAGAACAGCACATTGCGCTGACCGTAATGTTCTGATTTAGCGCATCAGATTTGCTCTTTGGTTCAATCACAACTCTGAACTAGGGTTTCTACCTTGGACAAAAATACCATTACTAACTTTACTTAGTTATATAAATAGTCATATAAAATAGTGTTGCTTGAATATTAATCCGTTGGGCTAGTAAAGAAGATGTTTTTTTTCTGTATATTTTAGGAGTGGATTAATAAAACAGTTTACCGGTGTATCTCAGCGTATCGGTCCAAAAAGTAGTCTGCGCATATACTAGGTTATGTCGATAACCAAGATCGCGTTACCTTTTGAGATGGGAACTCAAGAGTCCTCTGCGTGCATTGGATCTAAAACCTTCCCTTTCAGGCGTCCTAAGAATGCCTGACCAAAAGAAGCAATGTCTGGATTAAAACAAATCAAATTAGCTACATTGAAGCATAATGTTCAACTCTATAGGACGGACACAACGATACGACTTGTATTGCTTTATTGATTTGAATAAATACGTGTTCCGAGGACAAGTATATTGTTTTTGCTTTGTCATGCTTTATGATCAAGTGATGGCTTCTTTTATTATATCTTTTAAAAATACACCGTTTTCCTTAACCTAATCAACTCTATTGATTATGTGTATGCGTGCTGTATCATAAAAGCCGGTATTTTACTATGTACAATCTATTAGACCTCCACTCAATTACCCCAGCAGAGGGCAGTAATATATACTGCAACTGTATGAGTCAAGACTATGTTTCGTTCTTGATATTATAAAATTCTTAGTAATAATACGTTGCCTCCAGTATATGACACAAAATTATACCATATACATTTTTTAAAAACATTTTATCCATGTTGGCATGGACCCCTGAACCTATTTTAGGATTCATACACGGTTTAGGGTTAGGATTAGAAAACACAAAGAATATTTTTGTTTCGTTTTTCAATATACATAATATTAGTGTCAAGACTGAAAGAAAGCGAACAAAAGTCTGAACAATACAGAAACAGCTCGCAAAAGAGTTGGCAAATACAGGAAGCAGTTAACATGGCTGCGCGGCTCTCTGATTGCTCTGCTCCATTGAAAGGGTATTTTCTTTTAGGGATAATACTGATTACAGGAGGATCCCCAGGGGAAGTGAAGCTCCCTTTCAACCAATGACTCATTTCCGTACCCTGCTGTATTTCAGTCAGACAACACATGTAGCCAGAGACAGTTGACCTTATTTTCAGCCAGAGGAGTCAGGGTGGATTGAGGTTTGACTACTGGTCTTGAGTAATTATGACGTTGAAGTTCTCTAAAAGATTGTCTTCGCTGTTCTCTACTCTCTGGGCCTGTTGTGAAGTCTTGTTGATGTCCACTGTGAACTAAACAAGGGCTTTACAAAAAGGAGCCTGTTTCTTCAGATGAGACAGGAAGCAAAGGGCTGATTGTTTCTGTGTCAGAAGCAGTCAACAACAAACCTCGAAATCTCTGATGACAGGAAACTGGCTTGCATGTCTGTGTTTGTGCAGTCTTTAATGCATAACTACCTCTGTCCCGAATGGAGATTGATCAGGAGAGAACTGACCGAAATAAATGAGGTCAGGTATGATATGTAATCAAATTAATGATCAAGAAATAAATATGAGGGCCCTGTCTTAACATGATGTTTTATTACACGTTGTTTTCTTTGACCCAATTCCCCTGCAATCCACAAACGAAACAATGGAACAATTGGTCTCTAACAGTTCAACTGTTTGTTTAGTACTGACCCTAATTTTCCATTTGCCCTCAAATTCCACACAGCCTTCAACTCCATAATGCTCTCGATAGCGAACAAACCAAACAGGAAGTCAGACATAAGTGACACCATTTCCCAAAAGGTCATAGATTATTAACTGTTTGCCTCCCAATCATTTCTGCTAGGAATGGAAGAAGCATAGAAAGTAAAGCTTGTGTTCTGTGTTCTAAGAGACGTGGACCATGTAGGAAGACAGAACTGCTTCATCAGGCTAGTTTGTCAGCAATTCTCTGGATTCGTCACAGAAATGAGATGTCGCCTGGGACGAGATGTTCTCTCATTATTCAATAGAAAGAGATGTGTTGCAATAGATTTACAATCGCAGTCCTTGTTTTCAAGCCTCTTTGGGTTCACGCATGGTACAAGTAAATAAGACGAACGTTAAACTTGAGGGTAGAAAGCAGGGCTGTTAGGATAACTTTCGACATTTCTACCATACTATGTTAGCTCTGTTACTTAGGTCAAGTTGAGCCATCGGGAGTCAGGACATGCAGCTTAGGGTGGTTACAAACAGCATCAGGCTTCCTCACCCTCCAGGAACGCCCTGTCCAACTTATTTATTGCACATCCTCTCCACATGCCCTGTCAAATCGACAGGAAACAGAGAGGGATGAAGTCAGCATGGGCTGTTTGAAACGTGTCATAGAAGTCCCATTCTTAATTGTTCTCTTCCTCGAAGCAAAGGTTTACTCAATTCGGAAGGAGTCTATCATACGACTAAAAACAAACACTCAAACTACGAAGTATCTTAAATTGCCCCCAGGTGCAGTTGGCACAATATTAGCATCTTTAAGTACTCTTCTCTGGAGACAGCCTACTGAATCTGCCACACAACCAGGCTCCAGTGTTTAGCCACAGGGTGCGTTCAGCCTACATTTAGCATCTGCTGGCACAGTTATACCCATCCTACCCTGTGTGTCTGGCCGGAGAAGTAAGTCTAAATTTGCACAACGTGCTTTATCTCCTTACCCAGTCCAACTGCTGGCTCCGTCCCTCCCTCTCACAGGCAACTCTGCATCCTTGGAAGGAGATAAGAGGGTTTCTAGACCAGCATTGGTGAGGATGGGTGTAAATACACAGATAGTGTGGAGAAAGAGAGATATAGCTCCCGTTAGTCTGGTTAACTACGATTAAAGTCCAGTTACATCACTGTCAAACTAGATAAAGGAGTCATTAAATGGATGTAGTTTTGTAATTAAGACACATCATCACAGCCAGGACCTGTGTCTCATAAGGTGTAATGTGCTACAGGAAATAGTTTCGTGTTATTTGTTTTGTGTAGGCCTAAGGGGTCGTTGGTTGAACTCGTGTAGTCACGACTCATTTCATGGGTGTTGGAGCGTAAAACCCTTCTCCAGTTGTTATCTGTCACTTTAAGAACGATTTCCCCCCATTGTTGAACAGTCGTGAGCAGGAAGAGGGACATGAAACCAGAGACGAGGGGGCGATGTATTTAAAAACACGATGCCGCACATTAACGAGACCGCTGCTTTCATTCTTCGAACTATAAAGTCAGGACACGGGGGCAATACAGACGCTCTAAAGAGATGACTTTAGCAAGGATGCTGAATACTGACTGAATGCGAACAGGGACGTCTACGGCACACGTGCCGTTATTTAATTGAATTGCGTTACACGCACTTCTTCTGAAATATTCTCTGAATGTCATATTTCCCCAGGAAATGGTGAGAACGCTGTAGCCTCCATCATCGCAGCAGCAGTCACGTCACATTTGTCGGTGGTGTTACCCGCTGGACTTCATTATTGATGAAAACATCAACGAGGACCGAATCCGCGCGCCACTGACGTCCCCATTATAGGCTCCACAGCAGGTGCAGTGCGTCCGACACCGTTTCAGACGTGGTCTATACTGGACAATCATTTGACTTTATTGACACAACGTGCAAGCTGGATCACAGAACGGGTTTGGTTGATACTTGGGACATATCAAGCAGAAAGACAAATATCGATGATATGTCTTCCGCTATTGAGAGAAAGACGCTGGAGGCTAATGAGTAAGTTGTTTGTAACGTTATCATCATTTTGGGGGGGTTATTCGTTGCACTGGCGTGTTAAATTCAAGGACGCACGATGCCCCCGGGGCTGCCTATATTCATGATATTAGTGAATTCAGGCTTTCAAACAGTAATTGTGTGGTAACGCCGTTTTGAATTAACGTTACATTCTGAGTGGGTTAGAAAAGAAAATGGAAATTAAATAGTTGTAGATGAATCAGGCTAAGCTAATTTTATAGCAGACCTAGATTGTTGTTGTTTTCAGTTTACACTGTGTTTGTATGTACATGATCCACGTTATATTTTCGATGAATTCGGAACATTTGACAAGGTATTCACTTGGCTCACTTCCATAAGTTAAACAAGCTTCGTTAAGATCATTATCCTCGTTAATTCATTATCCTTGACTGTTGGTTAAGATTGGTCTCTTGCTGCTCATTGCCAACAGGGAGCCAGTGGATGAGGTCCTCCAAATGCCGCCAGCCATGCTGACATGCGGCGGGTGCCAGCAGAGCATCGGGGACCGCTTCTTCCTGAAGGCCATCGAGCAGTACTGGCATGAAGACTGCCTGAGTTGTGACCTGTGTGGATGCAGGCTTGGGGAGGTCGGCCGCAGGCTTTACTACAAACTGGGACGCAAGCTGTGTCGTAGAGACTACCTCAGGTTGGCGTGCCACCCTTTACTGATGATCTGGCCACGTTTGTGTCGATAGCGAAATATTGTTGTGTTGATCTACCCATGTAATTTTCTTGCTCGAAACTCTTGCGTTTTCTGAAACTTTGCCTCTCTTTCTCCACTCAGGCTATTTGGGCAGGACGGGCTGTGTGCGTCGTGTGAGAAGCGGATCCGGGCGTTTGAGATGACAATGCGTGTGAGAGATAAGGTCTACCACCTGGAGTGCTTCAAATGCGCAGCCTGTCAGAAGCACTTCTGTGTGGGTGACCGCTACCTGCTCATCAACTCGGACATTGTCTGTGAACAGGACATTTTTGAGTGGACCAAACTCAACAGCAACATGGTCTGAAGACGTTTTCCCTCGTGGAACCTGGAAGGTCTGGCACTGTAGTGTCGTAAGGATGGTTCTAACCGTGCAGGTGAATTCCATGATGGCTCCACGAACAAAATGGAAATGCAAAACAATGTTTAACATGCAATAATTCCTGTTCTTACACGACTACAGTTTTATATAGAGTTTAACTACATGAAAAATGGTTTCTGAAATTTGTTGTAGTCTAAACACTGTTGTATAATCTATCAGAAATGGATTTCCAAACTTTTTGAAGTCATATTTTTGTATGTGCTTGGAAATAATAAATTGGTTGTCCAATCAGTGTTTAAATACCGTTATCTAAATTAGGTGGGTAGCACCCCCTGGTGGTGAAGAACTGGCTCATAAAACCCCCTATACATATTACATATTCACTATAATGTGAAAAAATAAGAAAATACACATTTCTCACCAAAACAATGTATTATTTCTCTTTCAATTGCATTTATTTTTGAATCATCAAGAATTCCCTGAACATTTCATGAGGTATTCTAGAATTCAGACCTTGTGGCCCATCTGCAATCTCATAGGAATGGCCAGTCAACTTGTACAATCAACACACTTTCAATAACATGTATACATTTTATAACATATATATATATGTGTTATTATAGGTTTTTACGTCTTTTACCATTTCGTCCTTAAGTATTTAAATTTAAGCTGTTTCGTTTGTCGTTCACCACCAAAAGGAACAATCGTAGATTCGTCAGTTTACATGCCAGAGCCTACCACCAGGGGTCACTAGAGGCCCGAGTTCACAGACATGCTCGAACGTTAAGGATTTGAGCAGGTATCCGGGGACGCTGCTGTCTAGAACATCAATATTCAAGATGAAAAGTCTTATCTGACAAGGTGTAAATCCAGCTATTTATGTCCAAAATGCTCTGTTGTATTTAAAAAAAAACTCTCTTTCAGAAAAGCTGGTAGACAGAGAATGGAGAACAGAGTTAGGAATGAAGTAGTTTTTTTTCCCCAGTCTACAATTTGCCAAAGCTGTTGAGAAGCGAGTTCTGTTTAAATCTGGTGTCATCACATTCGTCCTCGTCTCCTTTTCATCATGTCTGCCAGCTTTCAGCCCGCAAAACGTGATTTGTCGGTGCTATCCCACGAGCTCCTGCCACCCCAAGTTATCTTTAAAGTCTTAGCGTAAAGAAGCAAAGCCATGGATCCTGCTTGATCCTCTGCGAGGCCTTGAAAGAAAAAAGGCTTGAATATGTCACGTTGAAACATTGGAAGATGCAGTGCTGGTAGACACTAACACGAAGTTCAAGTTTGTGATCGGGAAACAATTTGGGCCACATGGATGGTGGATAGGAAAATGAAGAGAAGGTGAAGGGGAGGGGAGGGAGGGGGGGGGGAATAGCTCAGTACAGAAGCCGTGTGAGTGAGAATGATGTGTTCTCTGGATGATCTGTCTATGGCTTACTGAATGATAGAATGATGAAGGGCCAGACTTCCAATGGAACAGAACCTACCCATGCTAAAATGAGCTGCACATGCACACATGCGCACAGGCACACACACACATGCGCACACACACGCAAACACATACACACACACACACACACACACACACACACACACACACACACATATACACTCACTAACCAGAACATAGAACTCTGTTCACCGCTAATTACAATTACCCACAGAAGTAATGCAAATGCAATGGCCAAATATAAGAATTTGTTTTTTTGGAGAACTAGAGATGAAAGAATCTACCATTGACAAGGCAGATCTTGTATGCTACGCTGGTCGAAGTGCGGTATAGCTGCTGTCTAGCTAAGATACAGGCTTCCTGTCAAGAACTCACTGCTAAGCTGGGCTACCCAGATCATGCTCTGATAAGGCTGCCTTCCTCCAGACTGTAGGAATCTGAGCACAGTTCACTGGGTTTAAGGAGACTGACGCCGTGGAGAAGCTGCCCGTTTCTCCTCACGACATCCCTGCAGAACCCCCCCAGTCCCCCCCTCCCCGCCTCCCCCCCTCCCCCCAGAGCACCAGAGCAGGGCACTAGCCAAGCCGCCTGCTTTCCATCCTACCGCTTTCTTCCAGGAGCCTGAAGACTGAGCTGGCCTGAGCCTTACCAGAGCGCAGGCCTGACTCACACACCAGCCTCAGTAGAACTCAATAAAGCCCTGTGCCTCTGGTGTCATCCTCAGCAGATGCACACAAGGCCGGGAGTGTAGTGCCGTGTTTGTGTGCAGAAGCAGGCCTGGTTTGTGTCCGTTGCCCACGTCATAGCAGGCCAGTGAAGGTAGGAACCGAAAAACATCCAGCTGTGCTCATGGAAACCAAGGAGGCTTTCTGAGGATGAAACCGCAATGTGCCTTGCCTTGTTTCTGTCAAACGGCTCACCCACGGCTGTGATAGCCACACATTGCGCCCCTGCTCATGCCACGGTGCAATGCTTCCTGTCAACAGCAGGTGGCGATACTGTGCTAAGAAGGCAGGACTTAATCGATGGATGAATTATAATACCTAACTGTAATTATAGGAATCTCTGTCTGTCTGTCTTTCTGTGGCTTGATTGTCTGGGCACTATTAGGTTCTTTTTGGGGGCTATTATGCAAAAATTACCTTCATTGCTCATTTATGCGGTTATATAAAATCAACTCATGGCATTTTAATACCCAACTACATCATGGGCACAAGCATCCTTGGCATGGGCACTGCACTCGTCTAACAACAAGGAAGGAATCTCTGTATGTTTGTGGCTCGATTATCTCAAGCATCGGAGGCTGTAAGAACAAAGTTAGAATGTCCCATTAGATCAGGACCCAAAGATGTGCACAATCTAGTGTAAAACGCTCTGAATGAGCAACAAATAGATACATAATGTAAACGCATTTGCAGCCATGTCAAGCTACACTTAGCTTAGACAAAGCCGCAGTCAAACAATTATCTGCAACGCATACGTGATTGATGGCAGCACAATCCGTCAGTGTCAGAAAGGAGCTGATGAAACCGGCTAACTGCTATTGATCACGCTCGCCTTAGATTTCACTTGCACTCACACTTTATCAGATGGGGCTAATTGGTAACATACTTTGTCTGTGGTCTTCAGAGTTCTGTCTGTCAGGAGCCGATCTGCGCGATCTCTGATAGCCACAGGCTGTGTTGGGGGAGGTGGGTGGAGTGGGAGGGGGTGAGTTAGGAGGGGTAAAGTAGATGGGGTGGAGGTAGGGAGGGGTGAGTTAGGGGGGGTCAGAGGTAAGATGGGGGGGAGGTAGGAGGGGTGGAGGTAAGGGAGGGGGTGGAGTGGGGGGGAGAGGTAAGGATGGGGGGGAGTTATGGATGGGTGGAGGCTAAAGGGAGGGGGTGGGGTAGGGTGGGGGTGGAGGTAGGGCGGGGGTGGAGGTAAGGAAGGGGTCAGGTAAGGGAAGGGGTGGAGGTGGCAATGAGGTGGAGGTGGCGATAGGGTGGAGGTGGCGATGAGGGTGGAGGTGGTTGAGGAAGGTTGAGTAGTGGTCATTGGGCTGGGGGGGCATTCTGTGTGTGTGTGTGTGTGGGTGTGTGTGTGGTGTTGTGTTGTAGGTGTGTGGCGGTGTGTTTAGATACATCAATGATTAAACGCATTTGCAGCCATAAGCTACCACTAGCTACACAAGATTCTCGTCAGTCAAACAATTTATCCACTCTCCACCTGTATTTGATGAGCACAACCAACTAGTGTCAGAAAGGAGCTGCATGAAACGGCTAACTGCTATTGATTCCACGCTCTCGTAGATTTCACTTGCCACTCACACTTTATTTCAGGATGGCAATGGTAAATACTTTGTCTTGTCTTCAGAGTTCTGTGTCAGAGCCGCATTCCTGCCCACTCTGAAGCCACAGCCGCCTGATTCTGGAGGGAGTATGGAGTAAGGGAGGGTGGAGTTAAGAGGGGTCAGATAAGGTAGGTGGAGAGTAAGGGAGGGGTGATTAAGAGAGGTGTCAGAGTAAGGTATGGGTTGGAGTACAGGGGTGTGGATGGTAAGGAGGTGAGTAAGGGAGGGGGTCAGAGGTAAGGGATGGCGTGGAGTTATGGGTATGGTGGAGTAAGGAAGGGCGGTGGAGTAAGGGGGGGAAGTATGGGGGGGTGGAGTAAAGGAGGGGTCAGAGTAAGGGAAGAGTGGATGCAATGAGGTGGACGGTTGCGATGAGGTGGAGTTGCTAATGTAGGCGTGGAGTGGTGAGGCAAGTTGGAGTAGTGGGTTCCAATTGCGATGGGGGCATTCTGTGGTGATGTGTGTGTGTGTGTGTGTGTGTGTGTGTGTGGTGTGTGTGCGGTGTGTGTGTAGAGTGTGTGTGTGGTGTGGTGCGTGTGTGTGTGTGTGGTGTGTGTACCGCTGCACACTAGGAGATGGATGAGCGAGTAATAAGCGTGTATCCTTAAACTCTCCCTGGATGTGTGTTCTGACTGGAGTAAATATGTGTTGAGGATTTATTGGCTGACGGGCCACCGGGGGCCTCCTAGAACTCTCCAGAACTGACCAGTCTCCCTGCTTGCTGTTCCCACTTTCTCTCTTCCTTCACGCGTTTTTCGATCTTGGTTGAGTTCTTTGTTCTTTACTCCACTCTTCCATCCTTCTCAGCTCTCGTCCTGATGTTCTCTGGTGGAATTTTCCTATTTTCCTTCCCGACTGCTTCCCTGCATCCTCTCCGGACACAGATGTTTGAACGTGTAAGGGGATGGATTCTTAAATAGTAATGATTATCGCATTTGATCTTCTTCTGGCCTAGGTCCCATGTCGATCTAGCAGGCTAGGAAACCACAGCACAGGCATCAATGAGAGACACACACACACACACACGCAGGCACTCATACACACACACACACAGGCACAAACAAGGCCTTTACAATCTCAGGCTCGTTCAATGGCATGGTTCTTTAGGTGAGTCGAAAGCGGGTGCATTTACGATTGGCATATCTCACTCTCTGACTCAACTGTATTCTACTTCAAGTTGATCAAATTGCTCAAACACTACAGATGGACCACAGTCTATGGTGCAAACTGTTGTAAATCTGCCTTGAGACCATCTATGTCTTTTACACATGTTTCTTGGGCGGTAAGTCATTGTTCCTTGTGAAACGATCCCCACATGTGGAGCAGGGTTCCTGGCTTGTGATGAACCAGGCCCTAGTGTGGACCAGCGCCCAGAGAGGCGTTGCTCACACATGCAGAGAACGGCAAAGCATGGTCACTGGTCATCACTTACTACTCGGAGCCTGGTTCATACGGGCCTGGGCCCCCGGGGGGCTTTCAGCAGCAAGAGCATGAAGTACTGGGTACACATTCATCCAGAAAGGCCCTGCAAGCGTACAAGCGCAACCAAAACACACAGTCCACCGCATGTCCTGTTTGAGTTTGTAGAGTTTCACAACACGATGGTCTGGTTTGGTTATTGTACTCAAGGTTTTTCCTGAACCCTGGTTTGTATACGTTTCTCTGCAAGAGGATGTCCTGCTTGCTGAGACCAGAGGTGATGACAAGGATTCATTCGAGGCCTCCTGAGAAGATCCCTGAGCTTACAGCTACAAGCATGAGGTCCTGTGGTCTGCTCTGAAAACACCGCAGGTCAGAAATAGGAACTGTCTGAAGCAGAGAATATGGATGTAAGACTATAATCAACGGGAATATATAGATATACTGCAGATTTATTATTTTTGCTAAGGAGGAAAATGAGATTGTCCAATACGAGAACATTCCTCATGTTAAAGGATGACTGTGAGGGGGTGGACTTCATCCAAGGGGGGTTAAAGATGAAACTGTTGCCTGGGATGAAAAGCGAAAGCTCCAGAATGTGAAGATTAAACCTGTAGCACTGCCCATACAAATGATACTTCATTAAACCAAGTATGTTCGATAGTCCATCACATCTTTTATGTACCTGCATTTCCCTAACTGTGACATCAGCCCTCGTGGCTGGGAAGTTTTACTTCAACTTGACCCTTCGTTCTGTCTCCTCTTTTTCATGAGTCATTACGCAGTCTGTTAGCTCCATTTTTGAAATCAACAGAATCCTTCTCGAACCTGATAGCACATGTAATTTGTTCAAGTATAAATCACAAGTCCTGGCCCGTCGTTTACAGTGGATGAGCTTAACACTGAATTCATGACCGTGGGCCGTAAATCTAAACGCCCCTCCCCCCCCCCCATGTCCCCCATATCATACATCAGTGAAAAGCCAGACCATTTCCTGGAAGTAGACCGTGGCACTGTACAGTATTTCTTTCATAATATAAATGGAGAAAAGTCCAATTAAGGTGGTGGAAAAAAGGCGGCTACTGGCTTTTCAAAAGCAGTGCAGATGTGCAGGTGAAAGAGGGGGCGGCGAAGGTTTGGCAGTGCCGTGTTGTCGGGCTCGCTGCAATTTCCGCCTCTAATTGGACTTCCCACGCCATGCCTGCTTTCAATCAGCCCGCGCCGCGCCGCTCTGAGCTGAGCCAGAACAGCACCAGAGAGGCCTGTCTCTCACCAGCAGCCTTCCACTCTGATCTGGGCCAGAACAGCACCAGAGAGCCCTGTCGCTCACCAGCAGCCCTCCGCTCTGATCTGGGCCAGAACAGCACCAGAGAGGCCCATCTCTCACCCGAAGCCTTCCACTCTGATCTGGCTACAGATGATGAACTTCAACTGCAAAAATCCATAAGTATTTCAGACAGGAATTTGTGGTTCTGTAAACAGCATGTTGTACTTGCACGTAACTTTAGACAGCTTAACCTGAGTACAGTCCAGTCCTCCCGTGTAGACACAAGCACAAAGAGGCCCAACCTCCGCCCCCCCACCCCCCCCTCCAACCCCCCCTCCAACCCCCCCAACCCTCCCACTGCCTTGAAGGAACCCTGCTGTTTTGCCACCCACCCTCAAAATAACGTGAGCCTCGCCAATTCTCCTCACCCCTCCTCAACCGAGTCCTGCAGTCGTTGCAAGTCGTCCAGGAGTCTTGGAATGCTGTATTGACTGCAGAGATTCTCTCCCTTTCCCCCTGGGGAGCCTCACCAGACTCACCTGGAATCAATCTGTAACACAATCAAAGTGTCCTGACATAAAAGCTCAGCCCCTCTCTTTCATTCTCCGATACTCTCCCAGCTTTGTCTTCTTCTGTCTCGTGGATGGAGACCCGTTTTTTCAGGCTTTGGGTCACAACTAGTGAGACGGATCTTTCTTTTCACGTGATGCTAATCGACTTGGGTCATTCTGGTGTTCGTTTCCATCCCAGCGAACGCTGGAACACCGCATTTCCAAATGAACAGTGGTCGTAGGAAGATTTACTGATTAACCAGTTGCGTGCCAAGAATCTAAAAACATTCTTGAAGAAAATGCGTGCATCGCATGTGCTTGTCATCTCACTTAAGTGGGGAAAAGATCTGAGATTTTGACATTAGTCCAAAACGGGAAGAACATTTAAAAAGAATGATTAATTTGAAAACATTCCTTTGTCACAGAAATGTTGCAGAGAGCTCTGGCTCCCCAGCTAAAGGATGTCCCTCACAGATCTGGAGTTGAACCAATACAGCAGGCCCAGGACAGAAGAGCCATTAAAACCTAATAGCAGCCTTTTGAGGGGTCCGGGGGGGATTTACTCCTGAGTCAACATGTCAGACCCCATTTCCTCCTCACTCACCCTCCTCTCTCCACGCCTCTTCCCCTCCACCGAGCTCAGTCGCAGCCGCTGTTCCCAGACGTTGTCTGGAGGCTGTAGGAAGTGGCCTCACACTTATGGAAACACCCTGTGAAGTGTTGCATCATTCCTGAAGAATACTGAGGGGTTTTCTACCTGACCTTTACCTGCTACATCGCCACTCTCTGACCAGGCCCTGTGATTGGTGTAGGCTTTTAGCCGCGATGGTGTTGCTCCACACGTCAGCGTGAAACCCCCCCCCCCCCAGCCCCCTCCCCCCGGGGCCACCGGAGGCCTCACCTGTCCTCAGCACCTGTGCAGCTGCGGGACACGGAGAGAGAGCCATCGCAGATCCTAGCATGTCAGCCTGTTTGTCTTGAGGCTTCCCACGGGTGACAACACTTGGTCTGTTATCTGTGGACCTGGCGTCCCGATCCAGGAAACTTATGCTGCTCCTCCATGTGACTTTAATTGAGTGATTAGGCTTAATTCAATAAGCAATCGAAGGGCAATGCGCGTGAGCTTGAGGCGTAAAGCAAAAGGGTGCTGGTGAGTGGACTCTTTGTCCTTGACCCTCCGTCATGGCTACTACCCATCAGACCCCATCACGAGCCCTGATCGGCGTCGGGCCAGAACCCCCCCAGAAGAGCTCCACCCCTCCCGGGTGCCCACTCCACCAATTTGAAGAACCACGAACCTTCTTCTGTCTTCTGTAGAAGTATCTCCTGTGTCTTGTGTTTTACCATGTGAGCCGCTATATTTAGACCGACCACAAAAACACGCCAATTAGGATCGTCAGAACGCCACGAATGCCGGCAGAGGTCTTCCTCATTGTTCGAGAGGTTTACGCTCCAAGTCGGAGACGTGTTTGTACTCGAATTCTGGATGCCTCGGTGGACAGCCCCTGAGAAGATGTCCTGAATACCGTGGGACAAGTTGTCCTTGTCTTCCAGTGGTAAGAATCCAAATGGAGATAGACACGACCTCCAATACAGGCACGTTAATGAAAGGGTATTGAGCGGTAAACCAGAAATACGAAGAGTTTAATGCATCCAACTCTAACGTGCCACATTCTCCCCATGGTGGATGAATTAGTCCCACACTCACAGGGGCGTTTACTGTCAGTCTGCAGTGGCTGATCCACCCAAATATGTGGCATCGCAAGAAAAAAGAAAAGAAAATCGCCTGTTTTTAATCGTTTTACTTGCAGTAAAGTGAAGCAGATCCATTAAGACGACAAATTCTCAGGGTGAATCGAAATCACCAGCAGAGCCAACATTTCAGATCAATGAAAAATGACTACACCATACGGGATGTGGCTGTGGAAGGGATTTGAAAGTCTAAAGCAATTACACAGACAAGATGAAATTGATTGGTCGAAATGCTTTTTTTTTTCCTCCATAGATTTCTGGCGAACCTTTGCCACCATCAGAAAGGCCATCGTGAGGTTGTGAGATGGCTTGGCGTGTACATTTAAAGACAAGTATGCTATCCAACATGTGTCATTAACGACCTGTCATTCCTCTCGCCAAACACAGTCAGTCACTGGACTGCACCCCAACAGCTAAGCCTATGGCTTTACAATATAAGTCTGCTGCATAAACTATGGCGGGGACAGACCCCTGTTAGGGTCCAGAGATGTGGAGTCAACTCGGACTAACAGTTTCAGATACTTGTTAGACTGCCCAGGGGAATCCGGGATGTAATGATGAAATTGCAGCCAGCTTTGATTCCATGTAAACAGTTTCTGGAAGGTATACGAGCGATCAGTGGTGTCACCAAAACGGCCACTTAACGTTATCTCCCATTTCCTCAAACATAAAAATGAGGGAGAAGGACATGACACTTAAGTACGGCATCCGCCTCTGATCTTCAAACTCCGACCCATCTAATCAGGTCCACGTGGGCAAATATCGATGTACAGTAACTTCATGATGGCTGGCATGCGTCTTGAGTGCAGCAACGATATACCAAAAAAACTTGTTGGTTAAGTTGATACCTTGGAAGAAATATGACACTACCAGCGTGGATGTCGACAAGGTTTGTCTATGAGTTCCTCTTTAACTTTAACATCTCTTCAGCTGCCCTAATTGATCCACCTGCCACATATTGACTCTTCAATGTGATGCGGGAAAAGCATTCCATAGATATATTCAATTTCGCCACACTGTCCCCGCTGTTAAACAGACCCGCGAACCAGCAGCGACGTGTGTTTTTTTGAAAAAGGGGGACTCTGAATGGGTAATATGAGGGAGACCCAGCTGTCACTTTGGACAAACAGCCGTCTGTAGTGGTCCTACACGGTGACCACGACACCGGGCAGACGTTTCAATGAAGACAAGGAGGTTGTTGAGCAAGTGTCCTCCCAAATCAAGCTTGGACAGCGTGACTCTGATTAGGAGTCTGGTGAAAGAGCCTCTTTCTTGTCTCCATGGGGACATTCCAGGCCATTAGAGCAGATGAGTGCTCCTCTGTTTGTCCCTCGCTAGCGACCTCTGGCTTTGGGGTCAGTGATGTCGCACTAGCTGAAGGTGTGGTTTGAACACGCACACGGCGAGCCATGTGATGAAAACCATCAAGGTTCCAGAAGAGACAGCTGGAACAGGTCCGTTTGGTTAGGTTCTGTGTTCTGTGGTTCTGTGGATCTGTGTAGTTTCTATGTGGTTCTGTACCTCTACTGTAGAATGGACAGCTTACTCTACTCCAATAAGGTTCGGTCAAAACTGGCAGTAAGCAATGAAGATGGGAGTTTAGTGAAAACGTTGGTAAATAACGAATATATCAAGTGCTCTGTGGTTGGGGCCATTCAAACAACCACATCAAAAACTGTCTGTAATTGAAAGCTTTAAATCAAGAGACAGAGTGAGAGAGAACGGACGCTCATTTGTTTAAAAAAAAATCTTATTAAAATGTTTGACACACTCATGTAGTTTTGTGTGACTGAAGTGGGATTCTCAGTTTCAGTCACACAGTGAGCCTAAAGTTCACAAGAGAATGCAACTTGGCAAGGCAGATTTTATGACACAGCCACAAAACCTTACCCGGATATTGCATTCTGGGACATTGACTTCTACTGAATGTGGCAAACCAACACTCATAAGAATAGAGGAAAAGAGAACGTAAGGTGGGGACAGAATGAAAAGCAAAAACAGACAGAAACAAAAGACAGAGAGAGAGGCTGACAGACAAACAGACAGACAGACAGACAGTCGGGCAGACAGACAGACAGACAGACAGACAGGAGCAAGAAAGCGAGAGAGAGACAGGACCTCTTGTCTGACAGATATTGATGTAGTAGGTACCAGTCTGCATCCTGCGAAGGTAATTCCAGGCTCAAGGGGTGTTTATGAGAGTGAAGACTGGAGCTGTTCTCTCTGTGACCTCTAACCCTGACCTTGGGATCAGTACAGCCATGGGGAACGCGTCGATCTAACTCACAGCCAAACTGTTACTCAGCCAAGCCAGTTTTGTTTCGCCTTTACACAAAAAGTCAAGAATCAAGACTAATTATTTCTTGCCCTGTGAAATTGAAGTAAGCATGCAAGGAAAATAAATGACACGATCAACTATTCCAACCATCGGACTGATGGGGACTGTAAGGGGAGGGTCATGGAAAACCAAACAGTTAGGTCAAAATGTTCTCTGTTCCCCTAGCCCCCCCTGCAGACATGAAGACCAGGGGGCTGGTTGGAGGGGGGCCGGGGGGCCGGGGGGCACTGGCGAGCCCCAGCCTCCACTGACCCCACGGTGTCTTCCTGTTTCACCTCCCTTCAAGATGAACCTCTATTGGATTAGCATCAGCCCGAGGGGGAGATGAAATGGATATCAGGGGTAACCGCAGAGGGAGCACAAAGGGAGTCCCTCCACTGTTTTAAGTCCAAGTGGAATTTAAGGCATCTGTGTTTGTTTGTAATTGGCTGTGTTTGGGGGGCTGATTCTGACATCCTGCCAAGCCTCAGGGTAGAGTGGAGGTTGTCCCCGCACGGTGCTCCTCCAACCCCCCTCCCCCCTCCGACTGACACGCCTCAAACCTCCCATCCGTCGCTGCAGCCCTGAGCCGCTGAAACCTCCAGGTCGGCCCTCTCTTACTTTTATGTCACGCGGATAAAAGGACCCAGGACTGAGGGCGGACAGATCAACGCCCCGTGACCCAGTCTTTACCCTTTGCTTTTCCCCGCTTGGGGTTATCCAAGATGGGGGTGGGGTGTGGGGGTTCGGGGGGTGGGTGGGTGGGTGGGTGTTCGTCAGGACGTCAGAGCACTTGTGGCAGAGGAACAGGGCGGCTAACAGCTTTCTGCTGACAGATCCTCTCCTCACTCCCCACCACATGTCTGGTGCAGTCGAGGTGGCCTCCCCCACACCTCCCCTCCTATCAGTGAAGGTCTGACCTCTGGTACATACATGTTATGTAGGTGCTTCAGCAACACATGACAGTCCAATCTACAGTCTTGCTTTTTCTGAAGTAATATGGTTCGTCTCTACTTGAATAATGAACATTGACACAAGCGGTGACTCAAATTAAAAAGTATGTGTTTTCTTGGAGAGCAAGTCAAGGGTGGTCACGAAAGCAAAAGTTTGTCAAATAACTCATCGGAAAACGGCTGAATGCGATCATGGAATTCAAATTCTGACATCGGAAAGACTTTCTCGTTACAAACAGTGCCATGTGACCCTCCAAGCCGGCGTCCATGAGCACACCGCTGCTCCTCCTGGGGTGAGAGGTCGGCTCAGTGACCGTTCCTGGACGCTCCTCTGAGGGTTTTGCCCCAGCCCCAGCAACCAAAACACAAGAGGGCAGAACAGCAGGACAGTCTGCCACCCCCCAACCCCACACCCCCCACCCTCCCTGGCCCCCTCTCCCTTGGAACCAGGCAGCGAGGGAGGGAAGGAAGGCAGGATCAGGGTCTCTCCCCTGCACAAACACAGACAGGGTCGTGGGTCATCCGGGGAGCTCACACAGAGCTTTCATCCCAGAGAAGCTCATTTCAGGGGAATGCAGCCCCTTTCTCTATCTAGATAGGGGCCACTCCGTGGGCTCTCTGTGGCGGTGTTGAACCCTGGATTGCCGAGGTTGTTCCTTCAGACCCCCTTTTGTTTTCCTTGGGTCCTGTGCCTCCTGCACACCAAGCCTGGCTGGACCAGCCTCTTCTGTGGGAAGAGCAAGCCAGGTCAGCTAACCCAGGGTTCTGTTACAATCCAAACACCCGCTTATACAGTATCAAGCCGGGACAAAGAAGGGACCTGGGTCAGAGATGGTATTCCAGAATGTTCTGCCCACCTCTGACATCTGAAATGAGGTGAGCGTCTGATATTGTCCTGCTCTGTGAAAATCCACAATGACATCACACGCACAAATCGAGTTACCTGTTTTTATTCAATCACTGGAACATATAAACTGTGTCAATCTGAGCGTGTTGAACACAATAGCACAGACATTGTTACTATGGAGAAATGAGGCTTTGGTGTAGAATGCATGGTCCTGTGTGTTTATTTGCCTGCTAACCTCTATAAACCTAACTCAGATGTAATTGGGCTATTACATTGTTTATATATGAGCCCAAACCAAATTATAGTCAATCAACTCTACACAGCCCTAGAAATACATTAACTGAAGTAGCATGAATGCGGTAATGAGAAGTACATGTTTAATTATATTCTTTTACATTAACGTGCATATAGATAATATACAGGCTAAATCTGACTAAACCTACAGCACCTAGGACCAAAATGAATTCTAAGTTACGAGTAAACTGCATTAAAATATCTGGGAAATGAATGGAAAAGAAGATGATACTATTTTGAGATCGACAGCATTTGACTTCTATTAAGTTGTCCTTGAATACGAGTCTTTGTCTTTGTGCATCACGCCTCACCTCCCCTAAAACTCCATCTTTACATCTAACGAAAGACGAAGTTGCACACCATCCAAAACACCTATTGCGCAATATAAAATGCAAAGAATAGAACCAAATTGCAAACGCAAACGGAATACATGCTGAATTCTTACTGCAATCATTTACTTTGATGATTTCCGAACAAACCACATCTGGCTTTCTCTAGCCATATTAAAGTGAACATCAAAATTGCAGGACGTTAGTGTAATTTTTCCAGAATGCTCAACATACGTTGCACTCTCTGCCTGCAATCAATTTGGAAACCATTAACAGTGGGACTCACTATCTTCATTATCTCAAGTGCTTTTGCAGACGAACTGATTCTGCACCAGCTTTCTGTTAAAGACATGGCAGGCAGCTGTCAACCACAAAAACTGAAAATGTACAGATATCACGCCGTCGATTCACAAACTCCCCGTTCCCTAGTATTGGGAATTCTGCGTAAGGAGATAGTTGGAAACCATCCTGATTGGGCCAGTGTACTGTGTGGATACTGTCTGCTAGTATGGAACCTCAACTCTTCAAAAGAACCTTCTGAGAACCATCTTCTCAGAACCCTCCCATGTGCCCCTAACTTGAATAATCAGGAGTACTACCTCACTGTTTAAATTACCAACAAGAGAGAGAGAGCGAGAGAGAGAGAGAGCGAGAGAGAGAGAGAGAGAGAAAGAGAGAGAGAGAGAGAGAGAGAGAGAGAGAGGGGGCTTCAGCCTACACATGGTGCGACCACAACATGTGATGCTCCAATTATCCACATGCCATCAGTCAAATGGAAAACACTGACAGTGCCTCATTGTACAGATCGAGAATTTCAATTGTTTCTCAAGAACGGCCAGGGGTTCCTCTTCTAAGTTTAGAAACCGGGTTTTATATTTCTAAATATCTGTAGGAAGAGTACGCCCCTGCGATCCAAGATATCGCAACTTGTGTGTCTGTGAGACGACTGAAGACTGAGGCGAGATTCTGACCTCCTGTTTTGGGCGATCGGATAGAGGAACCCTGCTGTCCTCCTTGGAGTCTTCCTCGCCCCTTCCTCTCCCACGCACACCTCCCAAACGTCTCTGGGCTCAGGGATGAGTCTGGGTTAAGGAAGGGATTTCGAGAGACAATCGGCATCTGTTGGCGTGTTGACATTCACAGAGACTGGGGCCAAAAGGTGCTGATCAGTGATACTGTTTCACGCGCCTGTTCTGCTCCCACACGGAATCCTCTGCGTGTTCATGAATCCCTTTGACTCCCTGTGAAAGGTGGAGGGAGGACAAGTTCTCCAAGCTGTTGAGATGCTGATGGACGGAGCCGTCCCCGCGCCTTGTTGGGCCCGTCATGGGTTAACCGTGGACGGACAGGATAAAGAACTGGGAGAATACTGCGTCCCTCTGTCCCCCTCCTTGGGCCTGTTTATTGAATTATAGATCTGTACAACCGCTGGCTCTTTGCTCTCTCTCCTCATCTCTGGTTAATTTGATCAGAGAATCTGCTGACGCAGTGTGTGTGCCCAGCTCATGTGAAACCAATTTAAGCTACGCATAAAAATCTGGAGTCTCTCTGAGACCATGGGGCGCACCCCCATCTTGGAAGGAGAGAGGGACCCCCCCTCCGCCCCAAACCAAGACCTCCACGTGTGGGGTTCTCGCCCCTTGTCAATGTAAAGTCTTCAGGTGTCCTAATCACATTAGCTGGTATTGTACCATCATTAGTCAATATCCACTGTTGAAATGACCAAGCCTGTAACAGAGAGACAGGAAGCGCCAAAACATCCACACTGACACATAGCATCACCAGAGGAGGCTGCCCGTCCGGTTGTCATGGCGATGGATCAACACCGTAGTGGAGGGTGTGTACCGTAGAAGAGTCATTGCTTTTGCTGAGGGGGTTACCGTGGCGCAGCACCCGCAGTGTCGCCATGGCGGCCGTGGTCAACACTTTGGGGAAGTTGTGGCGTCGTATTATCTGGGGACCATGTTGTCTAGCATGACATGATGACCTCTTGACTGAAAGCTGTGATTCAACGCCAATAGTATACTGTCACTCAGCTGTCTGTGGGAGTTCTATAATGCACTTGGATCACTGAGAATGATCATTTGGAAACCTTGTAGCTTCGTGCAGGACTGTGTAAATAAAACCTACTCTACGCCCAAACCAAGACTGAACTCCAACTCCCAGCAGCTGTCCGAAAACAGAAAGTGTGAACAAAGGCAACAGAACAATAACACCACATTGACTTCACATACGACCCGTTGGGAAATGTCACCCTAAGAATAACCCCCCCGAGACTCTCGACAGATGTGGGTCTGTGCGCTCCGGACCTCTGTGATGTGGCGGGCACACTGAAGGAGCGTTTGTTGAAGCTCAGCTGGTATTCCTTGAATTCCCAACGTTCCTTTAATTACCCCAGACTCCAAGTATGAGCTGGCTGGACTTCACAAGAGACAGGTTCAACTCCAGCTCCGCTTTCCATCAAGTCTGTTGTTTCTCTTAGCGATAGAGGACATATTTCTGATGTTTTCCTTTTATTTCCTTGAATAACATAACATCGGTCATCATGAGTGAAGCCGAGTCTGCTCTGCACAGACTTTATTACATACTAAACAACGATTTGAGAGAGTTTAATTATTTGTTTTATTTTTTAGAAACACAAAGTTCAATAACAGGCATATTGAATATTATTACAAATATATCAAAGTGTGTTTCCCCACCTATCAACAGCCTATTTTAACATGTGCTGTGAATATAGGTTGTTTTGGTTCTATCATGCATTCATCCTCCAAGCATCGACCAGAGCCCTCCTTGGCCCTCCCTTCTCCAACGCACGCACGTGCACACACACATGCACGCACACACACACACGCACACACACACACACGTACACACACACACACGTACACACACACACGTACACACACGCACACGCCCGCACACAAACAAACACAAACACACACACACGCCCATCCCTTCACCCTAACCTGTCTTCTATGAGAACATCTGAAAGCAAGGGACTTTTACGGAGCCTGTTAGGGATCCAGAAGATCTCTCTGCCAACATAAACCCCAAAGGCGCTGGGCTGTTGAGACTGGCGAAAACCGATCCTTCTCTCAGACCGGGCTGGGTGATGCATACCTGCCCATGTTTCCTCCAGGAAGTCAAACACACCGACTGGAATCAAAACCATGATCCCCATTTACTACAAAGCTTTTAGCTAGAGAGAATGTCATGGTTGAGTGACTTATATGTGCGTGACGCTCAGGACTTTACCCTGTAGCAAATGGGGTGTTTTGTGTTAGCGGTGGTTTACAGTATACCAGAGCGTCATAACACGACACCACTTTTTCTCTCGCTGCGCTCAGAGCCTATCATTGGGGACTGTGTTCGGGACGTTTCATAAATCAACCAGACTCTGTCACTGGTTTGTGGTAAATCTTCAATCACTTGCTTGTGTTTATTGGCATTACGTAAGGTGTGTAAGCTTTTTCTACAATCAATTGTAATCGTCAAGTTTGACCCCAAAAAATCCCATTTACTCAACTCAATAATCAACAAATGTTATCATTAGTTTGGGAAATATTTGGTACAATCATTACCACCCTTCAGCGGTTATAGGCTTGTAAACTTAGTTTACGTGAAGGGAATACGTGATTTGCCTTTATAGGGCAGGTTGACTAACTATGCAGATGCAGGACATATCAGTGCACAATAAACAGGACTTAAATACCATATTTCATGAAAGGGAGAAGACTTTTTTTTACAAGATAAATTGCAATTAACGATGACGTCACTGCAGCAACAAGTCTCGTTAACAAATACCTGCACACCACGGAAAGGTCCGGAGAAATACAACCCAAGACCGATTGTTTGTGAAATTTCAGATTTGGTCATTTACTTCAACACGTACATGGATATATATATGGATATAAGTATATATGACTTGACAATAATAATGATAATTTTCTAAATGTACTTGTACGGTCGGGAAAAGACGTGTCAGATGATCTTTTCCAATTGCGATAATTATTAGAACTATAGCACTAATTTGAATAGCCTATTGCTAACTGTCTGAAAATAATCTTAGGCGCATAAAATGTACGTTTTATCAACATCAACATTAGATACATTATTGAGATAATCCAGTCTTGAAAAAATAGACTAAATAAGACTAAAATAACATTCGATTGTAAGATAAATATACATATCAACCATTCATAATCAAACATTAAGATGAACTAATAGAATACAACGTCCATTCCATTATTGTATTCGCCATGCAAAAATCAACGAGAAACATCTCCTCTAAATTGATTAGTTCACACCATATTGAGTCAACTGACACGCACATAATTTATCTTCTGGCTAAGGGAAGAACCCCTCTCATTCATGAATATGATAGGCAATTCTAAATTAGTTTCGAATGGTTTTAGGGCTTGTTAAACGAATGAAAGCATTAACATGCAGATACCAAAAAGATAATATAATGACCCTCGTATATCGTGCGTGTCCAGACCATTCAACTAGCGAACTTGTAGGCCTAAAATGTAGCCTAATATCATGCGCCAAGTTTACTTTCGATGTAATTTCCCTCAGCAGTAGTTTCTCAAGGCTATGAAATAAGCTATAGGCTATTGGGTTTTAATATTAATACTAAGCCATTATTGCCGATTATCACTGGCCTTTTTTTATTGTCCCCTCGTGAAAACAGCAGGCTATTTATTAACAGATGACGATTCAGTCTAAAATATGTTAACGTTCAGTATAAAAAATGATGCTATTGTGTATTTGTTTTTCATTTTCTGAATGTTCAATTCTAAATGTTATAGTGATTGTAGGCCTATTAATATCTTCATAATTTGTAAATTATGTTAGATCATTAACTTGAGGTAATTTGAGGGTGATAGTGAAAGAGTCAATAAAAATCCACTTCGCAAAATATAGTAAAAAGAATACTATTAAAAAACAAACACAAGGTTACATGGGGTGGTATGGGCCCTTGGCTGGTGATTGCGACAATGTTGTTCACATAGAAGTAAGACTGAGAGGATCGGTCGGAAATGACTATTTGATCATTTGAACAGAACCGTCGAGGGTATCACAAAAACTGAAACATGAAATAGGTGTGATGTTATGCTGTTAAATCATATGTTATGGTTCGCTGTAAGTAGTCGATATCGCGAGGAGGATGTCATGAATTGAACCGGCAAACTTGGTGCCAGCAAAATTGGGCCACCGATAATTGCTAATTCACCACATAAATCTTTATAATTGGTCCACTCCCTCACATTCACCTCGAGTCTGCAGAGTTACAAATAAATGTAGGCTAATGTGTCCATTTAAATCATGTTTAAAAGCCCAACTGAATCTTTTTGTTGAAGATCTGTCATTTCACAGGGAGACAAATGCACAAAAGAGTTGTTCCTTTCTGTTAAATATTCTGTTATTTAGGGCTAATCCCCGAAACACTGTTGCATATACGCATGCACCTCACAAAGTCTAAAAAACATGTTGGCTATTTGTGTTGTGTGATAGTCTACCTGAATTCTTGTAGGCTTATTTATAAATATAATGGCTACATGCCTTCCAGTCCCCTCGCCAATAAGGTCTAAAATATTTATTTTGGAACATAAAATAAATAACTCCGAACTTTCTCATAAATAAATGCACAGCCATGGAATTGCACTTCAGGGCTGCTTCTATAGGCCCATCAAAGCACCTATATTCATCCCTAATTGCATTAACGTCATGTGTTGTGTCTCCCGCGTGTTTACAAAAAAAGTAGTTCAGCAAGGATTGACCTCCCATCTCCAGTGTCTGCATAATAACGGTGGACAAGTTCACTTCACATCTATGAGCGAGAGAGTCTGAGTGGCGTGTACTTATCGTGGACCGTGGGGCGGCATCGACTGTAGAGCATTTCTGTTACCTTGGTAAACCTTGAGGGGGCTTTCAGCATTTGTTCAGTCTGCAGCCTCTGGAAAACATCTGATTCGTTTCATAACCAGTCCCAGATGCGGTAGTGTGTGCTAGAGAGTGTGTCTGACCGCGTTTGTGTTTGTCAGCCTACACGAGAACTTGAGGAGAATATCTGAGTCGAGCTGCAAGAGAAAGGGACAACCGTTTGGGATTTTGAGATTCTAACCGTTTTTAGGAATGAACGCAGATACGTGCGTTTCATATTGCGATATGACATCCATGGATTCATATTATAACTCATCTACTGCCCAAGGTAGAGATCATCAGGCGAACCCATTTAGGACATTCCAAACGAGTGAAACAAAGTATAGCCCGACGTTCATACCGGGCAAAGGACAGAGTTACGGTGAGAAGTCTCGCAGTCCTTTTGAACAGGAGTGCCAGTCATTGGATGGCGCTGCTGAGGAGAACACCTTCAACAAATACCACCTCTTCATGCAGCGACCTTCAAGCAAAACTCCCCCCGAAGGCAACAAACTGCACCAGGAAAGCGGACACAACGGAGCGCTCATCCCTTGCTATGGTGAGTCCAACATGGTGTAGAAAGGAAAGTTTGTGAACTTCAAAACAATCCGCAACCGCAGCTAACAGGCAAATACGATATGGCTATTGCATTGTCTCCATGTGTAGCGATTAAAGGGGATATTTCAGAGTGTAACCGACCATGGAATAAGTTGGAGGTGAAATGGTTGAAGACACGTAGGCTTGTTTTTGTGTGTTTGTGGACACTGCATAACCACATAAGGGACGGAGTCGTGGTGAAGTCAACACAATAATGCGTAATTGGGCAACGCAAAACGTTTTTTTGTTTGTTTTTTAAATAATTTTACAATTTACGAAATATTATTCAAAATACCGCAATTTCATTTGTCATTGGCGTATTTGTTAGAATAAAATAATATATCACATTTTTGTAGGCCCATAGATTTGTAGCTTTCCAACATCTCGTGCACACTAAGTTAAACAGTCACAGCAAAAAACCATAGGCCAAATTACGATTATGTCAAAGACTGAACTTGCTGTTACCGTGTAAGAAACAGGACAGACATATATTTCAGATTTATTTGACTGATGCCCTGAGAAGCATGAGTTGTCTTTATTTTTGACGTTGTTATAGCCTATAGGTCTAAGATTGATCACGCGGACGAGCCTATAGAAAAACAAGTGTTTGACACACACACACACACACACACACACACACACACACACACACACACACACACACACACATACAAACAGAAAAATGCAATGTGCAGCAATAACGATTGCAGTTCAAGTAATTTTTATGCAACCATAAAGACTCTTTAGTTTATGTAGAATCATGATTATCAATGTACTGAAAAAAAAAGTTTTTCCCATGACTACATAAGTCATTAGCAAGTGCCATAACTATACTTATTTCTTTAGACTTATACAGCTCAAAACGAGATTCGATAGGTCTACTTGATATGTCTGCTTGTAATGGAATTAAGAACCATCAATTCACAGGTTTCTAGATTGTTCTGATCAGAACGCATGTATCCTTAAAAGGGCATGCGTTTCTCTGAGGTCGCCAAACATTCGAAGTTTGCCTTATCATGATATACACTTTCAATCAATAAAAAATGGTAACGGCTAAATAATCATTGAATGGAAGACGACGGTAGACCAGTTGTACGTTTGCACATGCTCTTAAGGTTTTAGGATAAACGGTGTCTGGAAAATAACGCAGGCCTAGTACTATAGTCATTTAAAAAATAAAACTATATTGTTTATAGCCGAAGAAGTAAAACCATCGTGAAAATGGGGATCATTTATGATTGAGTTGGGTTTTGTTTTCAACAATTACCTAGGTCAATTAAGCAGCTACACGGTAAATATTGTTCCTGTTATATTGAGGCTCAAGTTCAAAGCCACATTGAACAAAATACTGTAGGTCCTAAAAATGACAGCAACAAGATAAATGCAACTTTCGGTCAAGTCATTGTAATTGTAACATGGACATTAAATAAGTAGGCTACAATTTCGTTTTATTTCAAGAATACTCACAGGCCATGTAACGGCCTACTCGTTCATGTCAACACGAACTCGTGTGTATGAAGATTTAGATTTTTATACCATCTATGATGTTAAATGGAATGAAAATATATGTCCTCCTTTTAATGTCATTAATAAACGTAAGCGTGAAAACCCAAAACAATGCATGAACTGAGTGCAAACTGAGGTATTATCACCATAGATTATGCAGAATAGACCAAAATGTCTAAACTAAATGCTTTCAAAACCGATAAATAATTTAGAAATCGTGTGCGTTTGCCACAATTGAAAATTGGAAAACGAATTCAACTTCTGACGTCAAAGCTCAATTTAAAGTAGAAAGTTTATAAGTATATATATGGGCCAGTCAGTAAATGTACAAATACTGTTGAGGGAGAAAACAGATTTAATGTGGACAGTTGAGGTTGCTACTTTCTAATTGTTTAATAACAGAGATATTCAGAGATGCCAGCACTTGCCCTTGCCAAAGCATACCTCATAAAGCGCAACATTACGTGACAGCACACAATTGTTTTTGGGCCTGTTATTTTTTTTGCTTAAATCACCCACATACTTAGAGTGTTCTTTTCTTAAAGGTGAGAGCTATTACCTTCTGCTGGGATATAGACCCCTGCATTCAAGTCAACATTTGGCAAAAGCAATGACAGAACCATTTAAACTCCATCATGCATTATGTTTCCCCAGAGGAAAGCTCCGAGATGTTATTATTTAAAATGTTGCAGCCAGATGAACGCTTCGTCATCATAGCTTCGGGGAGGATAAGTTGGTTCGACGCCAAAACCTCAGGCGTCAACAGACTTGTGCTATCCCGTGTGGTCCTCAATGGGAGATGCGTTGCACAAACAATAATCCATTATCTCCATCAGCAAAATAAAATAAAAAACTGTACGCAGAAAACCCCCTGCTATAGACATCTCCCCTCTCGATGTTTCGGGCCACACAGAGGTTTTGCAAATGAATCATCGCTAGATACAAAGCTTTGTCTTGAATGAATAGCCTGGATGTGCTTCAGCCAATGTCTAAACGCAAACCAAAACTCAACATTGAACTATTGTGCAGATATGAAATAAATAAACAAAAACGCAGTATAATCATCTCACACATTGCGAGAATGTTCAGCGTTAGCACTTAATGGTTTCACGCTGTGACTGGGGCGTTGAAACGTTTCTTGGAATCACACCCGCTTACTACAATGCCTCTAAATTAGAAAAATTGTGTTTTCCTTATTAACACCAGTGTGATAATATACTTTCCAGTAGCCACAGGCTTTAGGGCAGAGGGTACACTTCCAAAAATGTTTGCCTGTTTGGGGTATAAAGCAAACTAGCTACTACAACAACTGGGGATTTACAAATGAGTGTTGCAGTTTAGATTACACTTTTCAATACTTAGAGGATAGAGCCTGAGGTGATTTCAACAGCATGACGTCTCAACAGGAACCACTGTAGCTTCGAGGCTGGGGTTTTTAGCAGTGACATCGGTGGCTGAGAGCGATAGGAACCGCCGTACCTGACCACAGCAACGAACGAAATCAAACCGCTGGAACTGATCGAGCGCTGCGCAGTTTGAAGGAATGCAGGCGAGCGCTACAGGAGAGCTAGCCATTAATCCGGGACAGATGTGCATTACTGGCTTCTATAGTTATTATTCATACCGCTCAAACACAAGTCGCTCCAAAGCCACAGAGTGTCCCGGAGGTGACAAAGTCGGACTGGTTTACGTAACCTCTTCTCACCAGTACCCTGTGTAAATAGACGAACAGTCAAAATGGATGTG
This sequence comes from Plecoglossus altivelis, assembly GCA_036571765.1. Taxonomy (NCBI): domain Eukaryota; kingdom Metazoa; phylum Chordata; class Actinopteri; order Osmeriformes; family Plecoglossidae; genus Plecoglossus; species Plecoglossus altivelis. The sequence continues at coordinate 16,449,146 of BROE01000003.1, forward strand.
GAGTTGAGGCGGTGTTCTGACTGATGGAGGAGTGTTCTTAAGGATGTCACACTAGCGCTGGGGTGAATGTTTACATACACATCCTCTTACCTCAGGAGGGGGGTGAGAGCGGGGTGGGGGGGGGGGTGAGAGGGTCTCAGAGTAGTAATTGCTTCATGGTCAGGGTCTATTTTGGGTTTTCAGCTGTGACAGCCCTGATACAATCCTGTGGACAGTCACCCCTAACACGGTCTTGTCTTACAGTATTGTGTGTTTCCTCTGAAAGATAATTGACGATGAGAGAGTTTTGGAGTCTGTGTATGAGTGAAAGCTACTTAAGGGTTCAGAGGAACATCTGGGGAACAGAGACATGACTGAATGGGACAACATGAGTCTCACACCACGTTCTGGTCTTGATGCAGACACCCAAGGGGTGACGTTCTGCTAACTGCCAAGGCCCAGCATCCGTTCTGCTGGGAAAAGAACACTGCTGGTGCCTGGTGGACATGGGATTTTGTAACTGGATGCTGAATGGAAAACCGTTTTCCAAACGTTTTACGTGGTTGTCCGAGTTTGGAATCGTTATGGAGATTTCTGATGTGTAGAACGGCAGGACCATTCTTTTATGCTCGTTTTGTACAGAGTCCTATCCGGGAAAGTTAAAACGTGTTTCTCTGCATGTAAGCAAGAATAAGAGTTATTGGCTTAGTTGTACACGCATATGAAAATGTACCCCTAATACTCTGTGTTAAAAGACCTAGAGAATTGATGTCACAGGATGTGTATGCGTAGATCACTACCACATTGCGCAGCCTTGATACGAACTACGAGTACAAGAATGGTGCCATGTGTGGATCGATGTGAATGTCTAATATGCACGTTTGTGTGAGCAGACTTCTGTGACGCTGCCGACATCAGAGACCAACGTGCGGCGGCCAAGGAACGGAGAATATATGGACTTTTCCTTTTTAAGTCATGGTAGTCAGTGTAAACGATGCGAACGAGCATGTTAGAGGACTGAACCCAGAGATCCATGAGGAGATGGTGATTGCTCCCTCCCCTTACTGCTCCCCTTACTGTCCAACTCCATTAGCGTTAGAGGCTTTTCCTCCCTTGCTTGCCTCTGTGTTCTGCCTTTATAAAAAACACACAAAAAAACAGATCTCCCTCTAAAGCAGCAAGAGGGAGGTAGCTCTGGGCTCCACTTCCTGCCATCTCTTTTCCAGGGGGGAGATAGGACCCCCCCCCCCCCCCCCCCCCCCCCCCCCCCTACCCCTACCCCACCCATCCACCCACCCCGGCTCACCCCCACCCCTCCGGTCCCGCCCACCCCAGTTCTGTAAGCGGGCCAGGAAAAGAAGAGATTTGAAAATTCTAACCAGGTGCAAGTATTTTGGTCCCAGACTCCGGTGTTAACTCCGACTCTCACAATCAGAATCTTTTCCTTCCTCTCTGCTCCGTTTTCTACGTATTCCTGAACATGGATGCAGGGTTTCTGAGTGCTTCCTTTAGCCAGGACGTAAAGTCGTTTAATGACGTCTTCAATTACGTCAGATCGTTGTCAAGGATAACGGAGTTCTGTATTAAATCATCTGGATTATCGCCCTTGATTCCCATCGGTTAAACTATGTTTTATTCGTTGTAGAAATGGTAAAGGACGTTTCTGTTGTGCCAGTTCAATTTCTTTCTACACATGAGGTTACATAACAAGGAATGACAATACCAAGCGCTACAACAGCAATAGAGCTATTGTTCAGACAAAGAGCAATGCCTTGTACCGAATGATCAAATTCTCATGAAAACTTCAACAGACTTCACAAGGCCTTTTCCATCCACGACAGCAGTGAGGCTGCATGAGTGAGGATTTATCAGGAGCTGAGATTGAACAGAACCATTCGCTGCGTTTCCCACGGAATCTGCATTCCTGCGTGAACCGCTGGCATTGATCTCTCGTCAGGAACATCTGGGAGGGTCTCTTCCTCCGAGGAACCTGAACTCTCCAACTGCGACCTCACCTGGAGGAGATGCAGTCTGAAGGAACGTGAATACATCTGCGGGTCAGAGTGGTGGAAAGCAATGCTCCCCGCGACTGGACGAGGAGACATGGTCTGCAGGTTCCACACAGGGTCATCCTGCAGACCTCCATCAATTGTGCACTTTTTGGAAAAGCATTTCCAACGGCTCTTTTTAAAAGGTTTCCTTCCCATGTTTAGTGTTTGGTCATTAACCCTTCCCCAGGTTACTAATTTATAGTGTTTCTTTTATTTGCCTTGGGCTGACCCTTTCTGTCCCATTCCATAAAAACAGAGAGGCCACCCTGTTGCTTTACAGCCAGTTAAATTACACTTTGATGTTTTTGTCTCTGTGTCCAACAGTGATTCAATAGCCGACCCTAGTAAAGGCCTGACCTTGGTTAACTGAAGTGGTCTGCTCCTTATCAAAGAAGAACCTTACAAACGTGTGATATCAGAGCATGACAACCATCCATATGCGGTCGAGGAAAGAATCCAAGCCAAAACCCGAGAACATTTTCTGTCTGCGTGCAAATTGGAGCCAAAGCAATGGAATCTTGGCTCTCAGCTGAGAGAAGCGTGATGGTTGTTCTCTCCGAAAGTATGTGTAGCAGAGACAGCTCAGCAGAAAGACACTCTCAGAGATGTTTCTGGGCGCAAGGATCCAGACGCTGTCGGGAAACTAGAAAATATGTGAAGATGTGGGTGACATTTAATGAAACGCTGCGTTTCCTATGGGACTTTCATAGCTATGGTCAGCGGCAAGATGGTGGCAGTAGACTTCTCTTTGTTGTGAGTTTGTCACGTCAGCAACAAGCACCAAAAAGAGATCCTCAGACCATCGTTTCGACAAAAGTTGCCCGTTTCACACAGTTAAAAGCTTTAGTCTCTCGTTGGCCACTCAGGCAACCAGTGACGCTGCAGCCAGCTTTCACTATCAGGATACAGGGCAGGAACCTCTGCATGACCTGCCCCACGTCTAAAGCGAGCGGCCCCACTGATGCCCCAGGGTGCAGCCACCATATTAAACAAGGCTTTAGAATAGGAGGCCACGTCAGGTGATGACGTCACAACATCTGCCTGAGCGGAGCCCACGAGGTGGGGGGGGGGGGGCAACAGGTGGGCTGATGTGAGGTCATGAACTCCAGCTGAGCGGCCTGTGTTGCTCTATACTCATCCCAGAGAGAGAGAGAGAGGACCGCTCTCGGCCTGGGAGGAGGGGGGAGGGGGGGGCTGCTCTAGTGCTGGAGGTACGACTTGACTGTCTCAATGTGGGACAAGTTAGCCAAAAGGCCAGCTAATCTGTGAAAACAAACATGCATGTTGCAGACGGACCTCCGCCTAGCCCCGTCACCGCTAAACCATTCACCTTCATCTCACCATCAACCCAAACTGCTCTTTAAATTCTCGAGACACGAGGCAACTTGATGACGATGCCTCCTGGTGGGACACGATCATCAGAACTGACCCAGCTCCCTGGCATCAGAGAGCAGCACGAGATCCCCGCTAGTCTCCTGGTCAGTCATGGCACAGCACTGACAAGCGCACATCTCCTGGTGCATGCGTTCTCTCTGCACAGGACCTCAAGTAATACATTTCATTTGAGGAAGTCTCACTGAAGTAGACACATGTGGATCCTGTATGAGGAGATCCTCATGCACTATGGCTCCTGTCCAATCAGGTCCGAGCCCTAGTCCTAGATTGGGGCATATGCCCATGGCCAGGAAACACAAACAGAACCTGACAGAGTGCACTGTTCCTCCAGGACCACAACCAGAACCCTGAAAGTCTATTTATTCACACAGCTGTTTGTTTATCGAGAGAAAAAGCTCTGCTTTAGCCATGTCCTTGAGGAAAACACAAAAACACACTAGGACAGAACAGAGTGAGGTCTGTCACCAAATGGAGGCTCTCAAAATTGAAGGTGACAAATACAATGTTGTTTACGTCTGCGGGGCAGGGCTGTGTGGCAGTGTGGTTGCCGTGGTACACAAGGCCCACCATACATAGCTGAGGCTTGGACTAGCTCTGTGTGGTTCATGTTTCACATGGCGTGATTGGGAAATCTAAGGAGTGAGGACAGAGCTAACTTCAGCGAGTGGGGATTTGAGGGGTGGGTCACAGGTCAAACCAATGTGTTGTGACGAATCTTTCAAACAAAGAACGCATATGTCTTCTTCGCTAACTTTAGATTTGCAGAATAGAGTCAAGGCCTTTGATACTTGTAAAAGTATAACAGGCATGAGGTAAGCTGGAGTAAATGTCACTTGGAATGAACGGCAGAAGGTGATGATGAGCAGACACCTCGTAGGTTGGAGGTTGACACGAACACCAGAGCTGGATGTCATAAATGGTTAGATTGACCATAAAATGGTCTTGGTCTGGGGAACATATTTACTACACATTAACATTAGAATGCTAACACAGATGGATGAGTATAGAGTTCACGTTAACAAATATGACTCACCATTGTTTCGAATGCTTTCTCTCTCTCTCTCTCTGTCCCTCTTTCTCTCTCTCTCCTCCCCTTTTCTCTCTCACTTATTCTCTCCCTCATTTCTCTTTCTCTCTCTCTGTGTCCCTCTCCTCCCCAACTGTCTCTCTCCTCCCCTTCTCTCTCTCACTTGTTCTCTCTCTCATTTCTCTCTCTCTGTCCCTCTTTCTCTCTCTCTCCTCCCCTTCTCTCTCTCCTCTTCTCTTCCTCATTTCTCTCTCTCTCCTCCCCCTTCTCTCTCTCTCCTCTTCACTCCCTCATTTCTCTCTCTCTCTGTCCCTCTTTCTCTTTCTCTCTCTCTCCTCCCCCTTCTCTCTCTCTCCTCTTCACTTCCTCATTTCTCTCTCTCTCTCCAGCCAAAGACAACAGCGGGCTAACTGAGTCCGACTTGACCGCCAACCCCGACGGTCCGGGGATGGACGGCAGCTACCTGAACCTGAAGGAGCCTGGCGTGAAGGGCCCGTGTGAGCGGCCGGGCTCTGAGCTCTCCAGCCCGCTGGACAAGAGCGAGGCGGAGAGCAACAAAGGCAAGAAGCGACGGAACCGCACCACCTTCACATCCTACCAGCTGGAGGAGCTGGAGAAGGTGTTCCAGAAGACGCACTACCCCGACGTGTACGCCCGCGAGCAGCTGGCCCTCCGGACGGATCTGACCGAGGCCCGCGTCCAGGTAGGCAGCCCCACGTGCCAAAACGCGAGACGAGAGACAACTAGAAAGGGAGAACCGCCAGCAAAACTGGGAGCGAAACGATCCCTGCGAAACAGGGAGTGCTCCACAAGTCACTCCCTGTTTGTATAAATATTCACTCAGGGAACTGACATGAAGGCCTGGCTTGGAGAGAGAAGACTGGCGTGCTGACAGACCTTGTCCTGAGTCGGAGAGGGAGACAGCGAGGCCTATTGTTGTCTCTCCCTTTCTCTGGCTGCCAGTTTCAGAGCTGGGTTGGGACAGCCAGGGGGGGTAGGGAGGGGGGGAGAGGGACAGAGATGAAGACTCTGCTCTTAATTCTATGTGCTGCAGATTCGATTGGGGAGAGGCAGGGGGGGGGGAGGGAGGGAGGAGGGGGGGGTCAAGGGCCAAGGGTTTTTCCTTGGAAACCACCATTTTTAAACTTCGCTGTACAGCATTTTGTAGAGAGGGAAAAAAGCTCCAGGGAAGAAAAAAAGAGTCATCAAAGCCATTTGGCAAGGGTATAGAAAACACTCCGAGATGCCAGTTTCAATTTCCAAGACTCCTCTGAGACATAGTCAGGGATCTGGCCTGGTCTTCTGGAGGTACAGTAAAATAACTGCATTCACGTTGTATCCACACAGAGCCATCCACCCCCCCCCCACATGACTCCAATTACCACGGCAGTCAGACAGGCACACAGCACACACTGTTGAGTCACCATGGGCATTGACCTGAATTTCAAGAATCGTACTTTAAATACACAAGCAATCAAGCCTTAACTCCGAGGCTCCATCTACAGATCCATCCAGACAAAGTACAGGACCATCTAATCATTCCAATCTCCCGTGTCGTGGGGTTCAGAGACACTATGGAGCGTTTGCGTATTGTGGAAGAAAGCATTTCATCTCACAGACAGCGTTGACATCAAACGTGCAGATGTTTTCAAACTGCACAGATGCCTTAGTCAAGGTCTTCAGAGATTTCGGGGATTGAAAGTTGATTCCGCATTTAAGCTATAATCGCAGTATTAGTAGCTTTGTAGCTTGGTGGTACTTCTCGGTGCTTGCGGAGCTGCCATACATCTGCCTCAGACCTGACCTCCACCGCTGGATGTGTCAAAGCAGGAAGAGGGTGAGCCTGACTGAGTGAGTGCAAGGTCAGTCCATCAATCGCCTTGGTCCAGGATGACAGAGATGAGGTGAGACGGCTAGACTTTAAAGCTGGTCTCGGAGCCCTGCTCTCTGCCCAACCTCTCCCCTCTCCCTCTCCCTGTCTTCCTCTCTCTCCCCTCTCCCTCTCTCTGTCTTCCTCTCTCTCCCCTCTCCCTCTCTCTGTCTTCCTCTCTCTCTCCTTCTCCCTCTCTCCTTCTCCCTCTCTCTCCCTTTCTCTCTCTGTCTCCCTCTCCCTCGGTCTCCCTCTCTCTCTCTCTCTCTCTCTCTCTCTCTCTCTCTCCCTCTCTCTCTCGCTCCCTGTCTCTCTCCCTCTCTCTCTCTGTTCCTGCCTTCTGGCTCTGGAACATAAATAAAGCTCTTTAATGGCTCTGTAAGCTGCCTTTTGCTGTCAACGTCTTTAGCAATTACTGCATCACTGGCAAGCCCCACTTTGAGCTCCGAGATCTCAGAACCACCTTCCCTGCAGATGTCTGTTGGGTCAAATAAACAAGGACTGTAAATGGTTGCAGTTGGTGGACTGCATGGTTTTTTAGCTACACGCACACACACCGCACTGTGTGTGGAGGGTGGTAGGAGGGGTGGGGGTGGGGGGGTCACTCTGATCCTGTGGGTGTGTGGATCTCTGCGACTCCAAAGTTCCCCCTGGTGCAAGGAGTTACTTGCGAAAGACTTTTTGATATTCAATTGATAAAAACGGGATTTTCAAGTCTGTCGTTGTGAAGTACCTGCTCCCCCAGTTGAGTTTGCGAGAGTCTGGATTGGAGGGACAGAGAGCCCTGAAGGACACTCTGGACTTGAAAACGCTCCCCATGATCTCTCGTCTCAGCTATTTGGCCGGTGTCTCTAATAGCGTTCGGAGGAAAAGCTGCACTGAGCAGAGCCCAGGAGGAACATGACACACCATGCACACGGAGCCTGAAAGGAGATGGACACGTGTGTGCCTGCACGCATGTGTGTGCGCGCGTGTGTGGGGTGCATGTTGCTGGTGTAAGCATGGTTTTTTTTAATGAGATGGAAACAATGTGTATTTGTTTTCAAGTCTTCAACTAGTGTTCCCCTAATAGAGTGAGTCCATGGTAACAGGGTGCATCTGCTTGTGTTTGAGATTGAAAATGTGTTTATGGCCTAGTGTGTGTGTGTGTGTGTGTGTGTGTGTGTGTAGTTAGTCCGCTGCTTCAGTCTGCGAGCCTCTGAAAGGTCAGAGGGGTTAGCTGCGGAAAGCCAAGGGCTTAGGCGTCAGGAAATTAAACATGAAATGAAAACAAGCTCCAGTTTGAACATTCTCCCATCTCACTTTCCAATATCCCCACTTCCCCTCTCTGACTTAAAAGGGAGGAGAGAGAGACGGAGAGACTGGCGGGGGAGAAAGAGAGAGGCGTGGGGGCGGGGGTTAGAAAGAGAGGGGAGAAAGAGAGAGGCGCTGAGAGAGAGAGAGGGGGGGGGTTGGAGAGAGAGGGGAGAAAGAGAGAATTTGCTTAACCTTGAGGTCTTTTGTCTCTCTATTATCAGATCATACACAATGTGACCTGTACTGCAGTATTGTTGATATCATTCCTCAACAATCAGAAAGCATTCAAACTTTAAAAATACGATCCATAAAATGTTACACTGGCCCAACAAATCAAAGTGACCATGTAACAAGAAACCTTTGAGAAAGCTATACAGGGACGTTACAAACCACGATGACAACAGAAAACGACTCGGACTTGACGTACCTTCGAATGCAACAGGAACCCCGAGACCCCCTGGGGCCACAAAACACAGACAGCAAATCCTTTCCAAACAGATGATATGACTCAGAGGCCGACCACCTCTCACCTTGACATTGGGGTTCAGCTAGAGCGCAAGCATCAGGTTTCCAGTGGAGATCCGTCCCCTTGTCTCTCTGGCTGGGCGACCCAGCACACGCCAGCCCTCCTTAACCAAACCACCACCGGATCCCCTTCCACATCTCTGACCGTCTCTGTCCTCGTCTGAGATTCACGAATTTGGCAAACGGATAACTGATGAGGTTGAAATATATATGAACAGCTGTGCCGTTAGGAAAGGAGACAAATTATGTTCCTATATTGTGTGGGATGTTTGTTAGAGAAATGTCTTTTTACATTCTGACAGTTTCATTCTGACGGATTTAATTGTTTTGGTGTACTTAAGAAAAGACTTATACACCCATGTTTGAAATATGACTGTGCTAGTGTAGTGTGTTAGTATTTGTGTGTGTTAGTGCTTAAAAGAGAAAGAAAACGTATACAAAGAGAGTACGAACGAGACATAGAAATTGGAAAAATACTGTTTATGGAGAGCAATGACTATGGGGGAAATTGCACGTAAGGGACTGTGAAAACCACAAGATGATTTGGTTGGGTCCAAGTTCAGACCAGCGTATCCATGTTAGTTTGCGTCTTTCTTTGAAGAAACCTCCCTTTCCCTGGGAGTGCAGAAGACACACAACCAATAAATAAATAAATACCGGTAAACAGAAGTGAAGAGTTTCTCTGCAACATTGACCAGCAAGACTCTGTTGCATCCTGCAACTATCTGAAAACACAACTTTGATACACAGGCAACAGATGAACTTCACGTACAAGACTGGGGGTCAGAACCCAACGAACATCCGAAAGTAACGAAAGTAACATGCCCCGTGTTTCCCCACTGTCTGTAGAGACGTCTCGCAGGACGTGTTCAGTTCAAGCACATCCAGAGAGGCACTACGAAAAAAGCTCCCCTAGGTACGGTCTCACTCACTTTGAGAGCGTCCGACTGCATCGCTCGCTACCTGCAGAATCTCATTCACAGCATCCCTGCAGTGTCGCCTCCACCCTGGGCTTCCCCCTCCCCTCTCCTCCCCTCCCCTCTCCTCCTCCCTCCCCCCTCCCCTCCACCCCCTCCCCTCCCTCCTGTCGATACAGGACGGAAGGCCTGCCAAAATCAGTTCCAGTCATCATCCGTACTAGAAAACAGCCTGTTCCCATCAGCCGGTCTTCTCTGCATCCAAAAAAGACCTTGGAGAGCTGCACCTTGGGGGGGCCCCCCCCCTAATTAGCAACAGCACATCAAATAAAAGCGTACACGCCTTACACTCACGGAGGAATAAAGGAAAATATCCAGTTCAGGCAACTGCTCCGCCCGATGCAAAATATTGTTTGGGAAAGGAGAAGGAGGGGGCTCACTTGATGTCATTGGCCGACAGCAAGAGGGACCCCCTCCCCCCCCTTGTGAGCTGCAGCACAGGAACCCCTCCCTCCAGCAGCGTAAGGGGAGAGTTGCGGTGAAGGGGGATGGAGAAGAGACCAGGAATAGAGGGGCAAGGGAGGGGGAAAGGAGCCAACGGGGTGGTGGTGGTGGTATGACGTCCTGTCGTCCCGTAGCACAAATCGTTTTTCTGCCGACAACCGGCAACTTAAAGAACACACAACCCTGACCTCGAAGTCTTCATCTGCGACGCGATTTATGACTTCAACATCCTCCTGCGTGTTCGAATCAGACCGACATCTACCGCGCTCCTTTAAAGCGCTAAGGAGACGACTGTTTTAGATCTGCTCCGGATCTGTTGGGATCACTTGATTCAAAGTAGTGTGGTCATCTTCCTGTAAATCCCCAGGCCGTTTGGCAGCAGCAGGGGGCAGGTTCGTCTCTGACAGATCCCTGATCTGTGCGTTGCAGGTGTGGTTCCAGAACCGCCGGGCCAAGTGGAGGAAGAGGGAGCGCTTTGGGCAGATGCAGCAGGTTCGGACGCACTTCTCCACGGCGTACGAGCTACCGCTCCTCACTCGGCCCGAGAACTATGCTCAGGTACACATGAGGGATGAGAACTATGACTGGGTACTAAACTATACGTTAACTTTCTCTCATGACACACGATTCATTCACTGTTTTCGGAAGATCAACCGTGTCTGACGCATGTTGCTCGGACCTTCCGTTGCAGATCCAGAACCCATCGTGGATCGGAGGGGGCAGTGGAGCCTCGCCTGTGCCAGGCTGCGTGGTGCCCTGTGACTCCGTCACCTCCTGCATGCCCCCTCACCCCCACGCCACCGGAGGGGTCTCCGACTTCCTAGGCGTGCCCAGCCCTGGGGGCAGTCACATGGGACAAACACACATGGGCAGCCTGTTCGGGGGACCTGGCATGGGCGGCGGCATCAACGGGTACGACCTCAACGTGGACCCCGACCGCAAGTCGTCCAGCATCGCCGCACTGCGCATGAAGGCTAAGGAACACAGTGCAGCTATTTCCTGGGCCACATGATGCCCCGCCCCAGGCCACGCCCCCCTGACCTGGGCACGGCCCCTCCCCCGGAGCAGCCCTGCCCAGCACTGCAGTGGAGGAGGAGGAGGAGGAGGAGGAGGTGGATGGGATTACGTCTGGCCTGACAGCACTCATGATAACACAAGTCAAAACAACTGGGAGACACAGCGATAACGGCAGCCATCACAGCCAAGATGAAATCCTTGACTTTGACAATCAGCAGACCCAAAGAAGAAGAGAGACTGAGAGAGGGGAGGGGGGGGGAGGAGGAAGAGGAAGTGATGTCACCCCTCCATCTCTCAGGGCTCAAGTAGGAATGTGCTGACATAGGTGAGGGGGAACGGAGAAAACTGCTCTGGGCAAAGATGCACCTCGACTGCTCTGGATGGGCGACTCTTCCGCTAATAGTCAGGAAAAAGGTTTTGAAAAAGTTACTTGTAATGCAATAATCATGTTGAAATTACCAGCCATAAAGACACCTTTGCAGGAACTATACCTTTCCTATTTCACAACATCCATGAATTTACATACAACTTCTAACCCCCATTCCCTGTAGTAGCTCCACCAAGACAAAGCCACTTCCAACCAGATCAGTCCACCTAAGAACACTAACGTCCATCTGAATCAGTGTAAGCTTTCGTAGCACCGTTTTCAGACACTTTGCACAGAAAGCTATTGTTTCGGAGGCTCAGTAGGAAGAAAACCTATCTGTTTTAAAGCGTAAACTTCCAAGTCATTATGGACTGGGGGCCGAGCCGCTGTGCGAAGCTGTCATTCCCTCACGCTTCCAGAAAGCACTAGGCCCAAGGTGCGAGAGAATCTGCGCTGTCTGACAGCTCGGCGGCTCGTGCCAAATGAGACGTGGAGGCCAGGTTCAGGCGCGGTGGGATTGGCAGTCGCTTGAAGCGAACGTGTCATTTCCTCCCCCGGGGGCCGCCTCCACAGGTCTCCATCCCCTGGCAGGGTATCGGGTTACAGGAAGTCATGTCTCCACTGGTCGCCTGGGCTGGACTAACACACAGCAGCAGCCGTCAACACCAACTACTCAGGCCAGCCTCCGTCAGCCTCCAACAGGGAGAGAGAGGCACTTTCAATTAGCCTCAAACCAAGCTGTGCTGGTCGGGGCCAATCAGACACTAAAATACAGCAGAAGCAGCGTGGTGGGAACAAACTGCGGCCGATTCCACATGCTGACCTAATCATGGCATCTTCCAGGGAGGGGGGGGGGGGGGGGGTCAGAGCAGACAACGCTTAATCCAGAGTATTGTCATGACAGTAGAGTATGTCACCCGCTAAGCGCCAGGCGCTAGCAGGCAGAGCAGCTATAGGATTAGGAGACCTAATTGGGGCCCGGGCAGCAGCATTCTTGAGGGGTGTAGGTAATGTGATGACATAGAGCAGACTCGCAGGCATGGTGGGAGTATGGCCCAGTGATTGCGTCGCTCCGCCCGATCAGGCCTGTCAATAAGACCTGGGGCCAGAAGACTGAGGAGATCCAGGAGGGCCTCTTCAGGCTCCTCGCTGATCCCTGGGTGTGAGACGCCCTCTGGGCCTCCAGTCCCCTCGCACTGCCCTCCCTTCCGATGGAGGGCTGGATGTCCTGGCTCTCTTCCTCGTCCTCTTTTGCGAAGTTCTGGCTCACGTCTGACATCACAGGAAGATGCAGGGGAGGTGACAGTGTCAGTTCCAACAAATCTAATAACAAAATGTTATTTTCTTGTTTTATTTTGGACTAATTTATTTTGGAAGTGTTGACATGGCCCCGAGATTAGAACGAGAACATTCCGATCTGATCGAGAAAGCCCCTTTCCTTTCCTGACAATGGATATTCCTGTCGAAAACTCACAGCTCAAATGAGGTGAAAAGGCATTGATTTAAGTCACAGGAATCTCTGTTATATGAATCAAGTGTACCTCACTGCTTTGACAGTGAACATGGCCTGACAATGTGTGATATCCCATGAAATCTGTCTTCCCCCACCCCGTAAAAAGCTCCACTCACACTGAGAGTATTTTGGCAGCAGTAGAACACAATAGAACACAGTAGAACACAATAGAACACGGTAGAACTGAACAAAGCCCTGTATGTATCCGTATTACCATCCTCATTGTTCGGTAGTTTTGTTTTAAAACGTTTGTATAAAGTCGTACGTTTAAAATATTGAATCATTGACATTTGTTATGTCAAGTCCAACTAAATAATGACAATCAAAGTTCACCAGATCCTGATGACAAAGGAGTTGCTAGGTGACGAACCTGGAGTGTTCTGCCACAGTTGTCTATATCTCAGGCAGCCTACCTGCCCCACTCCCATAGCCCCACCCCTACCTGCCCCACCCCTACCTGCCCCACCCCTTCCTGCCCCACTCCTACCTGACCCACTCCCATAGCCCCACCCCTACCTGCCCACCCCCTACTGCCCTTCCTACCCCACCCTACCCCCACCCTTAACTCCACCCTACCTGCCCCTCCTAACCTCACCTACCTTCACCTTTCCAATCCCCCCTCTGCCCCTCTATCCTTGCCCCCTTCCCCCCTATCCTCTGCCCCTATCTGCCCCTCTCCCCTCTGCCCCCTGCCCCTAACTCTGCCAACTGCCCCCTCCACCCCCCTGCCTCCCTCCCAGCCCCTCCTCCCTCTCTGTTATGATACTACTGAAACAGGATGACAGCGGTCTATTGTAAATATGATCACGTTTGTGTGAATGTGTGCCTGTCTGATTTAAATGGTATTTTCCTTTTGCTTGTACATTGGTTTTGCTTGTCCTTTTGTTAAATAATGGATTTCCAGAGATAGACCATTACTTTTGAAAATGTACTATAATTGTTTGAAGTATTACCGCAACTCATGCCAAGAAATGTCAAGTTTGTGTGTGAGATCATTTCCCCTGGATTTTGACCAGGTTGAATCAGCTATCTAAATGGTTCATGGCTACGAGCAGCAATTTGTATTTTAATCTTGCATTTCTATTCCTCATTGTGACTTAATATAATTGTTTGGTGCCATTGCAGTAAGTTATTGCACTTCTAATGTTTCTGAGTGGTGTTTGCCTTGTGTCTAGGGCGATCAGCTCCTCTACCTTCACCAGAGAGCGGCTGTGCATCTTGAGATACTAAACACGTCCATAGTTAGGTGACGATCTGCAGCATGCAGACACGCTCTAAGTGTTCGACCATTTGTACAGAATTAACTTGCTGTTGATGTAAGTGGTGTCTGACGTGATTTTGAAATAAATGGGTCTTCATGAACTGAACGATGTAAGGTGGATAATTTCTTAGCGTTCCCTGCGTGTGCGAACGCTCACGTGGGGATGGGACAGGATCACGGCTCGAAACGAGCTTTTTTCCTCACTGTCCCAGTCCCGTCTCCAAGTCTAGAACCACAAAACTGTTTTGAAAAGGTTGGATAAAGGATTTTGAAGACAAAATCATTTTGAAACAAACGTTTCTAACAGTTTGAAAGCATTTTCTACCAAAACAAAAATCGAAAATAGTTTCACATGATTAGAAAAACACATACAAACATCCTAGCCATCTTTTTCATTGTCTCAGGGACACCGGGACACCAGGACACCGTTAATTTGAAGCCCTGGACAGGATGTTCCAGGTAAGGCAGCACAGATGCTTGTAATTCCACTGTCAGGAGAGGACATTCAGAACAGGAAACAGACATGAGGAAACAAAAGATACAGACAGAGAATGAGAGAGAGAGAGAGAGAGAGAGAGTGAGAGAGACAGAGAAATGTAGAGGTACTGAGGTCATGAAATAGGAATAAGGAATAGAAATATGGCTGATGGAGTTTGTAACTGTATTTACCAGATTCGTAATAAGCCAGTATCCAAGCGGGGGAGGAGGGGACGATGACAAACAGAGAAACTCCCAACATCTCCAGACTTCACCGCACTCCTGTGTCATCGCTGACCTTGTGACCCAAACCTGTTGCTCTTTTCATGCCTTGTTCAGAACCATTAGGTTCCAAACCCCGAGCCCAAAGCCCTCTACAAGTGTAAACACCCCCCAGGTGTGCGTGGGATCGTACCCAAGTCATGGCTGGCGTCTGTACGAGCCGGACAGGAACTCCAATCAAATTCCTTTCCTGACTCTGCTAGCTTCTCTCCAGGGAAGACCCCCCTCCCGGGGGTCACTCTATTCCCCACCCTGTCCCCCTAACAGACGCTTCCCCAGCAGTCAGAGGTCTCCTGTAGCTGGAGAAAACAGAGACATAAAGTGTAACCCCTCCCTCCCTCCCCCCCTCCCTCCCCCTCCCCCCCTCCCCCCATACATTTCAGATATTGCGCCAGGGCTAGGCTAATCCTCTCAAGCCGCAAACACCACGCCAGGAAAAAGGACAACGCAGCACCGATTCCCATCCTGCCATCGTCTCGACCGCGCCCCAGGAGAGACGCTGGAGCGCTCCGGTCCACGAGCGCTCACGCAAAACCCTGCGCTCTTTATCCACGGCTGCATAAGAGAGATTTGATACTGGTGAGGTCCAAGTGTGAGGCAGCGCAGGAATACACTTTGTCACCCAATAAAAGGCCAGGTCAGATGGACGTGTGCCGTGACATGGATAAGCCCATTCATTGCTGCATTCACAAAGTTGGCAGTTCTGTGGTATGTTCTCCTTTCTGCCATTTGGCAGCAGTAAGTGTATCGCTTCAAGCCTGAATATAAGATCCCTAGTATGTTGAAATTGCTTCGTAGCCTCCAATGGGCCACAGGCTAGAGTCGGAACAGCACACTCAGACTCCTAACCATGGCAGGAACCGATGGCACCGGCATGTCGCTGCCCTCCGTTCAGAAAAGAAACACGGCTAGAGAAACACCCTCCTGAGAGCAGCACAGCGGGGCCTAAACCCCTTCTGACCCCCACCCTAGTCAGACATGGGCGTGCGAGATAAACAAACACATTCAGAAGGGGAGAGGGCGCGGGCCACTGTGGCTTGAACAGCTCCCATTAACCTTAATAGGTCACGCTGGTCCAGCCAGGCTCCACTGACACCCTTAATAGAGGGCCTGCATGGTTAAGGGACCATGAAGACCATTAGGGCCACTTCAAAGTTCACCCTGCTACATCAGGGGTCCCGGCGACGTGGCCGCTGAGAGGAACGGATCCTATTCCTCATTCGCCCGTTGTTTTTTTATTTTTCCATCGGCCCGACCTGTCAATCAACCTGCTCCATAAACAAGTGGATTCTTAAGCACCTCGTTAAGGGCCATCATTAGCAGGGAAGGTCCAGTAAATCAGGACTTATATCAGCTTTCAGCGACACATCTCTAATAGGTCATATTTTAGACCTGACACTGGCTTACACCGTTAAATGATCCCTTAGGTCTGATAGTAAAACTGAAACGGTCGTAGATCAAATATTTCCACTCGCTCCTGGACCTGCGACAGTCCCAGAGGGCAGACTCCCACCGAACGGAGGGACTGGAACCAATGGCGATGTCTTCATGAGCACGGTGACCATTTAAAGACTGGCCCAGTGGAAGAACAGGTTGTCTGGATCGGCACCGTTAACGTTCGAGGAGGCAATAAAAACCGGGAATAAGAACACTCTGGGTCTACCTCAGCTTCACAGGCGAGCGAGCGAGCAGGATGATATACGGACAATGTTGTAAGTGACGTAAAAGACTGGAGAAGACTCCTGCAGGGTTCATAAGTCAAAGGTGGGACCAGTCAGCCCTCCAGCCCAGAGTGGAGGCAGGTCAAGAGCGCCAGTAAATCGCCTAGTCGAACTACCTTCGGGCCGCAAAAGAATTGAAAGAAATCCGAGAACGTGCTAATCATCTGGGAGTACACGCAACCTATCAGGGAGACTAGAGAGTGAGAGGCCTGTTCTCCTCAGGGAGACCAGAGTGAGACCAGAGTGGAGACTAGAGAGTGAGAGGTCTGTTCTCCTCAGGGAGACCAGAGTGAGACCAGAGTGGAGACTAGAGAGTGAGAGGTCTGTTCTCGCATCTCTGTGGTCTGTTACCGTGGAGACAGCCTTGCAATGGCATCGCATCTTTCCCAGAGTACCGCTAATAAAACTCCCGTTTATTAGAGTGTGGAAATGTCTAATGTGGCTTTGTGACATGCTAGCATAAACAGTGAGGGCAAGCATTTCAAGTGGTTCTGACACATGGAAGTGGGTTTAGGCAGGATGTAGGAGGTGACCAGTGTGGATTTAACCACTGGGTTGTACAAGGCTAAATCAACACTAGCGCTGTTCGGCAATTTACTCACACGTAAACTGTAAATCGTCGAAATTACAGACAAAATGTGACACGACGGGGGGAAAAAAAAGCCCTGTCACTCCTCAATTTTCAAGTCCTTAGAAGATTGTTTTGATAGGAAATGTCCTACTCAAGGTAACTTTGCAATAGAAAGAGGTGGGGTTGTAACTTGTAGAATGAGACATATTGAAGTGTATCTCACCAGTAGCACATCTTTTATTTGAACGCAGTGGATGTAGCCGTTCACGAGGAGGACAGGGGAACGTGCTTCTCAGACGAACAGGATGTGACCATGTTAGGACTCATCATGAACGCCATCGCCCTCAGTACTCCACCCCTGCATGACTCTGGCCTCTGAACACGGGTCACCCAGTAAAGCAGAAGGGTTACCATTCAAGGGATCGGGGGGTCTCCCCCACCCCCACCCCCCAAACATATAGCCACCCTTCTCCAGTCCCCCCCCCACCCCCAGAGGAGCTACAACCGTCCCAAACATCACATCACCTCCTCACCTTAAAAGCAGCCCCCTTGCCTTCTCAACGTTGCTCCCCTTCCACAATATGCTTTCAATTACAACGCTGGTCGATATGGGGCCTGAAGACCCCCCCCCCCCCCCCTCCAACCCTCCTTCCTGATTTATGGAGTACTTCAGTCCAGTCTTGCTCAGCACGTTTTCACTGGAAACGCAAACTCTTCTGCCAACAGGGTCAAAGATGAGAAACGCCGCCACAGTTAACCTCTTGTGGACTTGTGTGCATAGTTGGTCTAGCTCTCTCTCCCTGTCTCTCTTTCTCTCTTCTTCCATCTCTCTCTTTGTCTCTCTACCTCTCGACCTCCCTCTTTCTCCCCCCCTCCCCTCTCTCTGTCTCTCTCTCACTCTCTGTCTCTGTCTCTCTCTCACTCTCTCTGACAGAGCTCTGACAGACAGGGCAGGACACCATGCCAGCGGAGCCCAGCAGAGCCTCCATAGAGAAACGAGGTGCTGCGTTATAGGGAATTCCACGCTACGTTAGCCCCCCGCTGCACCGTGTCACTACGCCGGGGGGAGAGAGATCGCTGAGGAGAGGACAGACAGACAACTGCTAGACAGAGACGGACGACGCGAGGGGACTTCTAGAAGGAAACCCGACCCAAAGTCAGACCCTCTCGGTCGATTCCTCTTGTCACATGGAATCTCGGTGACCCGAGCAGTTTGGTCTGAGGACGCAGGGGGTCTGGGAGGAGTCTGGGGGTCTGGGAGGATGACGGTGACTGATGCTCTCCATTCATCTCTGCCTCTGCCTCTCCCCAGCACCATAAACCACAACGCATTACTCGCGCCGACTGTAACCTGAAAAATAACGGACCGCCTTTTCGAAAAAGGGCCTACGTGTACATTGTTGTTTGGAGACATTACTCTCTGACTCTCGTCCACCGCAGAGAGGTTTGTGGTCCTCTCGCACGACCCAGCTTGGGACGTCTATTTGTAGTCAACAGCTAAATCCAAGTCCTGTTGACTAAAAACACATGGAGTCACAGAATGAGTCACCAAGCAAGAGCGATCTCATGACACGACCGATGCTCTCTGCCTGAGAAACACGCTGTCCCGACGGACTCATTTCCTGGCAGATCCAGCTCACTTCCTGTGACGCTGCGGTAAGTCACAGAGTCGGGCCGGGCTGCTCTCAGGCCTTCGGTTCTGTGGGACTCGTATCTGACTCTGCTATCAAGCTGTGAAGAGACAGATTGCTCACTCTCACTGAGCCAATGTCTCTCCCACTACTCACTGATGAAATAGACACCTAACAGTTAAAAATAGCTGTTCTCATTAGTGTTTGCATTGCCTTCCCTATCTGTTTATAAATCCAGTTTTTGCTAAGGGCATTTGTTGCCGGAGAAGTATTTCCTTAGACACTGGTACCCTTCCATCGGACCTAACACCTTCCACGCAGAATAAGCAATAAGTCAAGACAGTGCGGCTACAACTGTGTGTATAGGAGAACTTTACACGACGGACGAAAAAAACTCCAAAACATTCCAATTCCATCGGGAGTCCAGCCATCCATAAATCAGCTGCAATGAAAGTTTCCTCTCCAAACAGGGGGCTAAAACAAACTGTGCACCCCCCATCCCCCCCCTCCACCACCCAATCCCCTCCCTCGCCCCCTTTCTCCACCACCCCATCCTCTCCCTCCCCCTCTCTACCACCCCATCCTCCTCCCCTCCCTCTCTACCACCCCACCCTCTGAATCCCCCTCTCCCTCCACCACCCAATCCCTCCCTCGCCCCCTTTCTCCACCACCCTATCCTCTCCCTCCCCCTCTCTACCCCCATCCTCCTCCTCCCCTCTCCCTCCCTCTCTACCACCCCCCATCCTCTCCTCCCCCTCACCCTCTCTCCACCACCCCATCCCCTTCCTCCCCCTCTCCCTCCTTCTCCACCACCCCATCCCTTTCCTCCCCCTCTCCACCACCGCATCCCCTTCCTCCCCTCTCCCCCCCTCTCTCCCTCCCCCTCCGCCACCCCCACCCCCACCCCCCCTCGCTTTCCTGGCAGGGCGCTTTATGAAGACAGAAGAGTTGGGAGTCACACGTTTGAAGATCCAGCAAAGCTTTTATGAAAATGAAAAGCATGGGGATCCCTTCCTCCTCTTCATATCCAGGTCCTGCACATCACCTCAGTGTTGCACGTGTCCTCCAGCTAGCTACAACGACAGATCAGACTTTTAAAAGCACTCCATAGGTAAATCTACATCTGCCAACACTGTTATTCACTATAATAATGAGCACGGACACATTGATTCCTTATTGGCAGCATGAGAGTGGATGTTCCGCAGCCACAATGCAGTGGCCCAAATCCTAGAACAGATTTGGCAGCCAGACGAGAAGCGTCTTAGTTGGACCTGTCAGTGTCAGACATGCCAACACCAGATCGAGCCAAATACTTGTTCTGGTTCTCCTCAGTGAAATGACAGGTTTTAAGAGTGTCTGGATGTGCAGTGTACAACTCTATCAATATGCCCGCACACACATCGACTCGCACCATAGCTCCATCTAAGCCTATTTCCATCTCTCTTTTCGAACCAAACCCTCCTTCCTAGATCCCAGATTTTGACACGCTTTCACTTCTCTGGCACCGGCCAGTGAAGCTCCGCCTCCGTCACGCCCGGCGCTCACGGAAGGCGGAGCCCCCCCCCCCGACGCCGGCAGGGTCTGATGGAGAGGTGCACGCCACAGGCCCGAGGTTAACGAGAGGCTCGTGTGCTGTGACCCTCGCCGTGCCGGGGAGACTACCACTCCAGGAGCCAGCGGCTGACCACCAGTAACATTTAGCAGCTGTTAAACACTCACAGCGAGACCCTGACCTGAATCAATGCAGACATTTCTAATGGAGGGGCTGGAAGGCGGGGTGCTGGTGGAGGAGGGGGCAGGGGGGGGAGGGGGTGGAGGTGGAGGGGGCACACTGACAGATGCTGCTACTGGTGCTATGCTTGCTGATTAAAAGGTCAAAAACAAAATGTTTCTGAAATGGCTAGCAGGGACACGTTGCTTTAATCTGGAAACAGGCGTTTGAGTCACGTCAAGCGGGTTCAGTGTTTAGGTGTGAAGAGTTGAAGCTCTCTGGAGTTATATGAGCAAATTCATTAGGGTTGGCTTGAATGATGAAGACTCAGTGGAGAGTTTGACCACAGGACATCCAGCACAAGCAGATCAGAGACATCGTAATGGTCTATGACACGGCATCATTCTCGATCAGTCTTATTACATGACAGAATGTTTCATGACACGACATTACGATTTCTGATCTCGAAATGAATCTACTGACGGAACTATCTGTGCATGTGGGAGAGACCATTCTACTGTTCATATAATAAACAACATGTCTAACATTAACGAGAAAAGATTGTTGAAATTATATTTCCCATTCCCCAGCTGCGACACACGTTAAGATAATTCAGATGTGCTACCGCCCTCCTGTGGTACTAAAATTGTTTCCAGCCCCGACGGACTACATTAACAGATCACAGATGAAAGGTATTCATCGGCAATTACAGTGGGGGTAAAAAAAACCCAATGACAATAATTTAAATAATACATTAAGCGTGTAAATGGGTGAGCTTATCTTTGGCAAGGTAGCAGAGCTAGTTAGCTCAGCTAGTTAGCTCAGTTGTACAAGTTAATTACCTGTCCGGGGTTCAGGCCTGATGTTTGTCTGAGCAAATCCGCTTCTCCAGGTGAGCAAAATACTATCTTATGTCTGTTAGGACATGTTCTTTAGATATATACATTTCTCCAAAGCACCGGATGAACTACTGTACCAGCCGGTAGCCGGATTGCTAAAATTCTACTCTAGCTACCAAGTAGTATAGCGAACCTACTTAGCAATCAACCACAAGGTAGCAGGTAATGATCGTATGTCTTATAGAGCAGTCTATACCTTTGAACATCCAAACGACTGGTCTTCCATACTCAGCATGGCTACTGACAGCGCGGGTCCGGTCACATGACACCCGTGATCAGTCGGTAGACCGGTTGGCACAGACGTAATGATCGCTATGATCGCATCTTTCAGAGATAGTAAGATCGGCAAATGATATTGCCTTGCAGTGCAGAGGTGTAATAGGCATCGGATAATATCATACTGGTTTGAGAATGTCTATTGTGGTATTATGTTGATCAGTATTGTAACATTGGGATTCCAGTTCAAAGTGTGGAAGGTGCGAATCAATGGGTTTGATCGCACCAATTCGTTTTAATCAACTTAACCGCCCATGAAAATATTCCCCAAATGATTGGATGTTTGATATTAGTTTAAACATTCGATTGGATGTGATACAGTACATTTCCCCATTTCCCAACCCTTCCAAGTTACTGTTATATTTGACTCAAGTGACCATGTTCGCTATTTATACACCTGTAGTTCATGTGCCAACGTGTTATTCACACTCTTACTGACTGAGTTGTCCCTGCCTCGTGGAGCAGCACTGGCCATCATGACGTCAAACGTCAGTTGACTAGAATGAAGCAATTAGCTTACATGAACTTGATGTAGTCACGTAATGTTCACAAGAATAAGTGGGAGCCATGACAACGAGTTTGAATGCCATTTTATGTCATTCTTTTTCAAAAGAATCTAGTACAAATGCATACATATACATTTCACCAAAAAAACCACATATAACCACTATTGCAATTAACATTCAAATACAAATAAACAATTAAAAAAAGAATCAGAAGTTGACACTCAAGCTTGGGGATGATCACAAGGGGGGCACATTCTCACACACACGCACTCTCTCTCTCTCACACACACACACACACACACACACACACGCACACGCTCTCTCTCTCTCTCTCGCACACTAGCACACTAGCACATACACACTATACTGTACATGGAGTTTTATAATACAGCATCAGAAATGTGAAGCTTTAACGAGGAGGTGTTCAGGAAAGGTGTGGTCGCAGTAAATGGAAAGGGTTAACAGCCAAGTGTACGCAAAACACATATTTCTATACAGTTCAGCCAACGTTACTGTACTCAGTATAAATATTCTTCATCCAAAAGTCAGTGCAGTGCCTTGTGTTCAGGCTTCACCTGCATGGCCCCATCATGCCTGGTCTACTTTAAACACGGTCTATGTAAGACCTGGTCCACAACTTTACACACAAATCACTTTACATTTGATTTCTCAATTCCGTTTTTTTTCTCTCAAAGGGCTAATTCTTGGTTGACACCCAGTACCTCAAAGTTCCAGCTGCGAAGTACGAGTTGCTTGAAGGTTGCTTTCCATCGAATTTTCCGGAATATAAAACGAGAACGAGAAATTAGCTGTTCGTTTTTGAGCGTGTTCAAAGTGTTCGTTTTTTCTTTTCTCCTGGATTCCCTTTGTTCAAAAAAGTCCCGTTGTTGCAGTAGATCTACTGGATTCCCCTGAACAGACACATGGCAAAGACCATAGCGAAAAGCTGCGGGCGGAGAAACCACAAGAACGCAGACATTTTACAACATGCGAGAAGTCTCTTCACCACTAGGTGGCACTCACAGTACAGTTAAAACACCGGGATATCTTTCTTTAAATTGCCATTAGAACGATAAGAAAAACAACATCTTTGAAAGTGATCTCCAAACCGTTTGGAATAACCACACTGACCCACAGATGAGACCACAGGGATAACAAGGGATTTGAGACGAATTGACCGGGCGATCTAAAACTACAAACCTCAATCGTTAGCACCACAATGGCCAGCGCTCCGGCCACATAGATGTACAGCTCCAAGTAGTCAACCACTGCAGAGTAACAACCCTGCGGACAGACAGAGAGATACACAGGCTAAATCACATTCTCTCCGCCGCGATTAGCGCACACCTACGCCAAGACTGCACTGCGCGTAGCTTTCGGAGCCGCAATTGAGCGAGCCTCGGAACAAGAGCTTGTCTGAGTGGCGTCAAGATAGGTCACCATCCGAGCCGTAAGGCCCGTTAATGAGGGCTCTTAGCGCGGAGGGAGGTGACACCACGCCTTCCGGATGTTTCTCATTGTTCCACAGGCTCAAGCAACAACAGGTGAAGGAGACAGAAGAGGCGCTCGCTATCAGCTTTCACTGTAATTATGTTTCCCTTTCAAGCCATTCGTTTGCACACAAGCATGCACACGCGCGCTCTCGCAAAGATAAACAAAGGGTAATGAACGTGTAGCTAGACAGAAATGCTTGCATTGTTGCGACCAGACACGGTATAAAGCGCATGGATACACATAACAATAAGAATCCTTTTTTTAATCTCACACACGCACACTTACGTGCACGCACACACACACACACACACACACTCATGAACCCCTTGACACTCCAAACATGGAACAGCACAGTAATCAGCCTGAGAAGAAGTGAGGCAGGTCCAAATATATTCTCCCTCCAAGCACACTGTCTTCTGCTCTCATTAAGTAGACAGGGGCAGAGCTCACAGAGCCGGCCCCAGCCCTGGCCCCAGCCCTGGCCCGGGCCCCAGCCCCGGCCTCTCTCCTCCCACACAGCCTCCTGCCCTGGGGGTCCTCCGGCAGATGCAGCGAGCACTTGCTCCAGAACCTACCTTGTTGTTGCGGAACATCATGTGGCCTGACAGACACTGCTCCTGGCTGATGTAGGCTACGTCTCCAGCTTGGATGCTGCGTTGGCAGCAGGCAGCAGGCACCATGTCATTAGGGTTGATCAGCCGGAACAGACTATCCTTAAAGTCCTCTGGACTGTTCACCCCGCAGCAGTTAAACTGCGGAGAGCAGAGCATAGGAAAGGAAGAGAGGGAGATATTAGTGTGTGTGTACTAGACTGTAAATTCTACAGAACTGTGTGCACGTCATTCCGGCATGAATATTGACTGAAAAAGAATCAGTCAATATTGGTGTCTCTAAAGAGGCTGAGGCAACCTCTCAATTTTTTGCTTCCAACAGAAGGCTGCAGTGTGTGCTGTGTGTGCCGTGTGTGCTGTTTGTGCGCTGTGTGGTGTGCGCTGTGTGTGCAGTGCGTGTGCGCTGTGTGTGGGGTGTGCGCCGTATGTTCGCTGTGTGTAGTGTGACCAGACATGCATTGCCAGCAGCTTTTTGTGCTGTGCTTGTTTTGTCAAATTGGATTGCATTAAATAGCAACATAATATAAGATTTTAATCCAAAATAATCAATAACAAAACAAATGAGTGTTTTCTCAAGATAATATAAACTGGCTTCAACAGTGCTGTCCATCAGTACAGGCGTTACCGTAGTCATGACAGCGTTCCAGGTGTAGGTCAACATGTCTGTGTTGTTGTTGCCTTGGTAGTGCCTCTTTAGCTCCTTGGTTAAGTACTCTCTGGTCAGCTACGGGAACAGCCAATGGGATTTGAGGTTAGAGTTGCCATGGGGACACCCAGGAGTGTTTTATACAGTAGCAGGCAAGGTCAGTGGACAGAAGCGAGAGGCTCCACTGTTGAAAGATCAACTTACGTGCTCCCGGAATATGAAGGCCAGGATGGCGGCCGCCAACTCTGCCAGGAAGATGATGAGAATGAGCATGAAAAACTGTGGAGATAAAGAGGGTGAGGCAGAGGGTGGGAGTGAGAGGGAGGGTGGGAGAGAGAGGGAGAGAGAGAGAGGTTGGGAGGGAGAGAGAGGTTGGGAGAGAGAGGGTGGGAGAGAGAGGGAGGGTGGGAGAGAGAGAGAGAGGTTGGGAGAGAGAGAGAGGTTGGGAGGGAGAGCGAGAGAGGTTGGGAGAGAGAGGGAGGTTGGGAGAGAGAGGGAGGGTGGGAGAGAGAGAGTAATGGAGAGTGAGTGTCGGCGAAAGTGGGTGCGAGTCGCAAAAAATCGGAATCTGGCTGTTCCTACTTCACTCAGCATCAACTATTCATGAGGCTGGGAACACAAAAGGCACCAAAGGCGGAATGTTCTAGTCTTCTATTTATTGAACCGGACTCTGTTCTATTTTAGACCCCCCCCCCCCCCCCCCCCCCACCTCACACACACACAAAACCTCTGACTGACGATGCAAACGAACTTAAGTTCACACACAAAAACGCCACTGTTACAAACCACTTCACATGCACCGAGACCACAGACAGACGCACAGACCAAGACGGCAGCCACAGACCCCGTGTCCCACTTACAAACAGCAACAGACACTTGTTCTCCCGGATGGCACCACAGCAGCCCAAGAACCCCAGCAGGAACAGCATGCTGCCCATGGCTAGGATGATGTAGACCCCAGTGAACAGCAGGGGGTTGGCCGCCACGATCTCTCTGAAAACCTTCGGGTCCACCAGCACCCAGACCCCCACCCCCAGGAGGAAGGAGCCCCCCAACTAGGAAAGGCAGGGAGAGAGAGAGAGGGGGGAAGAGGGAGAGAGAAACAGAGGGAGAGAGAGGGGAAAAGGGAGAGAGAAGAGGGAGAGAGAGGGGAAGAGGGAGAGAGAAACAGAGGGAGAGAGAAACAGAGGGAGAGAGAAACCAGGAGAGAGAGGGGAAGAGGGAGAGAGAAAAAGAGGGAGAGAGAGGGGAAGAGGGAGAGAGAGGGGAAGAGGGAGAGAGAAACAGAGGGGGAGAGAGGGAGAAAAAGAGCCAAAAAGAAAGTGAAAGAAAAGAGAGAAGAGGAGAGAAGGAGAAAAAGGTGAACTTAAATGTTGTATCCATAAATGGGTTCCTCTTATGAACGACACAACCACGCACAGATTCAATAACAGGCGATGACAAATTACTTTGGTTGAGAAAATCAAGTTTCATGTGGTATGCTTCAAACGCAGATGTGCCCCACATAATGGCTTTGAAGAAGGGAGTGTTAAACACACAACCACAGGGTGAGAGAGATGAGAGAGCCCAGGAGATGAGAGGAGATGTGAGGGAGAGGTAAAGGGCTGGAGATTTAAAACGCCTTAACGCCTCAGCGGGGGAGGGGGCGGGAAGGGGGGGGGTCACAGTAGGGTTCACCACCCCCATCCTCTACCTGTCAAAGACATCTGCCCCCCCTACTCCCCCCCGCAACTCCCTCCATTACATTCTCACGTTCCCCACTCTCCCTATTACACTCAAACTCTCTCTCCCATGTCTCGACTGGAGACGTGATTAAGGAAAAAGGAAGCGCATCTGTGCGAAGGGAGGAAAGGAGGGAGGGAAGGGGAGAGCAGGGGAGGGGGGGAGGTGATGGGAGGATGTGTGCGGAGAAATGAGCCTTGCCCTTCTCAGACAGCCCCCTTCCTCCTGTCTCAGAAACCCGGGGCTCCTTCTCAGGGAACGTCGCATCATGAACCTGTCAAGCTTGATGGAGGAGAGGCCCTGCACACGGCAGAGGTCACCACATCCAGAGCTAGCGTGAGGCTTCTCAGAGCTAGCATGGGGCTTCTCAGAGCTAGCGTGGGGCTTCTCAGAGCTAGCATGGGGCTTCTCAGAGCTAGCGTGGGGCTTCCTAGAGCTAGCGTGGGGCTTCCCAGAGCTAGCGTGGGGCTTCCCAGAGCTAGCGTGGGTCTTCCCAGAGCTAGCGTGGGGCTTCCCAGAGCTAGCGTGGGTCTTCCCAGAGCTAGCGTGGGGCTTCCTAGAGCTAGCGTGGGGCTTCCCAGATCGCACCAGCCTGAGACTACAACCCAATAAACAAGGCTGATAAGTCGCACTGGTTGTTAAGTCATTAAGGATCCGGTTCCACCAACCCATTGATGCTATTTACTGCTGTTGCGTGCGAGCGACTTGGCTTCCGTTGCGGAGCACCTCCCTCCTCGATATACCATCTCCTCACTCCTCAGTTCTCTGTGTTCTTTACCATCTCGCTGATGCTATTACCTGTGACTGGATGATCAGGACGCATAAGCTAAGGTGCCAATCAACACAGACACATCCGCCAGCACATCCTTTTTGTATGTGTGTCGAAGCGGAAATCTCATCAATGAGGGATTTTAATAGCATCAAGATCGCTGCCGTCTGATGAATTGCAAATGTGTCTGGCTGTGCGGCAGAGGGGAGGCAGGGAAGGAGGCAGGAGAGAAGGAGGTAGGAGGGAAGGAGAGAAGGAGGTTGGAGAGAAGGAGGTAGGAGGGAAGGAGAGAAGGAGGGAAGGAGAGGAGGCTACTTACAAAGATGAGGAAGTTGAAGACAAACATGAGGTACTTGATGCAGCTGAGACAGTCGCCCTCCATGGCTGTCCCTCTAGCTGAAGCCTCTCCCAGCCCCTGAGGGAGAAGACACACGCACGCACGCACACACACACACACACACACACACACACACACACACACACACACACACACAGGTCTGTCAGTTAATGAATTCTGCCAAATGCTCGCGCTCATATTCTGACACACGCAGTTCAGTTGTTCAATTCAAACTGCCAACAAAATCTTACACAGAAAACCCCAGCTTATACTTTTTTAATGAGTTTCACCTGTCAAACGTACACAACGTGGACACACACACACACACACATAAACACACACATACACCCAAACACACACATACACACAAACACGCCTGTCTCTTCAAAAAATCCAATCTCACCAACAAATCCTTACATTGTTCCCTCAGGCATTGAATTCAGTAACCGCAAGCCTGTCGAAGCCATCCCTAAAACCTGGATGAAATATTCACCGGGTCTCACTGTGACAACCTGTGTCAGCGTACTTTATACTTAAACTGAAAGATAGACAGAATCTCCCTCTCTCTCTCTCCCTCCCTCCTTCCCTACCCCATTCCTCTCTCCCTCCCTGAAGGTGCGTGTGGTCTGCGTACCTCAGTTCAATTTGCCGCCACGAGCTCTGAGACTGGGACACTTGTGTGCATTATCCTGAAAGCTTGGGCCCTTTAATATAGAGCATCTCCCTCTTAATGTAATGAGGGCCAGAGGCCCCGCCGTCCCCCCAGACCATCCCTCCACCTGACACACACTCTCCCTGATGAGAGCCCATCATCCAGGCCCCACTCCAACCTAATGAAGGACACACGCGTGTCCTGTGGCCCCTCCCTATGCCACCCTCCCCCCTCCCCCCCTCACCCCCACCTCCTCGGTGATGAACCCTTCGCTAAGCCTCCTGTTTAAACAAGGTTTGGGGTACAGTAAGACAATACAGCCGTGGGGACGTGTAACCTGTGTGATTTCTCCACATAATCCTAGCAAAGACCATAAAGAGGAGCGAGCTAAGCTATGTGTAATTTTAAAAAAAAGACTTAGAGCGAGTCCCTTGGATGCCATGAATATTGCTTTTTGTCTGGGAAGCTGATTTGATGCACAGCTTAAGAGACGTTGTGGACACAGGCACGTCTACCATGTGAATGCCGGAGGGGTAGAACTGGGCTTCCGGAGACTTCTACACAGCCAAGCTTTGAACCAAAACCCCCGAAATGTCTTCCTTTCACCTACTCTTTCCTTTCTTTGGCGTCCCAGTGTGTCATCCTGGCCTCGTTCCTCTGGCAGTCTTTCCCTTCTGCCTCATGTCCTGTGAAATGACTGCCCTGGGCTGTCTCCTCTGCTGACCAGCTCTGAGACTGGGTAGGGGGGTTACAGCAGGGCCACCATCGACCCCTGGCTCTCAATCCTCCCAGGTGATGGCAGGACCTAGCAGGCTGTCTCAACCCCTTCAGCTGTGAAATAACCTTGACTCCTCTTTTAACCAGACAGCTTCCAGTCCGATGGATTCCCGTTGCCGCCGGTGTGAGGGAGCCAGAGCTGGAGCCATGGATCAGGTGTGCTGGAGGGCTGCTGTGTGAGGGGCGGGAGCTAGTTTGCCCCCCCCTCCCCCTTGCCGCCCCCCCTCGCCCCTCCCCCTACCACCCTCTCCTCTTCTTGCCGGAACTCCGGAGCTTTTCTACATTTCATTCCCTCCTTTCCTCAGACTTAGGGAAATTGATTTAGAGCTGCGGTTAAATACCTCCGTTCAATCATAATGATACGCTTCGGTATTGATCGTTCCTCCTGGCGTTGCTATGGGCGCTGGGCGCATCCTCAGGGCTAGTGAGGATTTTAATTACCCCCCCCCCCTCCCCTCTCTAACACCTCCTCCCCCTAGAAAAATCCTAACGAGGGCACACGAGTCTTAATTGAGATTTGCATACATTACAGCTCGCAGGGATAGTGTCAGAGGTGCTTCTCTCCCTCCCTCTCCCCCCCCTCTCTCTCCCTCTCTCCCTCCCTCCCTCCCTCCCTCAGTTCAATCCGGAGGCCCTTGCAACGAGTGGAAAAACCCCTTCAACAAAACCGGAGCGAAGAATGAAGAGGACCCCCCTCCGCCCCCCCAAACACCAACCTCTTTCTCAGGGACAAACCCTTCTTAGATCGACAGCCAGTGCTTCCTTTCTGCATCATGCATGCCTTGTTTAGTAATAGAGCCTTGAACCACAGAGACTGAGTCAACACTCTCTGTTACAGGTCCCAGCAGCAGCAGCAGCAGCAGCGGCAACTGAGGATAAATCAAACTGCCAGAGGACCCAGGAGAAAGTGCAGAATAAACAAACTCGCTCTTTCCCATGACTCCCGGAGGGATCCCATCCTCATCGATCACCCCCCGGGGCCTGGAGGATCAGGCCTGCTAAGTCTCCAGGAGCCATCCTGCGGCAGGACGGACTTCCAGAGACAGAGAGGCAGCGTAGTCTCCCAGGGGCCCCGGTAAGTCAGTTATCCGCTGGAGCGAGAAGGGAGGACTCTACGCAGCCACGTGAGGGACAGAGAACGCACGGATCGGACTGCGAGCGCCTGTGCGGCTGGTTCCCCTGAAGCATCGAGCAAAATGTCCACTCACAAAAACAGCCCCTGATAAGTGCTGGCCAGAAATAGCAGTGGTTAGGATGCGATCGATGGAGACAGAAGAATAACATGTCCTGTGTCTGACGAGTCTAGCAACCAGCCTGCGCCTGGAGGTATGTGCCAGTTAACGTTAGCTTGGTCTGCCACCAAAGCCTCTCTCATTTCTAACATCATAAAACGTCACGCTGCGCTGGATCCATCTCAGAGCCATATTTACTGTATGTGGTTACTGGTCCAGGGCCAGTTTGTCTGTTTACGCTCAGAGTGGTTAGAGATGAGCCTGTAGTATGGAGAACTGATCCTAATTCAGCTCCAAAACAGTAACCAGAGTACTGCAACTGGGGCAATCCCACATGACCTACATTTTCCCCAATCAGGAGCAGTGGGCCCAAACCAATCCTCCTCAACTCCTACAGTAGCAGGGAAGGGAGGGCTGGGAGGATATGGGGAAGGCTGGGGAAGGCTGGGGAGGATATGGGGAAGGCTGGGGAGGATATGGGGAAGGGAGGGCTGGGAGGGTATGGGGAAGGCTGGGGAAGGCTCGGAAGGATATGGGGAAGGGAGGGCTGGGTAGGGGATGGGGAAGGCTGGAGAGGGGAGGGGGAAGGCTGGGGAGGGCTGGGAAGGATATGGGGAAGGGAGGGCTGGGGAGGGTATGGGGAAGGGAGGGCTGGGGAGGGTATGGGGAAGGGAGGGCTGGGGAGGACTAGGGAGTCCACACCATCGCCATGTTGATAGTCCCGTCGGCGCTTGATCACTGGCAGATATGAAGATGTTGGAGGGAACACATGTCCTGTTGAAATAGACCATCCTTGGATAGTTCTCCTTGGGAGTTGACACTTTCAGCATGATTAATGAAGTGACTCTAAGTGACTGTCCTCCCTTATCCCCCTGACCACCTCACCAGCTAACAGGACAAATGGATTAGGACAAGGACACTGTGCCTCCACCCGCCCCCCCTGCTCCCTCCACCCGCCCCCCTGCCCCCTCCACCCCGCCCCCCTGCTCCCTCCAGGCCACCCTCAAACAGTACTGTGTGCTCGCATACCAGATCGTCATTAGCGACTCAGACACCGCTGAGCTCTTGAGGGGCGGAACTTGACCCTGTATTAAATGTCATGACTCCCCTCACTGATCTCCCTTAAATCGACCTCTTGGGAGGATGGAAATCGTCCCGCTAGACCGATCGTGTCGCCGTGCGCGGCGCAGATGCACGTGGTTTGTACAGGGATGAACGACGTGGTCACTAACACCCCCTGCTCCCCCCCCACACACACACCCTCCGCCCACCCACCAACAGTACACCCTCCGAAAGACACACTCCTGGAACACACGCACGCATGTGAAGTCACCCTTCATCTCAATTAAAAACCCATTTTCATATTGCTTGGCGGTGACTGCACCCCCCACTTCCCCCTCCCCCCCTTCCACACCCCCCAAATGAGTCTCGGCAAGCAAACAGCCCAAAAAAACAGCGAAAGGAACGGCGTCCCCCCGGCAGAGCGACGGAGCGCTCAGGATCCCTGGAGGGCCGTCAGGTCCCTTAATGAACCTCCAATTAGGAGGGAATGAGCCCTGGGCATTGCTGTCACACGGAGGGGCTTTGAAGTGTGCTGAATGCTAAGCAGCGAGCATCTACAGCGCTACCGTCGAGGGTACGCTGCTCGCAGACAACCAGGAAGGCAAGCTAGCAACCACATGTGTTCTAGCCACATGCTGTACATAACTCTGGTGTTGACAACCTCCAGTGTTGTTGACTTGGCACAGGTTTCACGGTTCCAACAAAACTACTGTCTGATTCTTACACTCAGTACAGCGCCATTTGATAGGGTGGGTAGGTTGTTAGCAAGCTTCCCAGGTCGGGACAAACTGCTGTTCAGCCCTGGGGCAAGGTGTTTTAATTGGTTCCAAATATACGGGGAGCCTGTGAATCCAGACCGTTCACAGGGAACGGAGGGAAAGGAGTGGGTGGTCTGTGATGAATTTCACAGCTTTGTGAAACCAGCAGCGAACTGGCATCAATTGATCTCCCGTGTCCAATTAGAATTTCAAGTAAGATCAGTTCTCTGCCTGGCCTCTGGAAGGCGCTCTCTACGCTCAACCCCTGGACTTCTTCTGCAGCCTTTGTGTCAGCGGTCTTCTGACCAGGCAGCTGACTCACACACGAACAATCGTCGGATGAGCTCCAAAACTCCCCAGTCAGGAGGAACAGAGGGCCACACGAGGCCAGACGCTTTGCCGACACCATCCTGCGGGCCACTATCTCAACATCCCAGCTGGACTTGCTCATTCTCCCCTAAAACCCAGTCACCTTTCCTCCTCCTCCGATGAGGAAGATAAGGAGAGATGGGGGGAACACAGGGAAGACATTCAAGCGCCTCTCCCATTGCCTTCTGGTGGCCCTCTGATGAGAGGACATGTGGTTGAGCTGGAGGTGGAAGGGGGGGAGGGGAGAGAGAGGGGGGAGAAAAGGGAAAGAGAGGTGGGAGAGGGTAGAGAGGGGGGAGACGGGGAGAGAAGGGAGAGAGAGGGGGAGAAAGAAAGGCGGTGAAGGGGAGAGAGGGGGAAGGGGAAGGGAAGGGGAGAGGGCGGGGAGAGAGAAGAGAAGGGGAGAGGGGAGAGAGAGGGAGGGAGAGGTGGGGAGAGAGGGAGAAGGGGGAGAGAAGGGAGAGAGAGGGGGAGAGGAGGGAAGGGAGAGAGGGGGGAGAGAGGGGGGAGAGAGGGGGGAGAGGGGAGAAAGGGGGGGGAGAGTGAAGGGGCAGAGCAGAGGATCTTGGCTGATATCCATCCTCAGCGCCGGTCCTCCAGATTCCTCTGCAGAAGACGCCGCGGAGCAGCAGAGCGCCTGGCGTTAAACGTGTCAGCGCCTCTCCCCGGCTGAGCGGAGACCCGCAGCTCTGGGAAGACGGATCGATAACGAGCTCGGGCGGACGCTCGATAGACCATCGATCCCCCCCCCCCCCCCCGGTGCTCCGTCGCTCTACCCGTCAGCGCGAGCATGCGGTCGCGGAAGGACAATGAACACATAAACACTTCTCCATACAGGCCTGTGGTTAAGATTCAATGAGGGGTTTCCCAGGGGATGCTGGGTATAGGCGATGGACATCCACAGGGGCTTCCCAGGAAAATGAGCTGTAACTCAATTGAAAGCGTTTGCGTTAAGTAGTAAGTGTGATGACAATGGCAGGGATTATCTGTGCCTGACGTAAGACCATTTGAACCGTAATGCTCGGAGAATGTCTCAGTTTTACTGGATCGAATTAATTTCAAGACGCAAACCATGACTTTCCCATCGCATTCGGCCAAGATGGAAAATTCCAGTTATTAAGCGTCAAATATACTCACTGAAAATAAGGTTCTAGGAGATTGTCTAAAACTATTCAATTTTCCAGTGCATTGTTCTCAATACAATGATACCATGAATACAATTTTCATGACATTGCTGTCCTTAACAGTACATGAAAACATATTGACTTCCCAGCTGGTATTTATGGAAGCAGACAAAAGCTACCCTATCTCCAAGGGACATAAAACCCTCACATACCTGCACTCTCTTACACACCACATGACACACACACAAACACACAAAAAACTCCCTGTCTCTCCCTTCATCTACCCGCTTTCTCTCTCCCTCTCTCTCTCCTTCTCTCTCCCTCTCTCTCTCTCTCTCTCTCTCCCTCCCTCTCTCTCTCTCTCTCTCTCTCTCTTTCTCTCTCACACACACACACAGTCACAAAAACACATGTTAATCCATCCCCCTGCAGTCACGCTCACAGCAGGCGTCTTGTTTGGACAGAGACAAGTTACAGTAGGGTAAGCAGAGTTCTGGCCAGTCCAACTTCCACTGCTTACTTGGCCAGGCACAAATGTACATAGTGAGACAAATACATCAGAGGAACACGCAAGAACACTTTCCAAGACAAGCGAGCGTGCGCAGCGTAAAAAAAGGACATCAGTTTCCTTGGTTACCAGGATGTGGGGGATGTGTGTGTGTGTGTGTGTGTGCGTGGAGGGGGGAGGGGGAGGGGAGAGAGAGAGGGGGGGGGTGTGTAGAGGAAAAGCCTTTGTGTGCTGGCCAGTTTGGAATCTCTTAGGCCTAGTTCCTGTTCCCCACAACCAGAGCAGAGGAGAACACTCCGGGGGTTGAAGGACAGCCTGAACAGCCATTTGTCTAATGAGCGATCGCTCAGGGCCGGTTACAAGGCCATATGTTAGGGGTCCCACTCCTCCCGTGCCTGGACTCTGTTTACGCACGGAGCTGTTTCACCACTCCTCGTCTGTCTGCTTCCAAAGGTACACAAGGCTGAGGAGAGGCGGATCAAAAACCAATAAATGAAAGAGAGGACTTCTTTTCATTTTTTTTGGTGCAAAACAACAGCAAAGAATAATTGTGCACCAGGCTGAGGTTACACTGAATATTTATTCTAAAGATCAAAAAGCAAAGCCAGAGGAATGTGTGTGTGCGTGTGTGCGTGCGTGCGTGTGTGTGTGCGTGTGTGTGTGTGCGTGTGTGTGCGTGTGTGTGTGTGTGTGCGTGCGTGGTGTGATGGAGCTGGGTGGTGGTGCACATATGTTTGAGGAAGATGTCCACCTACATTTGAGACCCCACAGCACATATGCTACTTCACCACTCATGTAAATAAATGAGAATCTGTGTGTGTTTTTGTTTGAGCGCGTAAACGTGCGTGTGCGCATGCCCAACGTGTCAAAGACTCATGACTTGTTAATGTTCCTCAACCAATCAGCTGTCTCTTCAGAAGTCTGGATGGGCTAGGCGTGTGCTTGGATATTCATGTGACAAGGGGGCTTATGCTTAATGCATTGACACCATTACATGTTAAGAGGATCTGCTAAAGAACTGAGCTTTTGTGTGTTGGGTGTTACAATCAAAAAACACCCATAGGAAACATGTGTTTGTGTATTCCCAGTACATGAAGCTGAGAGGGACTCCAAAAACACTGAAAAACAGATACATGAAGAACGAGCAGCGTCTTTGGTAAAGAAACACCTCTGAAAAGGGCCGCGTTTCCGTTATTGTTGCGTTTTAGTCTGTGGTCCCCTTTGACCTCTCGTTCCGTGTGCGTGTGCTTCCCCCTGCGTGCTCTGAATACTAACATGCATCTCAGTGTTCGTCAGGCATCTTACTGGGCACCAAGAGCTTTAGGAGAACTAGCTGACTGCTGCTAACCTCCAGCCACTCTTGGATGACAAAAGGAAGAACGCTGGCGAACACGAGGCTGACGGGCAGGTTCCTCCCTCCTCCCTCCCTCCCTCCCTCCCTCCCGCCCGCCCGCCGGCCCTCCCATCCTTCCTCCCCCTCCTCCCTGATGTCGCCTTCCTACTTTTACCAAGGTTCTGTCAGGTGATGACTCACTTTGTGTGGTGAAAAGTGGGTTTAAAAAGAAGCGTCTCCCAGCATGAGGCCTGAAAACCACCCCAGCACCAAACACACACAGGGACATGTGATGTAAGCTGTGTGTGTGTCTGGGAGGGAGGAGGGGGGGAGAAGTGGGAGGGTGGGGGGGGAGCTTTTAGATGGGTTTTTTTTGGTTTTACATGAATGCCTTTTGTCTAAATTTTTGGAGTCGTGCGCTCGCCCGTAGATGTGAATGGATTAAGTGACGTTACCATGGGTGATCGTTGATGCCTCGTCGTCGTTCAGGTGTGGCTGAGGTGCTCTCTTTGGATCCTCTCGTCTCCCGTTGTCATGTGCTGTGGACAGACAGACAGAACAGCGGGTCAGGCACGGCGCCCGACAGACGGACACGCTCGCATCATAAAGGCCCCTGCGTGCGTTGCTGTGGTGCCAGATTTCCACTCAGTTCGAGAGCTACAAACCCATTTCTGAACAACAGCATCTGGGTATTAAGATACAATTTGTGATCTATTATTTATGACACGCTCCCCTGTGGTGAAGCAATACGACATTTCGTTGGCATTTTTATTTATTTTTTTTAAACATATTTGAATATTCCACTGCTCAGCCGGAGGGCAGAATTAACAGTAGAAGTGTAAAAGAAAAAGTCATTGACAGTAACTGTTCCTTTGCAGTCAGTCAGGTAGAAATAGAATCGAATAGCTACTGCGAAGTATTGTGATCTGTGCTCCATGCTTCTCGGCTAATTACCATGTATTACCAAGCCTTGTGGTCTCTGCTCTCCCTGCTCAGACGCTAACCTTGAACATATGCATTATTCATGGAAAAACAGAATACTATACTAATTACATGTTGCCGGTTGAATTGTCAATGTGGATCTCCAACAGAGTGTAGCTAACGAGCCTAAATGCTTTACACTTTTACTGTTCAAGTTGCTTTGCCACAAGTGGCTCCTATAGCTGAAAATAATAACATGGCAGCGAGTGCCAATTTAACTGCTGATATTGTGGCTTCAAGTCGCTCACACCGAAAGAAAAAACAACGAAGAAGAAATGTGTAAGCAGCAGAGCATTCTGACTGCCAGTACTTTGGATTGAATTTCAAAGTACTGGCAGTGACAACTGGGTCCATCAAATATGGAGAGCTGTCATTGGAGATGATCAGCTTCTCCAGCTGCTAAGTTCAGACTGAGTGCTCCTATCCTGACAGGAGGGGGAACGGAGAAAGTCCCTTGAGTGTGTAGAAGGATCCAGAAGACTTCCTTCATCAACACCATATTGCCAGCAGACTTCAAACACACTAGGACAACAGCAGACAGGTCCAGCCCCCCACCCCCCACCCCTTCCAGCCCCGCCCTTGCCCTCCCTCCAGTCCTCCCAGTCCCGCCTCCCGCCCCCCCCATGAGCCCCCTCCCCAAGCCCCACCCCCCCATATTCCGACCAGCACTGTGATTACATCTAGAAAACGCAATCAAATCCTGAGTGGGAAAGGACCCAGACTGAGAGGCTGAGAGATGCACTGTGATGACTCGGTCTCTCATCACAAGGTCCAATGTTCACACACGGCTACAAAAAAGAAAAACACAGATGATCAACAACACATCTGTCTAGACCAAAACATAGCATTTGGTGCCGCTGACAAAATACTATACTCTACTTGCCTACACAATACAACCCCTAACATAATCAAATATTATTGTATTTGTGCTTGGTGGGGACATCATCAATTTGCGTAACTCCTCAGCCAAGAACACACTTCTTCTCCAGCACGTCACTTAGTGAGTGTTCCATTAGAACAGGCACAGACACACTTGTAGCTGCCATCCTGAGGGTTATAATCTTGGATTACAAAGACTGATGGTCACATGGTGTCTCTCCTCCCAGCCCAAGCCAGCACATCCTCTCTGTAGCCTGTGTTTAGAGAGCTATTAGCTGGTGGAGAGGAACACAAGCGAGGGGCTGCATTCTTCTCTCTCTCTCTCTCTCTCTCCTCTCTCCTCTCTTCTCATCTCTCTCTTTCTCTCTCTCTCTCTCATCTCTCTCTCTCTCTCACTTCTCTCTCTCTCTCTCTCTCTCTCTCTCTCTCAGGTCACTTCTCCTCCCCCCCCCCTACTCTCTTTCTCTCTCTCAACCCCCCCGTTTCCATGGTAACCCACACAGGGGAAAGTGGAGCACCAATAGGATGATGGGGGGGAGTGGCGGGTGGGTGGGGGTGGGAGGGGGGTGGGGGTGGTGGTGTTTGGGGGGGGGGGGTGGGCTTGACGATAGCAGAGGTGGGAGGGTGAAGAGCGAAGCCGAACAATGGGAGAGGCAGAAAGGCCTCGCGGGAGTGCAGAAAGGCCAGGCCATCTGAGGCTTCCGTCAGAGCCGGAGAGAAAGACGCCAGCTCAGACAATGAAGCTCATCTGCATCCACTCGGTCGCTCCGCTTTCATGGATATTCCTCTCACGCTCCGGTCGCTGACATGTCGTCTAGAACGTCAGCGAGCACCAACCAGAAACGCCCGAGCGCTACTTGATGGGTCTGCGCCGATGTCTTTGGGGGGATGCGATCTGGGTACTTGGGGTTCACCTCCCACTTTACAGTAGCTTCACCTCATCTGCACTGGAGAGGAGCAACTTCTGGGTAACATCTGCCTGCCTGGCTTCGTGAGTTTAGGATACGCTCGTCGAAAGGTCGTAGGTCAGGTAACGCAGAAACAAGAGGAAGTGATAACCTTGAAAGATTTCCATTTCATGTCGCTCTTCCTATGTTACCACATCCTAACCCTCCTACACACCGCCCAGCCTTGGTAACCCCCCTGGTAACCCTAGCTACAGGTCATCCTGTAGGTCAGGACACAGCAGGCCCAGTGAATGAGAAACACTTCCTTCGGATACAGGAAATGGACCAGGAAGTGTAAGAGGAAGTTACACGCCATGGCAGGAGAGCAACCTGCAACAAACCCAAACGATTCACAGTGCTCTCTCTCTATTACTTTGTTCTCTCTCAGTTTCGGCCAACCGCATCAAACTCTCTAACATAAAGGTCTGCCTTCTATAGTCATCTACAAGCCTATCCTCACTGATCGACTGATTCCTGCTGACAGCCTCCTTATATACGGTTCCTTTCTCTCAGATCTTAGATGCGAGCGAGAGGGCAAGAGCTACAAGCCATATTTCCTCTGGTCGTCTGCTTTAATGAAGCGAGTCAGAATTATCGCGTAAGCCAATCCAGATTCATCGATCTGGCAGAGCCAGCCACCAGAGAGCCAGATAAGCTACTGAGAGACAATCCTTCCTCTGATCACAAAGGATCAAACAGATCACTCACTCCAGTCTCTGGCCCGGGTTGAATTAGGTCTGTGCTGTCTCTCTCTCTCTCTCTCTTTGTGCTCTCTGTCAAAAAGAACTGGGCTCCGATTTGTATTCAGCGATGCCGGACGCACACTCGCCCCCACAATAAATGATGTAGAATGACTCATTTCCCGCGGTTTCAACGGTTTGTGTGAGACGGACTCCCGGTAGGAACGTGGGCCCCTGTGCTCAGGACGGGGTTGCGATGGTTGACGCTGATCGAAGCTGACGTGAACCTCCACCTCTGTTCAAAAGCTGCCAGCAGACATTACCCAGCCTTCCACCAGCAACAGGTTCCTCCTGGCGGGGCAGCTGAATGTCCACCGCTCCTGAAGGGAGAGGAGAACCGGCCCGTGGAAGGGTTCTGCCTGAAGGGAGCCTCTCACACGCGCCTGCCAGCCTCGTGATGTTATGATGGGAAACAGTCTACTAACAGGAGCTGCTTGTTGTTGTTTTTGCTCTGCTTTCCTCTCCCTGCTTGTGCTTTTCCCCCCCACCGCTCCCCTCCCCTCCTTCAAACCCACACCAAGACCTCGCAAACCCCCCACGGTGCGCCCCATACGCGCCCCCAAACTCCACACCAGCACCCTCTAACCCCCCCACCCCCCCACCCCCTCCCCAAATCTCACACCAGCACCTCTACCCCACCCCCCCTCCCCGTGCCCTCAAGTCCTAACCCAGTATTAAAGAAAGGAGAGAGCTGAGGAGGTAACGCAACGTACCTCTGAAGTATAGCGATTAAAGGGAAGGACCTGTCGGATCGTGCCGGAGGTCAGGGGAGGAGGGGGAACGCGGGGCTTTGTGAGGGACAGGAAAAGACTGTGAATACTGAGAAACTGGGGCCCCCGGGACACAATTAAGAACAAGGCCTTTTTTTTCCTCCTCATAAAGGGGAACCAAAACATAGCAAATATGTCCACAGCCTCCCTCCCCAAACTCAGCCAAGGTAGGAGTTCATTACCACAAGCATAGAGGGGGGCTGAGGCTGTTAAACTGTCTGTTCCCCTTGTCCCCACCCACAGAACCCGCTAGCTGATGTTGAACAGCTCCACGTTAACCATTTCCATCATCGTTCGAGCCCAAAGCTCCATAAAGCCTTTAAAGGAACGCTTCCGAGCCACCCAGGAATTTACTGGAGTCAACTCTTGACTCGTTTGTTTAGCTGGACTGTGTGGTAAATGTCTCGAAGCAGGAAGACCAGGCTGAAAGGGAAAACAAACCCACTCCTGATTCAGTGGTACCAGCGTTGACTCGCTTTAATCATGAAAACCAGAAGAGGACCTTTTGGAGTTTGCCCTCCAGAGAGATGTTCCTCTAAGTAGAACCAGCAGCTGTTCTGTACCTGCCTCTTCCTTCACAGGCACTTTCTGCCTGCTTTGAATCCATCTGCCCTCTGGGAAGGCACACAAATGGCACATCAGAGATGACAGCTCCAGCTGCATCTGGTCTGCAGCATGAAGAGGTCTGCAGCGTTAACCACCCAGATCACATCACAGAGGTACACTCTGAACAAACAGAGCTGCCTTACCCCTTTGTTTAGCACTAAGCACATATCGTTTGTTGATTTCGCTAACCTAAGAGCATTTGTTCAGTGACACATCTCCAGCTGAGGTGCTGGGGGTGACTTCCTGAGAGCTGGTGTGTTCGGTCCCCAGTGTGAGGCCCCGCGTCTGGTCCTTATCGCCCGTGGTTTTCCCTGAATACCTCAGCGTCTGTCCCCTTAACCAGCCCCAAAAGCCTCCCCTACCCCCCACCCCCCACCCCCCCCTCACCCCCGATCAGGGTTCAGGTTATCACAGCTGTGACAAATCTCTGCCTCAAGAGGTTCTGGTAAGATCGTCAAGATGTCTGAGGAAATGTCAGAGCAGTACGCAAGATCTGAAGATCCCAACACTATGCAACCAACACACATGGCCTAAAGGTGGCGGAGCGTTGGAATTTCAAGGCACATGATGAAGCAACATGTGAACACACCCCAACGACGGTTTGAGAGCACTGCATGACAACGTAGGGTAGCTCGAGACAAGCGTGTTTAACAGCCTTGTACAGTCAAGTGCCCCGTCTGCACTGCTGGCTGTGGTCTAGGAGGACTCCCAGAGCAGACCAGCGCTCAGAGCGGACCAGAGGGAGCTTCTAGAGCAGACCAGCGCTCAGAGCGGACCAGAGGGAGCTCCCAGAGCAGACCAGTGCTCAGAGCAGACCAGAGAGAGCGCCCAGAGCAGAGGGGCAGCCATTCTGCTGCACATCTCCAAACTAAGTTCCCACAGAGCCCCACAGGAGCAGGGGGGTTGGGGGGGTGGGTTGGTGGGCAGGCGTCCTGCTGGGTTACGAGTGCCAGGAGTCCTACTTCTGGATCATTTCCTCTGACCTGGCGAAGCTCCAACAGGGGGCGCTGCCTCGTAAAGCAGCACATGCCGCGATCCCTCGCACACCCGTCTGAGACGAGGCCGCGTCGACCAGCTCGAGACCGGAGGAAAACGTCTGGCGTCCTGAACCAGGGACCGAAAAATGGCTCCGCGAAAGACGTCACGGGTCGAATATCAATTCCTACTTTTTATCGTCCGCGCTTATCAGCAGAACGCAGCGAGATTGACAGCGGGAGGATTAGGAGAGCGACGGACGATGAAAGCAAGGATAAAAGAACGTAGCGAACCGTGCGACCGGGAGATCTACCTCCCTCCCAAAACCCTCAGGCTGCACCCCCTCCTCATACCGCTTCACTCTAAGCCAAATACTCCCAGGGACGGGAGTTGAAAGATATCCTTGAGGAGGTATTCTGCATCACGCTTAAGCTCCAAAAAAGAGGCTTGGAGGAACGGAGGGAGATGGAATAAGGGGGCAGGATGTTTTGGCGTTTTTTATTTTCTCTCCGCAGAACAACCTTGTGAAAACACCAGAGTGTTTCTCCCGACAGCTCGCGGAAGGCGTGCACCGAGACACCGGGAGAAATCGCTCTTGGCACGAGACAGACCACTCAGAGAAACGAGATTGAATCTAAGGGGCTGCGAGACCAGGGACAGACATAAACAGCCAGAGCCCAGCTGTGAGAAAGTGAACTTCTCAATCCCGTAAGCCTGGAAAAACCAAACATAAAACATACACTCAGAAAAACAACGTTATCAAGGAAAAGAGTTCCGCTACTACTTGCCGAGGTCTTTTAATGGCTGAAATAGCTTTCACAGGCCAGGGACATTAGAGTTGTCTGACAGGCCCTCACTGGAGGGGCTGTTTGGGGAAGGAGGTGGGATAGGGCGAGGGGGGGAGGGGTAGTTGGGGTTAGCTGGCCGTTCTGAAACACTTTCTCTGTGAGAATGCACTGCCTGCAGACCCAAGCTGTGGGAAAGGGAGTTCACGAAATTACATCACGGTGATTTATGAGGGAGAGAGGAGAGATGGGGAGCGGATGGAAACTGAGCCGTTTGGATGAGGTCCAGGATTAAGTCCCTGAAGTAACACAAGTCAATAGGTTTCCACCACAAAACATGATGGATATGGAGCAATAGTGAGGATGAATGTGGTCGGAGGAAGCCAAAGAACATGACCCATCCAACATGGCTGACAAGTATTGGTTTGCTGACAAATAATATTTCGACAATGGCGGCGACCGTAGACTTTGTTCTTACACAATCGACGCCGTCTCCACAAATCAACGTGTCTGGTTTCCGCGATGCAGCCTCTTCACCGGGAGTTACATTAAAAAAACATGTAGCGCAACCATGGTCGCATATATATCAAAACTTTAAAGTACGCTCTAAAAGGAAAGAACCAGATCTGTATTGAATCATTCAAATGGATTGCTTGAGTTTTGCAACGCGTGCTATAACAAAGACTTAGACTACTGCCTCTCTATTTTTGTGGGTACATTAACTAATGACAACAGTCTTGCCACAGCAGACTCAGCGCAGGCTGTGTGAGTATTCATGTGGTGCAGTGATGAAACTGTGCGTAATGTTCCAGGCATGGGCAGCGGTTTTAGAACGCAAATACTTCGCATTAGCCCTGCGCAGCGTTGCTGTTTTAGACATAAACAGCCCACTTAGCTATTTCCAATCCAGCTCAGTCTAGCATAGGCTCAAGACTTACCATCGCTGCCGTTGTTCCGAGGTATCTAATTACGAAGAGTAAGATCAACATATAAGCAAATGGAGCCTTGGAGCGTTTAATAACTCAATTTCCACCTTCATTTAAGGCACAAATGATTTTTAACCGAGTACGCTTTGCCTGGATGGAGGCCATTGAGATACTCATCACCTGTAGAATGAATGCTTGAGTGAGTCTTTGCTTCTCATGGAAATAATCAGATCGTCTGATATGAGAATGTTCCAGATCACGGCTCTACATTCTAAGCTTGTACAGAAAAGCGATATCTATACGGAGGCGCCGTCTCAAAGAGGGGTGTTTTCCCCAAATCCAGACACAATCACAGAGGGATTATGGGATAGAAAATGAAAATAGCGTTTTATCTCTCGTTAATTTCATCGCGTGAGACTTGGCTTTGAAGGAAGCCACCGAACGGTACAGATTCATAGGAGGCGAGGGAGATTACAGACAGCCAGGCTTATTTCTAATGAGCTTCTGAGGTACAGTTGAACATACTTAATGGGTTTCCTTTTCAACCCGAAAGCAATCTGACATCTTGAGTTCCTCAAAAGCATTGTAGAAGTCTACAGTAGGTCAGTCATAAGGCGACAGTGCGCAGGATCGGACAAGAAGACGGTCCTGGCAGTTTGGATGAATGTTTGAAAGCCCAAGATCTTAATAAATACATAAAGATTACAAAAGGCTGGTGGTTGATTGAGTTGCAGTGGGGGTGAAAGGATGCCTCCACTGGTGTTTTGAGAAGGATAACGTTTTGCACCTGTTTTCTGTTAATGTGAAAAGACTGCAGCGTGCCAAATTGCCTGAAGCAAAAAGCTGAGAGGTTATGACTCCCAATGCAGGTGCTGTCTTCGCCATCATTTGACTTTTCCCACTTTCCTCATGAGCCTTCTGAGATCATCTTCTGCACCAGTCTCCGCGACTACCTTTATTCGTATTAAGGAGGAAAGAAAAGGGTTTTTCCTGCCTTGTTATCACTGAAACCAAACCTCCAGCTTGAACAACATAGACATCCAAGCCCAGAATCGTTCGTTGGCAAGCTGCTGAATATGTGGGGTTGAAAAGGCATCTACAGACACCGCAGTCCAAATGAATTTGCCAAAACGTTGGCACTGAAGCCTGGTCACATGGTGACCCTGTTCATCAGAAGGACAGGCTGTCTAAGTGCTGTTGAAGAAAAGGTTGGCACACCAGACTTGGCCGAAACGCATTTTCAGTCTTGAAACCGTCGCATCACACTCAGGTGCTCAAATCAATTGGAAGGCGTTCAACGTTCCTCTGAACAAATTAACAAGAGAGCCAAATAGGTTTTAATTCACAGCCCCAACAAATAAACACAGCAGATCATTTTTGGCACTCTACCTATTCGGAAAACACTTGCGATGTTTTTGTTATCTCTGGCGAACACAGGCGACGCAACTCCCCTGGACTTTACTGTCAAAAACATCTGGGGACAGAACTCCATTTCCATGACAACACCTTCTCTCCTCTTCCAATTCAACACTTAGGAAGCTCAGGATTTTCTTCCCAGCGGTCTCAAAGAAAGAAGGATATATGGAAAGGTAAGGATTAGGGAGCGGAAGGGATTATTCTTCAAAGTATGCATAGATCACTCTTACTAATAGCCACCAAATAGTACTGGTCCTAAAGCACTCGGATGCATCCAAATAAGAAACTCTTCTCGTAGGACTTGAAATCTTGCAAACGAGGCTTAGCAATGTTCTCCTGTGTGACGTGACGCGATCTTCAGCGATTGTAGAGATCCTGTATGACGTGACCCGATCTTCAGCGGTTGTAGAGACCCTGTGTGACATGACGCAGTCTTCAGCGGTTGTAGAGACCTTGTGTGACGTGACGCAGTCTTCAGCGGTTGTAGAGACCTTGTGTGACATGACGCGATCTTCAGCGGTTGTAGAGACCTTGTGTGACGTGACGCGATCTTCAGCGGTTGTAGAGACCCTGTGTGACATGACGCGATCTTCAGCGGTTGTAGAGACCTTGTGTGACGTGACGCGATCTTCAGCGGTTGTAGAG
The DNA here is from genome assembly GCA_036571765.1 of Plecoglossus altivelis. NCBI lineage: Eukaryota > Metazoa > Chordata > Actinopteri > Osmeriformes > Plecoglossidae > Plecoglossus > Plecoglossus altivelis. Next base: position 16,494,006 of record BROE01000003.1, read on the forward strand.
ACCCTTGTGTGACGTGACGCGATCTTCAGCGGTTGTAGAGACCCTGTGTGACGTGACGCGATCTTCCGCGGTTGTAGAGACCCTGTGGCCTCGGCTTTCTCTTCACCCAACGGACGGAGCTAGACTGTGTTTTAGTGCAGTGACCCACAAATGCTGTCTAAAGCAACGTGTTTTTAAAGTGGTGGAAGGCTAAAATTTTCATAAAGGAGCATAAAGAAATCATGAGTCTCTCTTCAGGCTTCGCCGTCTAATCGTTTTCTCCAGTGAAGGACGACAAATAACTGCCTACAACATGTAGATTTAATACACGGTTAACCAGCATACATATTAGGCAGCCAGACATGACGACTACCCTCTACTTTAGCAGGAGGGGGTGTTCAGGTGATGGCCGCTAGGATACAGTGTATGAAGAGGGGTACGTTCAAGAGCCAGCACTGACGTCTATCAGCCCTGGATCACTTGGAATGCCCAACAGTTTGAAGAGTGAAATAGTGTTTAATAGTCTCTGGCTTTGAACTTCAGAGATTCTACTTGCGCTGGTTAATGGTTCGACAGGTGGCTATCGTGGTTGAACGACAACTGAAACTAGCCTCGCGTTGTGTGGTGACTCCAAGGCGACGGACACCTGCGATCCGATCCATCACCGGGCATAACGATGACTCCCATATCAGCGAGTTGCTAACACGATAAGACTGCCATCGTTTTTTTCCCCAGTAGAAATCCTATAAAGACCCATGCAAAGAAATACAAACGTCCAGGTGTCCTGTTCACCAGGCCAGCATCATGTTAGTCATACCACAGGGCTTCCAAACACGAGCAGTTTCCTGCCGAACGTCTGTGGCTGGACCAGAAACCTCTGACTGGATCTGAGGGGGAGACTGTTATCCTGGCAGGAGAAGGGGATCATTATCTAGTCCTTCTCCCTCGGTACAGTTAGAACCTCCAGGGGGATATTTTAATCAAACACTGATCAGTCCCCAGGCCAGGCTCTGCGAGTGTGGAAGGCAGGCAGGGAGCCCGCATGTCTAACAGATCAGCGATGAGACACAACCTGTGGGGGAGACTGGAAGATCACTGCTAACCCGGCAGAGTCACAGGGGAATCAGAGAGCTATAGGTGAATGTGTGTGGGCTTCTAAGAGTGCAGGAAGCCAGAGGATTCTTATGTCTGCGTTTTGCGAAAGGGAGCAAATGAAGAAATAAAACATCTCTTTTACACACTTTACTTGAACAGAAATGCACACGATTATACAGCGCAGAGAATCTGCGAGGAATCGCATTAACCTATTTGTGTCTTTTTGACACTCACCTTCAAATCAAAGGTAAAATATCTGCTCAGCTATTACCTTCGGCTTTTCCTTTACAACACTGACTGTCTACATAATTGAACGTATAGTGCCCTAGTCTAGATTTCAATACTCAAACATCTGCCTTATTCAAACACACCATATCCACATAACAAATCCCAACGTGCGGATTTCCAACTCACGGAGATGGATGGACGGTGCGTGGGTGTGCGTGCGCTGCCAGAATTTGGAGGAGTGTGTGTTTACGGGCACTCATATTTGTATATTACGGGCTTTTATGCTTTGTGTCAGCAAACTGAAACCATAAAGTGGTATTGGGAGACTGTGAGGCCGAGCCATATCAGGCTCAGAATAAATCTTCAAGGGCCAGTCTATAATTCACCATCTACTGAAAAAGCAACAAGGAGAAAGGAGCCAGACAGACTACGTCATGCCCCAAGTCTCCAGTCAGCTTCACAACCATAAATGTAATTTGAAAGCTTCCCTTCAGCATGATCCAACATCTACCATTCACAGATCTGAAATGGCAAGGATATATTAAGAAGATAAATGACCCACTTGGACATTAAGGGCCGTTTTTAATTTGTTTAAACTGAGTCTGAACTAATTGGCTCAGTCATCTTAAACAACAACAACCCTTTCTAGGACAACTCTAATCTGTTTGCCTAAAAATGAGTCCATTTGCATTTGCACTTGTGTACGTGTGTGTGTTTATTTGTGCGCCTGAACCACACTGTAATTTCATTTCACGTCATATAATGAGCTGCCACAGGTCACGGAGGTATGTATCCTACACTATACAAATTAATTAGTATAGTACTGCATCGAATGGAGAAACTGAATTTGTATGAGAGCCTCAGTGTGCCTGTAGTCACGAAGGCGGGGCAGTCTCCCATGTCCTGCTCTGCTGCTCTCAACTAACTGCAGATTGAAAGAGCAGGGGTATTCCAGAAGCATAGACACAGGACTGAGAGAGAGATGGAGAGAGAGAGATGGAGAAAGAGAGATGGAGAAAGAGAGATGGTGAGGTAGAAAGAGGGAGAGAGATATAGATAGTGAGACAGAGAGAGGGAGAGATAAGAGAGGGAAAGAGAGGGGAGAGAGAGAGAGGAAGAGATGGAGAGGGTGAGGGGAGAGAGAGAGAGAGAGAGAGAGAGAGAGAGAGAGAGAGAGAGAACTTGGCTTGTGGCCAGACAAACAGGAAAAGAGAAAGACCAGAAGCTGGAAGGGTCCCATTTCATATGAAGAATGCCTGAATCAGGAGAAGAGAGTCATTATGGCTTTGGTGAGTCACAGTGAACACGCAGCTGAGTCCTGTCTGGCTGGCTCCCTTCACCAACTCACAAGGACTTCCTGGGTCCCAAATCTCATATGACTGCACTAAAGACCACTGTACCGTGACCCAAGGCTCAGCTGGGAGGCTTGGTGAAGCCCAACACCAGAACAGAGAATGCACTAAATGTCCCAACAATTGGGCCATTCAGCCCTCTGTCTTTTCCTCCAAAGCTCTCCTCTATAGATGAATTCAGCGATCCATATTTTAACTGCACACTCTCCTAATAATACGTATAAACGGGTTCTCTGTAGATATATTCGACGTGCAGACCCTTGCCAGGAACGAGTCATTTAAACAAGGATGACAATGGGTGGTTTGGTGCACAAGGACGACAACTGCTAACAGAAGATGTTTATTTAACGCTGTTTTTGAAATGGGACTGCCCGTGAAAGACACTAGGAGAAGATTTGTGTCAAATGAGTATCTTATGAACAATCGTGCATCGCGCACTCGCTCTCGTTCGCGTACCAACAAGTGTTTGTGTTGTGTTACAAGAGTGTTACAAGAGGAACGGCTATAACTAGTGCATTTGGAACCCTGCCTGTTTTCAACGCTGAATATCAAGTCAAATAGTCTCCGTTTGAAAGTCTGATGAAAGCTACTGTATCACTACACCAAAACAAAACTCTCACCCTGACCACAACACTACCTTGGTGGTACGCTACACATCTTAATGTCTACCTGCTCCAGATTCCAGGGATAGGGAAAGCATTAGCCTACCCTCCTGTGCGACTGTCTCCCAGCAAGTAGCAGGCATCTTACCAGCAGAATAACGCAGGCGAACAGATCTTCCCATCCTGGCTTAGTCAGGTCATCTGTTCACTTATAGCACAGCCTGACACGTATCCATCACTGGCTGTCTAAGCCTTTCGCTGGGCTCTGACTGAGAGGGGTTTGGGAGATGACAAGAATTTCGTGTGTGTGCTCACCGTCTGTAATGACAAGAAGCTTCCTGCATCTAGACTAACAGACACGAGAGTGACACGGCTTATTAGGCCTGAAAACATTGTGGTGGGGAAAAAGGTGGCAGAGGGGATTTCAGGAGAGATGGTGCTTTGAACACCTCTGGGGTGAACGTCTCTTCCACAAGACTGTCTGCCTTACCTGCCTGTCAAACGGTTGTCCCAAAGACCGCTATCTCCCTGGCCCAGCTTGTCAAAGGCATACCTTTCCCTCATTATATTACCTGCTTGGAATGGCCATTATTGAAGGAAACGGTTGGAATGCAAGATAAGCACAGAGCAACCTCTGGGCCAGGGCGCAAACAAACGTCCTGCTTCCTCAAGATAAAGAGGAAGTGTCAGCGTGCAGGCCTCCTGGACTTCCTGTTCTCCGTGAACTCCAGGACATCCAGCTGTATCCACTCTTAAACCACCTCGCAACCTCGCAAGATCCCGACGCGCAGCGGAACATTTCGGTCCGTGTCTGTGTATGTATTCCTTTTTTTGTGTATGTTTATGAATCAGGAGGCCTCCTTCATTGTGAAACGCACCGCTGAAGGTTTTAAGCTCTTTGAGACCTCGTTTTCCCAGCAGTATTGTAGTCCAAACATTCAGTTGCTAAGACCATTTGGTGTTTATGTTGAGAAGTTTTGACAGGGTTCATACACGACACAACCTTCAGTGCAAAGACATAACCCACTACAAGCTACATCCACTTACAACTCTTCCAAGATCTTGTCTGTCGGAAAAATAGGTAGACTTCAGAATGCCTGTGGTAAAACACAGAGCACACGTACTGGGTCCACACGGGTCCTTTCAAAGGCAGAAGACCAATGCACCTTTCCCTGTCCAAATTATTTCTGCCTGCTGAAAAGCAAATTTCATTTCCTCATGTCTCCTGACAACACAGATACGGACCCCATTACCGGCAGAGGCCTCTACATCACACACATTAAATGAAGGGTCCTTCAGCAATCGAAAAAAGCAATTTTCTCATTGGGCCAATAGATACTCCATTTAGTTCCAGGCTCTCTACGGACCGCTGGAGCCAGAGCCAGGCTGATACAGGGAAGTCGAGAGCAGAGTGATGACCCGGTCTCCTTTCTCCCTCCCTCCCTCCTCTCCCTCCCTCCTCTCCCTCCCTCCCTCCCTCCCTCTCTGTCTGCCTGGTGTTCTAAAGCCATCAATACAGACCCAGATGGGCTCTGTTGGCTAGGCTATGTGACAGGGCCAGAGAGGAACAGAGAGACACAGGTAGGGACGACAGAGCAGAGACACCAAGGAGGGGAGGGACTGGAGGTCAAGAGAGAGAGAGAGAACGTTCCAGATAAACGGATGTGAAGCCGAAACAAAGAGGAGGACAGTGAGAGAGGAGGAGACGGATTGAAGGGAGGAACGGCTTGGAAGGATACAGAGAGAGAGAGAGAGAGAGAGAGAGAGAGAGGGGGGGGGGGGAAGATAGGTGGTGGGAAAAGGATGGTGCAGAATGAATCACCTGGTATGATTACTGGTAGGGCTGTGAAAATGAGGCCAGCGATCAAAGACCTGCCTAAGCGGGCAGCAGCCTCATTTGCAAGCACATCAGCATATAATACAGACAGAGTGAGAAAAGAGGGAACACCAGAGTGAAAGAGAGAGAGATAGAGAGTGGGAGAGGAGGAGAGACTGAAAGAGAGAGCGAGAGAGCGAGAGAGCAGAGGAGAAATAGCAGAGCAGAGTCATCCCACCATGCAGAACCTCCGATTAATTCATTTCAGCCATTAAAAGTGGGGTACGCTTCCTGTTCCTGAAGCCTTGCATCTGCTCCTTCCTCAGTCGGCAACAACCTGACATATCAGAGGCACTTCACAGCTCAACAGTCTTGTCTAGGACTAGTTTACCTCTGTCTTCCCCTCCTGTATGTTAGTCATCCTCTTTGGGCTAACTTATCTCTTATAAAATGCAGCCAACAATAACTAAAGATGCTGGATTCGTTTTTTTTTGTGGGGGGGGGGCAGAGTTGACCATTGAGTTCACTTAAGGGGGCTCCTTCTTTATGAATAACTACGTCAGTTTCTGTGCGGAAAGCAAATGCAACTGCGAACCTTTACCCTCTTCAGAACGACACCGCAGCTTCACAAACAGCGCGGAGATAGACTTTATCCTCAGGACAAAACTTCTGTATCTGGGCAACACAACACTGTTTTCCAACTCTCATATGAAGCGAGTTAAGAAAAGTAAAGCTTGGGGGGGAGTTTAGTCATCTATGTTGGCAGGAGTTCCAGCAGCATCAACGTTGCTTCTGACAAGGGAGAGACTCGCCCGCAATGTGGTGAACAAACACTCCTCTGTCTTGTCCTTTTCGCCTTAAAACGGTTAGCTTCCACATGTTTGGTTTGGTATAGAAAAGGGGGGAGAGAGAGATAACAAACATGTGCGTCCTCGCTCGACACTAGCTCAGCCCATTAATCATGATGGGAGAAGACTCCCAGCCAGCGAGCCAGCCAAGCAGCGGGTCGTGGTGTTTGCGTTCCCCCCTCCCTCTTCCTCTTCCTCTTCCTCTCCGCACGGCGCAGTGGAACCCCGTACCAGCCGCTGCGATGGAGAGCCTCTCTGAGTAATTTGGACTTTAACTAGAGTCTGTGGAGTCCGACTCCAGCACACACACACCTGACCACGGGGCCCGTGTTAATGGATCCTGTGAGCCAATCTTTTCACACACACATACACACACACACACACACAGTGTTGGTCTAATTGAAAACGGATTCGCAGCAGCCCCAGTTCTATAGAACAAGTGCAGCAGAGCTGTGACACAAAAGCGACTCTGGAAAAGCCAACACCCAGGGGATGGTCTCCATCTAGCTTCCATGTTTGAAGGCGGTGCAATTTGCGCTCCCTTGTTCTGTTTAATACAACAGTAATACTGTTATGGTTTGCTAGCACAGTAGTTTAGAGATTACTGGAATTAGCTTGGGGGGAGGGGGGGGAGGAGGAGGGGGGATACGGTACTTTTTGTACTCGGTGAGCCAGAAAATATTGTAAATGTTATACAGCTACTCAATTGCTCTCCAGTGAACCTCATATCAAGAGTCTACGTCGGGTCGTAAATACCCTAAAGTTAGATCATAACATGTCGTAGGGCCTAGAGCTCTATACCCCTGATGCAAGCTCGTTCAGCATGCATTCAACTTTCCTATATAAATGGATGGAAATTGGCAGTGAACTTCTGCCCCGAAGCGAAGGTTCCACGGACTGAGACGTCCATCAAGCGACCCGGTGCATCTTGGGTGACACCCGGTCGTGAGGGGACCACGGGTAGGCCGTGCGTTCCGCTCTGTCAATCCGCGTGAGAACGATGCCAGCTTGATGAACACTCGGCATCTTTCTCAGATGAATGCAATGTCTGCTCTCTCTCTCACCATGGCGACAATTTGATTTCGATGATCGTTGAAAGAAAACAATGCGGTTGGAAACGATAACGGATTATCTGTTGCTGCTTAAGTATAAAGCAAAGAAAGTTGTTACCATGTATTTGCAATTTCGCCGTAAATTAAAATAGTATCATAATTCATTCATCTCACTCGCTGAAATGCACTTTGAGTGTGAGATTTTGTGTTGGATTATTGCACAAACTAGCCAGGACCCCATGAAACGAAATGTAGATTATTTAGTACAAAAACAGTTGTTTCTTTTCAAAACAAAGTGGTACAACGTCGAAACCTGTAATATAACAGTACTAACAGTATATACACGTATTATCGATCTGAAAACTACACAGAAACTAGCATATTAAAATAAATAGTCTATGAAACTTACATTGTCTACAGCCTTAAATGCGCCGCTCTCAACGTTTCTCACAATGTAATAACACACTGGCAATGCAAGAACGGATGCAACAAACTAGCCTACCAACAATATTTTAACAATGTATCGTTAACTGAATAAATTGCGTTTTTCTTGAGTAGACTATGAAATATGTTTTTGTCATCACGGTCCAAAAATGTAGCCTATAACTTTTAGAGATCTCGTTAAAGGCAGACTGTGCTTACCTCAAACCGCAGCTCAGTCCGAAACCTCTGTGTGTTTCAACGGAGACGTCTACCCCACTCAAATCAGTCGAAAATTCAATGAAGATTCTTGAAACTTCGCAAACTAGAAGACGTCTCCACAATACGCGGCGACACGCTTCAGATAAATTCCAGAGCTTTCAAGATCTGTAGCCCCAATTTGGTCATGCAGTCTCGGAACGAGATTGGTATGCAAACAGTTTTTCTCCCGTACGAACTCACTGCACGCTGAAAGGCTGGCGACCCTTGCAAGCAGTTTAGCCTAGAGGGCGGTCTCTCAGCAGACGTTCACACCTCCTCCAGTCTCCTTTTCCACTTGAAACGAACAGGCGGTGTTGGATCCAGTCTTTGTAATCGAACGTTAACTTTGAACCACAAGTTTTGAGTTTTGAGATATTTATATACATTTCATTTGTTTATAAAATACAAGTTGAAAAATATATAAGCTCGAATCGGCTTAGAATAAATGGGTGTGTTTTCTGTTGTGGGAGGAGATAGCGTGCCACAACAGAAGTGTTTTGCTTTCTTTCTCCTATGTCACAAAATCTACCGCTGATGGAAACAGCGATAAGCGGACCAGAGCAGAGATCTTTCTCATTCTCCCTGAAGGTCGTGACACTGACATTCTCAGTGATTGTCTAATACTTTGAACCCCCACACTGCCCACTTGTCTCTATCTTGTCCACACTTTGTTGGAATAGGCTTTGTAGAAAAGAACATTTAGACGATGATACAAAAATAAATTCTGCTTTCCACTCTCTGCTGGAGTGCATAACAGTGAGTGAGAACAACCTGGTCTTGTCTTGAAACATATCACAATGTAGACATGAGTAATTGCAAGACAGCAGCTGTCTTGGTAAATTTAGACCCAAAATTCCTCATCATTTACATTACCATTTGAAAGCACCATGATACACAACAACAACATTGGGGATGAATTTACAAAAATGTAGTTTGCTGTCACGGAGAATAAATGGTTAAAGAAACGCCCTAGAAATAACTGGTTTGGAAGCTCATTCACGCAGAGCACATGGTCACCAGTAATCCGTACTGTTTCAAGTGACTTTCACATGTAGTAATGGGTGATGGCATACCGTTTATGGTTTCCAGTCGCAATGACCGTTTCATTTTCATCTCTTCTCCATCCAGCTCCTTCTAATGAAAATAACCCTGATGTCTAATGTTAATCATATTGGTAACAGACACGGCACTGCCTCGTAGCCTTATCACACAGTGTCATTTAATTGAATTTCCAGAGCGTACACTTTAGTTTCACACCCAGCATCGTGGCACAGCCTATACTTGATGAAACTCACCATGGTTGAGCACAGAAACTCACCATCTACCATCTCATCACACAGTACCTGTCTGTGACCCGCCCTCCCTAAACCACACACACACGCACACAATCACATACACAATCACATACACAATCACATACACAAACACACACAATCACATGCACAATCAGATACATAATCACACACAATCACATACATAATCACAAACACAATCACATACACAATCACACACACAATCACATACACAATCACACACACAATTACATACATAATCACACACAATAACATACACAATCACATACAATCACATACACAATGACATACATAATCACACACACAATCACATACACAATTACATACACAATCACATACATAATCATATACATAATCACACACAATCACATACACAATCACATACACAATCACATACACAATCACAAACACAATGACGCACGCACGCGCACACACGGTCGTATCCGCACACCACCACGTCCGCAGACAATCACGTCCTCACACTTTCTCCCTACAGCCTCATTCTGTCAGGAGACATCAGGCAGCACCCATGGGACAAGCACCATGAGTCATGCCTACCCTCTCTTACCCTCCCATATAGGATCCTGAAGCAGGGAGCAGTCTGGCCCTGTCGTAGCACTGTGCTCTAGGAAGAGAGACAGGCTGGAGAAGTAGTCTGCTGCTTCTCAGATAGTCTGGAACTCAGGCAATGAATAGGCTTTCTGTTTCTAAACTGTGTCTATTGTGTCATCTGTATTGGGATATAATCCAAGTCATTTTATGACTTTGTCATGTGTTTCCAAATGCCTTTGGTACAGCTGGTAACTAGACTATCTAACAGGGGAATGATTATCTCAGCTATTTCATCCGAGGGCACTTGAAGTGCAAGCCATATTTATTTGAACACAATCCATTCAAAACATTTACGAGCGCGATGATTTTGCGCACATGGCTCTACCTTGGCAACAGTGAATGATGCAACGCATGAGTTAATGAAAAAATAGAGAAGGTGTATTTGTGGAGACAACGACAAACGTCTGTCTGATGTGTCAGCAATACCGTTCAGATCATATCTGACTACGTCTTACAGTGTCGCTGGCTTCTCCCTCTCTGTCAGGAAGCAACTGGATGGGTGGTAAAGTTCTTGGCTCAGTCCATAATTGCATCCTTGTCTACCTGCAGAAGCTGACTCAGTAATGGGAGCCTGAGGGCATATGTGTATATGTGTCTGCTGGAGTGTCTGTGTGTGTGTGAGTGAGAGACAGAGCGAGAAAAAAGAGACACAGTGATAGAAAAAAAGCAAGAGAGCGAGAGAAAGACAGAGAGAGAGAGAGAGAGAGAAAGAGAAATAAAAAGAGAAAGAAAGAGAGAATGAGAGAGTGAGAGAGAGAGAGAATGAGAGAGTGAGAGAGAGAGAGAGAGAGAGAGAAAGAGAGAGAGAGAGAGAGAGAGAGAAAGAAAGGCACACATCATTCTGTCAAGCTGTGACTCACTAACTATCCACTTTTCGAGTGATCACCAAAGAAAGACGTCAGCTGAAAATCCGGTCTGTCCAGAACAGGAGAGACGTGGAGGGAGAGACTCAGAGTGAGACACAGGGACAGACCAGAGGACCAAGGAGAGGAGGGACCTCTCTGGTCCATGCTGCGATCTCCACTTCCTCCCCTTCTCCCCCCACGCCTGCTCTCTCTTTGGCATCTTGCGGCGACAGGTCAAGCGTGGCCGAGCACCTAATACAGAGTATACCTCCGACGTTCCCAGGAGGACTTGCTGTTGAGTGAACGAAGGAAAGTAGGGCAGATGAAACCACAGCCTTGGCTCCCCTCCCCCCCATACACACACACCTTATCCACCCTCTCTTCCTCCCTCTCCTCCAACCCAAGAAATCCGATTCACAGAAAGGGCATGATCGATTCCTCTGTCACATAGAATTGCACTCCTCTTCCATTTCATTTAGCTTTTCACTTTTCCCCGGCAAGGAAATATCACGTTGTAGATGGTGTGTTATGCTTGCCGATTGTAGCCCTGTGGATTGGCTGTCCATGTACGGTGAATTAAGACTTTACGAGCGTGTTTCGAGACCAGCCAGCACGGGGGCACCAGAGCAGGCGGGATGTCAGAGGTGGCTTTGGCTGTCTGCAGGTTTCTTCGGCAGAATCGCAGAGCTGTGTGATTGATGGTACAGCCCAGACACATTCTGGTTTGGCAGTTGCGGAGGGTGAGACTGAGGGATAGGGGTTTTTTAGAGACACTTGAAGGAGCTGAGTTATGGTGTGTGGGTTGAGGAGCGGTACAGCAGGGTGCATTTTACAGTCAGGGGGTTTTGCTCTGACGTATTTGACAGCACGACGGTGCCTCTAGTGGGGTTCGGAAGAGCGCTAGTTCAGGGATGGGAAGAGAAGCGTAGCCAGGTGAGAAGGGAGAGACAGGGGCGGCTCTTGTGCTTTCTCGCTGTGGCCTGGCCCCTCCTGTCCGAGGCTGATGTGAAAACCTGTTAATGCTGTTTCAGAGGGACGTCCGCAAAGCCGTAACTCTTACCACTGTCTAACCCCACCACAGTTCTGGGGCTTGATGTCTGCGGGACCGTAATGACGTTCACAGAGTTTATTTTGGCCTGAGTTTGGTTTACTCTGATTTTCACAAAGACCCCTCCCCTGCTAGTGTTGCCCCCCCCCACCCCCTTTCGTCCACCTCCCCCCCCCTCCCCTCCCTCACTGGTGAAAAAGTACACGTAAATAAAACACGTGAGGCGTCAAACCAGCAACCGCAGCGGCGTTCAATCTCCTGAAACAACTTTGGGGACGTTTCCCTGCCAACTCTTGCTTGGATACCAGCACTTCCTTAGCAACCATGTGTCCAGCGGCTATATATAAATACTTGGAGTGTGTGTGTGCGTGCGTGTGTGTGTGTGTGTGCATGCGTGTGTGTGTGATGCTGACAGGAGTAGTAGGACTCAGCTGTTGATAGAACACTGTTATCCTTTCTCTCATTACTGGGCCTGCTTCGCGGCAGATCCTGCAGGCTAGGGTGAAGCTATCAGGGGGCCTCCAACATGTGTGTACTGGGTAGCTCTAATGGGGAAGAAACAGCCTTTTCTCTGGAAAGAACACCTGTCCGATCACTCCAACAGAAGACACAGACGGAAGATGGCTCTCATCAAGTCACACCTGTGTTCAGTAATGAATGTAAACACAGTCCGATAGACAAAGGATGTTTCTCGAGCAAGTTCCGGAAGCGCGGATTTTACAGCGAGGCGCATCCAAAGCGGAGACAACCAAGATGGGTATAGTCAGGGCTGTCATTTGCTCCATTGTATTCTAACACTCACTGTTGAGTACTCATCCCACGCCAGCTCACGTTCGCTTGTTTTCGCATGCACAGAAGGCCGTCTGAGTCATTCTTGCAATGACAAACTGCCACGACAGAGAATACCCCAGAACCACGAAGAACCGAAACACAACAACAACGCGACCAGGTGAGATCGTGTTTACAGGGGATTGGAGCCCTTCCAGAAATAAGATGTTATGACCCCCATGTTAGCACCTGTGTTGGGTGGGGGGGGGGGGGGACCAAAAGATGAAAGCCCATCGAAATGTTATAAACCAAAGAGACCAAGGCCATCACTCAATGTTGATGTGAACTTACAGAGAGAGAGAGAGAGAGAGAGAGAGAGAGAGCGAGAGCGAGAGAGAGAGAGAGAGAGCGAGACGAGTCACGTCCTTAAAGGTGAGCTACGTTTTTGCCATGATAGTCACGACTTCAACCACTAACTGAGGATATAGATAGGTTGATTACCTGTCTACCACGTCATTAAAGCTCACTCATGTGTCTGAATGATGGTACAGGTTCATTTACCTTTCGTAAGCCCGGGACAACACATTGATCGCGCAAGTAATAGCCATTCACAGATAACCCGCAAGATTGATTGGACTGATGTGAGAACAGAATTGGTTTATCCACATGATGAGTGTGATGCGTACGACGCTCTGTTCGTGGTCATTAATCCCCGTGAAGAGCAAGCAAGGTGAAGGTATAACATTTAACCTGGATCCATAGGGGCTTCATGCGGCAGGTCGTACAGTTAAAGAGATAGACCAGATATAATATCCTCTGTAATGTTACAGCCCCCACTGTCCCGCAAGACAGCACTCCAGACCTCTTGTAGCGGAACTTCAAAGCGTTCAAGGATGAGACTTCTGTTATACAGTTGCCATGTTATTAAAAGAGAATCAACAGGAAAGGAACGCATCTCAGTAGGTCCGCCCCTCTGTAAGTCTTGGGCTTAGAGGTCGTGTTTCGTGTGTGTGTGTGGGGGGGGGGGGGTGGGGTGGGGTGGGGGGGGAGAGAGAGACCACCTGACTGAAACTGTGTAATGTGAAATCACACAAAGACTAGACGCTGTTCCGCCTGCAGTCACAAGCGAGGGCACGTACAGCAGCAACAACACAGGGACCCTCTGAGAACACACAGTCACAATGTCGCTTGGCAGACACAAAGACGCATTTCAGATTCCCTTCCTTTGATGTGCGACTCACGCTCCCGTGGGATGAATGTTCCGTCGCCCCCCCCTCGCCCCCCCCCCCCCCCCCCCCCCCCCCCCCCCCGACTCCCCATACTCCAGCGTCGGATTCCTGACAGTCAAATGAAACATTAACGCAAGACCTACACCTGGTCGACACAAACCGGCTCTCTCAAACCACTTTCTCCTTTTAGGTAGATTTTACAGGAGGAGATCCTTGCCCGCCTCTCGCCTCGTCCCAAACTTCCGTTTTTTGCTTCCGTCTGCTTATGAAAGTGTTTACCCTGTAGAGAAGCTCACTAGTAATTACTGCTAACGATAACAGGCGCCCAACCCTGAGGGGCCGTGTTTAATAATGGAGCTGTTTCCACTCTCCTGGTGGGAATGTGACAGTCTGCACAACACCGGGAAACTGGAGCAGATTATGACACGTTCCTCCCCTTCTCACTCCTAACAATGCCTGGCACGGATACCACCCAGGAGCAAACCTCCACCAACAAGATTTGGAAAGATCCGCAGACGTGGTGTAGCCTTCAGCGGGTTAGACTTCTTCCACTCTCTCTCTCTCTCTCTCTCCTCCTTGGAAGCCAGACAGTCGACTCGCCCCAGATCGTTGGGATTCAGGGCTGGCAGTGACTGAACTTTGGATAACGTAACATAGCATTGATCCATTGTGACAATCTGAGGGCACAGTGGCGGATGTACTGTTTTTACAGATGGAAAATGGAATCAAGGAGGACATGCTCAGTTGAGGGAGAGAGGGGGGGGGAGAAAGAGAGAGAGAGAAAGAGAGAGAGGTAGAGAGAGATTGGGAGAGAAAGAGAGAGAGACAGAGATGGAGAGAGAGACAGTGAAAGAGAGATAGACAGAGAAAGAGAGAGAGACAGAAGATGAGAGAGAGAGAGAAAGAGGTAGAGAGAGATTGGGAGAGAAAGAGAGAGAGGCAGAGAGAGAGAAAGAGAGAGAGAGACAGAGACAGAGAGAGAGACAGAGAAAGAGAGAGACAGAGCGAGAGAGAAAGAGAGAGAGAGAAAGAGAGAGAGACATACCACAGTCTCAGGCCACGTCCACCATTTTCCTTTCCGTTGAAGTCCGACTAATGGCTATTTAATTCATAGCACCAACGGATTATCAAAGCCATTTAAATGAGTCATTATGGAGAGGGTGGATTGTAAGACTGCCGTGGGAGGTGGGTCACATTAACTAAGAGGCCCAGAGGGGAGATGAGGAAAACATGCAAATGAAATAAGCCTCTTTTTCTTTTTCCAAAGAGCCCGAAATGATTTCCCCCCCCCCTCCCACTCTCCACACTGGTAGACTCTACAGGCCCTTCTTATGATTTAATCTGCTACAGAAGCCAGGCTGGCATGAAGCTGCCTTCAGGGGAAGTCTCCGCTGTACACTGGAACCAGAAATAATGTCGAATTTTCTGAGTGTGAAAGAGGAGAGGAGACAAAGGAGATAGAGACTGTAAGGAGTATGTGTGTGTTTGTGTGCCTGTGTGTTTTTGTGCATCTATGTGCGTGTATATGTGTGTGTTGCGCGTGTGTATACGTGTGTCTGTGTGTGTGGGCCAGTGGAAGAGGAGGAGTTGACAGACAGAGGTGAAGAAGTCAGGAAAAAGGTAGGACTTTGAGTTAAGTGTGCAGTGTATAAAATATGGAAAGGTCTGTCTGGCTGAACTGGAATGCCAGTTACCTACTAGGAACACATATGCTCCTATTCCCACAAATCCCCAGAGAGAGAGAGGGAGAGAGAGAGGGAGAGATAGAGAGAGAGAGGGAGAGAGAAAGGGGGGGAGAGGGAGAGGGAGAAAGAAAGGGAGAGAGAGAGAGGAAGAGAGAGAGAGGGAGAGAGAGAGGGAGAAAGAGGGAGGGAGAGAGAGGGGGGGGAGAGGGAGAAAGAGAGAGAGAGAAAAAGGGAGAGAGAGGGAGAGAGAAAGAGAGAGAGCAATCTAACATGGACACTGTTACTCACGCAATCACACGCACTCTCCCTCACATACATACACACTCACACACACACACACACACACACACTCACACACACGCGCGCACAAACACACTCACACACACACACACACACACACACACACAAACACACTCACTCACCACTTCATCAACTCATGTCTCCACTCGCCACAGGCCACGGCACTTCTCAAGCGTGAAAATATCATCCAAACTACTGCATACATATTTATGGTCATTAATAGTCAAATAAGGGGGGCAAGCACATGCAGAGAGCTGTGCGATGGCGGTGTTGTTCCTCGGAGACGCATCTAAGTGCCACCACATCTCCATCACCATGACAACGGAGTTCACCGCGAGCCAGGCGGACTTGGCCCTGTCGCTGCAATTCCTCTGACAAAAGAAACGCCATTTTTGCGGTAGAAGATGGCAAATAACACCGCATGTGAACAGCAGGTCAACGTACAGAATCAGCCTCCACCTCACTACATTTCTACCACCTCCGGAATCTGGAAGAAAAAGCGATAGAGGTGATGGGAAGTCACTCTCGCTACGACCTCTTGCAAATACCGTGGATACGGAGTCGACCCAATCACCTGATACCTCTTCTGTGACGAGGTATTCTGAGGAGTTTACGTTGGACGCAGCTGTGTGGGATTACAAGCTATCACATTCACATTCCACAGACTGGTGTCTGAGTCCAAACGCCAAAGCATCGTCTTTACAAGGGGTGCAGGGTTTATTGGTTACCCCCCCTGACACCCCCCTCGACACCCCCCCCCCCCTCCACGCCCCTCCGCCCCCCCCTGTCATAGATGTGTTGGGGAGGAAATTCTGACAGAAATGCCTCCAATTGGAAGGGAAGTCACACACAAACACACACGTACACACCCACACACACATAGGGCATGCAAACATAGCATAGCGCACACATAGCGCACACATAGCGTACACACACATAGAGTACACACACGTAGCACACACAAACACACACACATAGCGCACACACACATAGCGTACACACACATAGCGTACACACACATAGCGTACACACACGTAGCGCGCACTCACACATAGCGCACACACACATAGCGTACACACACATAGCGTACACACACACACATAGCGCGCACACAGCTGGTAGCAGAGTAGTGTAGGTAGAGGCTGTCACTACAGATGCTTTCTTTTTTTTCCAACAGAGACACGATTCCTCTTTGCTTTGACATCTCCTGAGGGAACAGCAACGGGTGAGGCTGAGTTTGGAGACGGGGGCGGGGGGACGGGGGGGCGGGGGGGCGAGGGGGGCGTTTGCGGCCTGGCGTTCGGATGAGAGAGGTATGAAAGGCAGGGAACACAGGCAGAGCCAGCGTGTCTGGAAACAGAGCGAGCGTTATTAGCGAGCGTGTGGAACAGAGCGACTACACTGGGGGGATTAGCAGAAGTGAGTAGCAGCGCTCCGCCAGAGTGAAGCTTACTGACGCCGCTTTCAAGGTGACGCCGATTTCCCGCCTAAAACACGACACACAGCCGCTACCGGAAGATTCCGGGGAGTGCGGCTTGTCTGAGGAAACTCACAACCACCCCCTTCCCCCTCCACCTCCGTAACCCCCCCACTCACGCCCCCACCAATCAGCGATACGTAGAAACAGTGCGACATCTCAATTCATCTCGACCCCCCCCAAAAACTTTGAATTTCGCCAGTCACAAAAGTCAGTCAGGTTGGCGTTTTGGCGAAAAGCCATCGTAGCGCAGGTCAGAGTCCTCGCTATCAAACTCTAGAAGTTTGGTGCTTGAGTCTTCATAGAGTGTTACCATCACCTCCCCTGTCCGTCTGCAACACAAACCTAACTCCTCCGTCTGTCTATCTAGACACTGTGGCTTTGTCTGACCCAGAGACGGTTGATATAATGAGTTCAGACTCTGACCCCCACCACTGTCTCCAGGGGGGAGGAACCCTGGAGAGACAAGCCAGTCTGCAGGGACAGCAGGACAGTTCCCATGCTTCCTATACACACTTCTACCTCCCTCTCTCCTTTTTCTGGTCACCCCAGAGCAATACTTACTGCAGGCAACAGAGAGGGGAGGAGGAAGGGGGGGAGAAGGAGGGGCTCAATGCCTGAGGACGGCGAGACAAGATCCAGGACAGAGAATTCAGACACACACACACACACCCACACACACGCACACACGTCATAGCATGCAGAGTCTACTAATAACACAGTCAGAAACAATCACTCACACGCACACTTTGTCTGGCACACAAACACAGTGGGGTCTGGTGCGTCATGCGACACTCTCGCTGCCATTAATACAGGTCATCAATTAGGTCTGACCTACAAAGCTTGTCTGCACGACTCCAACACAGACTGATGGACTCAAATCAGCCCCAATCCCTTCCACTTATCTCAGCGTATAAACCATGGATTAACCCACACACACCAAAACACGCAGGCCAACAAGCATACAGTTTACAGCATGAACAAAACACACGTAAAGACTTTAAACACAAAGACAGATTTACAGATGCAGTAACAGACGTACGCACGCGACCGACCGAAAGCAGATATAGGCAGAGCGCCCACGCACAAATTAGGCAACTCATTTTAAGTCTTTGAAGTCGCTTTCTGTGCAATTGTCAGCAAAATGAGAGCCAACTCAAGGCAATCAGCTCCAGAGTGGGTTTTTACTTCTCTCTGCGAAAGCTGTGACCCCGCTGGGATTCTGCAGCGAGAGGAACCTGGCAGCGTAGGAGTGGAAAGGATTCCTCTCACGCTAACCAGAAGCGAGCGACGGAGCCGCAATAAGAGTCCTTCGCACGCGCCCGCGGACATCCTCACGTTGGACACAGAGTTCTTCCCCCTAAACGATCCTTCTCCGTTTCCAGGAGCTCCACGGTCACCCTGCTGCACTAACCCCAGCCTGGCAGGCCAGCTTAGGAATGCTAGCACAGCAGGGCCAGATGGGGGAGGGAGGAGGAGAGAGGGAAGAGCAGGGGAGGGAGGGGAGCCAAGGATCAGAAGACCCTGGATGCTCTGAAAGGGAGGGTGGAAACGTTCCCCCATCTCTCTACCAGGCGTGCGTGTGCGTGTGCGTGTGCGTGTGCGTGTGCGTTCCCGGGGCAGGGTCGCAGGCAGGCGGCCCGGGCATCACGTGAGCGCTCAGCGACACGTGCCAGGATCCCCAGCCCTCTTCCACATTCTAATCCCAAAGAGTAGATTTCTCTCTCCGTTGTTTCTGCTCAGAACTCTGGAAAGGCTTTAGGGTTCTGACTTCTGCTGAGGGGTGGATGATAGTGCCAGGCTTGTCATAAATCTCTAAAACCCTTCACAAACCCCCTTTCCTCTTCCCCCCTTCTCCGCTCCCTCATTCTTTCACCCCTTCTGTATATTATTGTTTTTTTTCCATACTTTCCCCCTCTCCTCGGTCCCTCTCTCTGTCTTCCTCTGCTTTCTCTCTGTGACAGCGGAGAACCGCCTGGCTCTAATCGAAACCAGATGACTTAGGAAAACCCGGGGCCTCCTCCGTCGGCCGCTCTCTCTCATTAACCCAGGGGCCCATCCTTCTCCCCTCTGGCCAATCACAGCGTGGCCTCGCTGCTCTGGTTGACCAGGCTGTCTGCACATGTGCGAAAACAGACCGGCCTGTTAAACTCCTTCAGGAGTGATTTATAACGGCCCTTCGGGGCCCCTGCTGTCCTCCTTCACAGGGACCCCAACCGAGGGTGGACGTTCTGTATCAAACCACCTGTTGAGAAGCGTAATGGTGCATCCTCATTAGAGGTGCTCTGTGTAATTGGGGACAGTACTTTACCTAGTACTTTACCTAGATCCTGCACTACCTCAAAACAATCCACACTTGAGCTGCTGTTGCTTCTAGACGCTTGAAACCGTCCTCCGTGCTGACGTCACACATGAGGATTTCTCTCTGCCGCAGCAAGCAGGGCAGGTGAGGATCTCTAGCAGAGAATCTTTGCTTCTCTGGAGTCGGATGGAACATTTTCATGAAGCACAGAGGGGCTGTGAACACCTCGGGCCTCCCGCTATCGAGGCTCCTCCCTCCAGCTGCGTCCTCTGAGCTCTCCTGTCTGTCAGAGCCTGTTTGAGCTGAGGGGCTGTTTCGGGCCCCGCGCTCCTCTCGCCATGGTAACGCAGAAAGACAGTATGGCCCTCTGGGAACTGTCCCATCACATTCACTTCTTCATCCTCCAGACACGCAACGTCCAAATAACAGAGAGAGGAGAGAGAGAAGAAAGTAGGGTGAGAAAGAGAGGGGGGAGAGAGGGTGAGCGAGAGAGAGAGAGAGAGAGAGAGGGAGGGAGAGAGAAAGGGAACGAAAGAGAGGGTGAGAGAGAAAGAGAGGGGAGAGAGAGGGAGAGGAAGAGAGAGAGAGAGGGAGGGAGGGGAAGGATTCACGGATGGGTGGGTGGGTGGATGGATGAATAGAGAAAGAAAGAAAGAAAGAAAGGAAAAGAAAGGATGAGATAAGGACGAAGATAAGGAAACAAGGGGAGTTGATCAATACCAATCTAAGTGAAGATGTTCACAAGTCTGAATGATTGAATCATGCCAGTAGCGTTGAGTTCTGACTCCTCCCGCTGATGACGAGCAGCTAGCATCAGCATCCCAGCAGCCAGTCCTGCCGTCGCGTCGTCCTGATCGACTTTGACAGCCTGGACAAACACAAACACAGACCTTTGCCTTTGTGTTAACAGCAGCTCAAACCTCTCTGTAGGCTGGAGAGAAGACCTCCTGCTGTGACCAAGACACCAACACGTGCACAAGGTGCGAAACTGAGTCTGTTTCCATCTGGATTCATGTGATTGGTGCAGCAATGCCAGTGTGTTTACAGTGGACTGACCCTACAATAGGTCTACTGTAGGCTGCATGCTACGTGTACCAGGTTGTGTGCTTACTATGGACTGTCTACTATAGGAGATACAGTATGCTTATTCTGTTGTAGGCTGTGGACTCTTCAGAGTAGATGCATACTTACGGATACAATGCTGCTTGCTTATCGTACAGTAGGGTGTGTAATTATTTGGCTCTTGGCCGGGTGCTAACTGTCCTATAGGGTTTACGGCCAACCCCCGCTTTTGTCTGCTATCCATCTGCAACACAGAAGCTATTGATGTTTCAATCAGCAGCCCACCAATTCAAGAGAAGAGAGAAAACATTTCGCTTCTGCAATCTATCATTTCCCCGCAGCCCTCCTGCAGTCTGGCAGCCTTTAGAGGGCACGCAGAAGGTAGAGGTAAATTAATCGCACGTAGCGAACGCTGGCACAGGAAGAGCAGTGCTGAATCTCAGCGTAACACACTCTCCGGCGGCCCACATGAATCAAACTGACAAAGCCAATCTGCCGACAAATTCTATTTTCTAGCGGCAGCTCTATATTGGATCCCGCATTGGGGAGAAACTAGCATAAAAATAATGCTTTAGACCAAACTCTTTTTTTTCTTTTTTTTTTTACTGTGAAAATTCAATTCCGTATCAAGTCAAAAAAGCCTTGCCTTCTATATCGCCTGACTTAATAAGGTCTTCGTGGTTTACAGGACCTACGACGCGCGCTTGTCCTTTCAAGGGAACACAAGCCTCCTATAAAGCGTGGTCAGCACTGCTAAGGCAGACTGGTAAAGTTGCTTGGGCTCATTTACCATCCTAACAGCCTGTAGAGTATAAAAGAAATCCGAACCACAAGTGAACCACAAGTCATACGTTGCACGACCACTGTACGGTGCGCCATATATAAAATATCCTCCGAGGCCTTCATTCATCATGGCACCAGCTCATCAGCACCACAGACCGACCACGCAATTCTAATTCTGCTGCCTTGGCTGGACTACATGCCTGTTATTCTCCACTTTCCACTGTCGGGGGAGAAGGATGGAGGAAACAGGCAGAGGACAGACAGATTAGGGGGCAGAGAGTGGAAAGGGTTAAAGGTTCCTCCCCAGATAGTCACCCCAGGTGCAGCAGGCCCAGGCCACGCCCACAGGGGGGGGGGGGGGCGTCTGGGGGAGGGAGGCTTTAACAAGGCCGGGATGGAACACTGCTATCACCACAGACCCATAAATGGTGGTCTGTCAAGGGACACAGACGTCCCTCTGTCTGCCGGGCCTGCCCTACCTGCCTGCCTGCCATGCCTGCCTGCCCTCTGGCTGCCTGGCTGCCTGCCTGCCTGACCTGGCTCACCGTCTGTCTCTGTCCTGCTGTCTGCCTGTCTGTACTGATCCTATGTCACTGTCTGTTTGCCACCGGCCTCATGAAAAAACACTTAAAAGGTTTCACATAATCCACTGTCCCCCACCCCACCCACCCCCTGAATTCTGATTGGACAGTTTGAGAGAAGGCTCGCGTGTGACTGGCCGACGTCTGATGGCCCCCGGTGGGCTGTGGAGGACAGGGTTCGAGGCGGCGAGCGTTTGATGATCTCAGAGATGAGCTCATCAGTCCCTGTCCAGTCCATCAGAAGAGGCCCTGTGTTCCTCCACTAACTCACATCAGCTGGGGCCCTGGGGCCCACCTGAGACCTGGGCAGAGTTGTGTCATCTGTCAAATACTGTCCAGCGCGGAACGGACTCAGTATCCATCAAAGGACGAGCTACAGACTGTAAGATCCAGTTCTGCATGTGGAGTACGGTGCTATTATGATACAGGACATGGTGCATGGACATGGTGCACGGCCCATAGAGTACGGTCTAAAGTCTCTAGTTGCAGGGTTTGGACTTGTCCTGGGTATTCAGTAACCACAGTAGGAAGTCGTGTGTCTTGTGCCGAGATGTCTGATTTTTATGCACATGATATTTTTATGTTCTGTGGTTGAAGGGTCATTTGATTTGTGTGTCTTAGTTCACAGTGGGGAGATGATGTGACCTTCAGCCCTTGCCTGATCAAACAACAGCAGCCCCCCTCCACCCCCCTACGCACGACCCGCTCCTCGGCACCTCCCAGACCAACACTCTACACCCCTGTCCAATTCACGGTTCGTGCTCTAACTCATTAAAGACACAACAGGATCACTGACAACAGCCTGAGCCGAACCCCCCTCCTACAGTACTCACATGCCCGCACCCACACACCCCCCTTTCTTCCACTCCAGTGCCAAGACCACAGCGATCTACCACCGCACAACCACCACCAACATCCCTACCCACGGCAACTCGGATTATCGGCTGCAAAATCGCCAATCCATCTCTCCCATAACCACCCATCCACCCCCACATCCCACGCCCCTTCTGTGTCCTCCCTCCCTCCCACCCAACTCTCCCTCCCAGCCACCCCCCCTCTTCTGACCTCTCCTCACCCCCCTCATCTTCCACTTCATTTCTGTGGCTGGACTCTCTGAACTAACAATACCGGGGGAGCGCGGCCCGGAGGAAACCATTAGCGCAGGAGGCCTCTGTCCCTCTCTCCTGAAACAGGATCGCCTCGGAGTACACACGCGCACATGCACGCACACACACTCACACACACATGCACGCACACGTGCATACACACACACACACACACGTGCATAGACACATACACACACACATGCACGCACACGTGCATACACACATGAACACATACACAAACAAATGGACATCCACTCAGTGAGAAAGCCCACTTAGGGAGCCAGGATATACCTCGTTCCCTCTGCAAAAATTCCTTTCCCGTTCCTCTCGCTTCATAAATCTCCACCTCCTTTTTCAATTGTTCTGACTTTCGATCCTTTATGTGGCCGTCTCCGAGCCAAGTCAAATTAATTAGCTCATTCTTCCCTCATTAAAGTGTTGCTATCACTTTCTAGGGAGTGTTGTTCCAGGAGAAAGTGTTTTTCTGTGGAGAGACAGTGCATCAGTGCGTTTGAACTAGCAGGATTAAGGGGTTTCTTGCAGGGCTCAGTAAAGCTGAAAGCTTGAGATGTTCTCCCAGTGAACTCATAGTTAAGCTTGATGAGCTGAAACATCTGGGTGTGCTCTCTTTCTGTCTCTCTCTCTGTCCCTCTGTCTGTCTGTCTGTGTCTCTCTCGCTCTTTCTGTCTCTCTCTCTGTCCCTCTGTCTGTCTGTCTGTCTGTCTGTCTGTCTGTCTGTCTGTCTGTCTGTCTGTCTCTCTCTCTCTCTCTCTCTCTCGCTCTTTCTGTCTCTCTCTCTCTGTCTGTCTTTTTCTGTCTCTTTCTGTCTCTCTTTCTGTCTCTCTTTCTGTCCCTCTGTCTGTCTCTCTCTGTCCCTCTGTCTGTCTCTCTCTCTGTCTCTCTTTCTGTCTCTCTGTCCCTCTTTCTGTCTCTCTCCCTCTCTTTGTCTCTCACTGTCTCTGTCTCTTTTTCTGTCTCTCTCTGTCTCTCTCTGTGTATCTCTCAAGCTCTCTCTCTCCGTCTCCTCCTCTGCATCTCTCTCTATCTCTCGCTCTCCTGTTGTCTCTCTTCTGAAAGCTCTTTTCTCCTGCCAGATAGGGAGCCTGCAGGATCCTACCCAGAGTTCCACACTGCAGACCTCAGAGGATACTGCATCACTTTGACTGACAGAACCCAAGTGCCCCCAAAATGCACTGCAGCGGCAGGAAAACCAACGCCAGTGACAGGTTAGTCATTATTCCACTTAATGTGGCCCAGCTGCCTAGCCATCTCGTGGCGTCTCTCCCAGTCCCAGGGTGCAGAGGGAGGGGGGGGGCAGAAGATGCTGGGGGAGGAGGGGGGAGGGATGCTGCAAGGTAACAACACCACCCCTGTGAACCTTCAAGAGCACTGTGTGGAGGGGCAGGTCTCCCCTGGTGCCTGGTCTAATATAAACCCCTCTACTGTGAGGGACACAGAGGGAGAGAGATGGAGAGGGAGGAGAGAGATTAGGGAGAGATGAGGGAGAAACAAGGAGAGGGTGGAGAGAGAGCAAGGGGAGGCGAGAAAGAGAGATAAGGGAGAGAGAGAAGGGGAAGGGAAGAGAAATGGGGAGAGAGAGGGGGAGGTAAGCGGGTAGTGAGAGAGGTGAGGGAGAAAGAAAGGGAAGGAAAGAGGGAGAGGGAGAGAGAGAAAGTGAAGAGGTGGGAGGAGGGGGAGAGCGTGAGCGGCGACAAAGGGGAGAGCAAGAAAGAGGGAGGGAGAGAGGGAGGGAGGAAAAGGAAGGGAGAAAAACAGAGCCAGTGAGAACACAACCCACAGGGGGCTAAGAGAAAGAATATTGGGAGAGGAGGGAGGAGGGGGAGGAACAGACAGGCACAGCAGGGGGCATTCTGTTCTCCATGTTAGATTGTGCCAATGAATCTCATTAACACGACTTCTCTAATCAGTCTCCAGGAATATTCCGCTGTGCTGTCCCATCCCCAGCTCCCTCCTCCTTCCTCTCGTTCTCATTTAGACGCTAAAGTAGTAAAACGCGAGGATTTTTTAAATTATTATTAAGGTGCTTGATTAAACCTCCCCTGGAAAGCTATGGGAACGGCATCTGTCGCCTACAGTGAACATCGTGTACAATAGCCTGTCCTTTTCCTAAACAAACAGAGAGTCTATCACCAGGGCCGGGATGTTACCATGGAAGCCATCCCACTCACATTAGGAGGAGAGAGGGCTGTTTTCCTGTCGTTTCAGCGCTCCCAAAATGAACGTTTGAAATAATTGGGCACTCAAGCTCAGGGCAGTTCTTTCCAGATGACAGCTACTCAGATAAACACATCTGTGTGTCTGTACTCCAAACACGAGTCACTGACACTTACATTTAGGGTTGAGGAAATAGCTGTTTATCAAACGCGAGGATTAACTGTTCAGCTCTTTGACCCACAAGTATCTCTTATATATGTCTTTTCTTGCAAAAGCCCATATTAGGTCATTCTGCTGTGTCACAAAAGAGGCTCAACCGGCTGTCTGTCAGAAGCTGCATGTGATTGGCCCACAGAAACAGGAAGTTGGAGTGGATGCAGGACGACCTGAGGAGGGAGGGGGAGGGGGCTTCCCAGTCTTTATAGTTCCTGTGTTTTCCCCTTTTTATAAGCTCTGCTTGACCACCACGCAAACACGAAACAAAGCTCAAGTCACCGTCCACATGCTGGAAAAAGACGGCATGGGTTTCAGCTGGTCTCACACACAGTGTGGAGATATGAGGCCATACCGATGCAGGTTTGGAGTTGAGCCAAGAAACGTGCCAAGATGGCCGACATCGCCTTCTCTTTCAGGTCAAAGAGAAACTCAGAGTTGATTTCTGAGGCTTCCTCAACTTCAATCTCAGTGAAAACTAAACATGTCTCACAGTCCTTGTCCGGTCTCCACTGAGTCCTGATGAGTGACTGTAGGTAGGCAGAGGTAGACGACAACTGCTTCCCTTTCACCAAATTTCTCTCTCCCTTTATGTCTCTCTCTCTCTCTCCCTCTCTCTCTCCCTCTCTCTCTCTCTCCCTCTCTCTCTCTCTCTCTCCCTTTCTCTCTCTCCCTCCCTCCCTCTCTCTCCATCTCTCTCTTCCTCCCTCTCTCTCTCTCCCTCTCTTCCTCCCTCTCTCTCTCCTTCTCCACGTCTCCTCTCTGTATCCTCCAACATGACAGGCAGGAATTGGTTCCAACAAGCATCTCTGTCCCTCTCTGATGTTCAGCCTCTGACGGCATCTCCTCTGCTCCCCGGCGCGACGACCACCATTCCCATGATCCTCTCCTCGCTTCCAGGGTGTGTTCCTGGCACCGCGCATCCGGATGGGATAAATAGATCACACAGGCCCTCTGGAGACCAGGGGAGCAGGCGGGAGAAACGGAGGGAAATAGAAGACAGCTGGCGATGAGGATGAAGCTTCCTGTCAGTGTTAGGAAACGGACTGATGATGAGACGTTTTTTTGGGTGAGGATTCTACAAACCTTAATGCATTCTGGGGAAAAGGAGTCCATTAAACGTGGGCATCTTACAACGCCATTGCTAAGTCTGTTTGTGTGCGATTAAACGGCTAAAATGGCGCATACTTTGCTCTCTGAACACACACACACACTCTGCTGGGAAACCACTGCTCTGTAAGCAGTGTGATGACATGCACGCCAGCTTGTTAGGACCCTGCTGTTGCAGTAGTTCATATTCATGCAGGGCCATGTGGACAGCTACAGGAACCAGTTGGCCTGGCATCAGTCTCCTTTCGTTACTAAACAAATGTATTTGAGTCTGTAGCAGCTACTGCTCTAAGGGGAACAGGCTACTCACACACACACGCACACTCTCTTATACACACAAACACACTCACTCTCTATTACACGCACACATGCTCACACACTCATTCACTCTCTTACACACACATTCTCACTCTCTGTCTAACAAACATACACACACTCACATGCTTACTCTTGTACACACACCCTCTCTCGTACACACACACACACACACACATCTGTTACAATCAGGTTTGGCAGAGGGTCACTGAGATTCTAAACTCTTTGATTTGTGTGGGGCAGACGGAAGAAAAAGAATACAGAGAGAGAGAGAGAGAGAGAGAGAGAGAGAGAGAGAGAGAAGAGAGAGAGAGAGAAAGAGATTAGCTAGAGCACAGCACAAGCGCATGCATAGCTGGCCAGATGAGGATAGCCATCTCCGCAACAAATGGGCTATAAGACTCAACACATCAGTGTGACAGGTGCATTATCATAGGTTAATGAGAATCCTGGAGCTGCCTGTATCTGCCATCAGAGACTTGCTCTCGTCACTCCCTCATTTATCAGATCAGACAGAGGCTGCTCAGGAACAAAGACCCCAGGTTCCTCCCCAACACAAAGCTCAGCACAACTACCAGCTGCTATTTATAAGCCCTCTTCGCATGCAGTCAATAGCGTTAGAGCTAATACATGTCTTCACACGATGTTGCATTTCGGCAAATAGGCAGATGATGAAGTATTACCGACAAAGAAAGAGCTTCTTCCATCTCAATAAGTCGATAAGTCTTTGTCTACTGCATTAGCTCAGCTTCTTCTGCTGCAGTGGTCGAGGCCTGCAGTGCCATGCGGTCTGTTGGCTCTTTGTGTGGCTTTATGGAATCCATAGAATGAGACTCTCTCTCTCTCTTTCCATGCCTGGCGCCACTTGTCTCTCGCCCCCCCCCCCTCTCTCTTCTTCCAGGACCGGAAGCAGCATGTTTTCCTAGACTCATATTCCTGATGCTACCTGATCTCTGGCAGCTCTGCAGAGGCTCGCCAGGGTGATGTCACAAGGCTGAGCTCTAGTCCATGACAACGGCGAGAGCTCCTATCAACCAGAGTGAGGAAGAGGACGGGAGGGGAGAGAGAGAGGGAGACAGAGAGAGAGAGGGCGGGAGAGGGATACAGAGGAGGGGTAGAGACAGAGGGAGAAAGGAACATAGAGAGGTGGAGAGGAAATAGATATGGATAGAGATGGAGCGAGATGGAGAGATGAAGAGAGAGAGATGGTGAGAGATGGAGAGAGATGGAGAGAGAGAGGGAGAGAGAAGAAGAGAGATAGAGAGAGGGAGAGAGAGGGAGATGGTGAGAGATGAAGAGAGAGAGAGGGAGAGAGATGAAGAGAGAGAGAGAGAGAGAGAGAGGGAGAGAGAAGAAGAGAGAGAGAGGGAGAGAGAGGGAGATGGTGAGAGATGAAGAGAGAGAGAGAGGGAGAGAGAGGGAGATGGTGAGAGATGAAGAGAGAGAGAGGGAGAGAGCAGAGTTTTGTTGTCTTCTCGGTTCGGCGGGCCACTGGGCAGGAAATGAGGCGCTGGGTGCCCGCTGACCTTAGCTGCTAGCTGCCTCTCAACCTATCAGAGAAACAATTTAAACAGCTAATGGAACGAGACTGATCTTCCATACAGGAACCCGGCAACGCACACGGCATCCCCGTTCTCTTATCAAGTCCTGGGGCTCAGGCTGATCTTCAGCAGGCAGGAGACGCTCTCTCTCAGACGGGCTGACTCACACATGAATGTGGGAGAGCCTGTGCAGACGGCACTGACCTCATCCTGGCAGTGTGCGTGTGTACGTCTGTGTCTGTGTCTGACAGGGGGGCGGGCACCTTGTCCCCAGCCCCGAATAAAAACAGGATGCACAGGGAAGGGGGAGCAGGAGGGAAGAGGGGAGCCGGATGAGGAGGGGGTGGGGGTAGGGTCACCAGGTGGAGGTGGGCTCCATTGTGCTGTGAGTGAGGGTCGTAGGGGGGGAGGTGCTGTGCGAGGATGCCTGCGCTTGCAGTGAAAGCAGGAAGTGGCTATGAGAAGAGGAAGAGGACGCAGGGCAGCTCTGGAGAGCTCTAGGGAGCTCGTTCCAGCCTTCGGCTTGAATCAGCACCAACTGTCCTGGAAGCTCAGAGGGGGAAAAAACACACTAAGATCAGCAGTCAGACGGTCGCTGAACCACATCCTGCAGGACAGAAACCACACACACCTACACTCCTTCCTCTGTTAGTAATGCCAACTGTCTGACCGGTGCAGATGTCATACTACTCTATAATTCTGACCAAAAAGGCTGTAGAAGTGGAAAGAGCTTCTAGGGGGGATGTACCTTGTTTCTGATTGGTTTGGCTTCTTACTGCTTCCTGGTGGAGCCCTGGCCTTCATCATCCAGCTCTTTCTGAACAAGCCCCGCCTCTCTGATGAACCCTTCGGATCACATCCCGGTCTCTGGGTCTAAAGACACACTGGGCCTTGCTTCCTTCCTCACTCCCTAAGGCCTGTGTGTGTGTGAGCGTGTGTGTGTGTGTGTGTGTGTGTGTGTGTTGAACTCGCATTGTGAAAGGAACCGAATGGATCCAACAGCACTGGCCTGGCCATGAGCCCACTCTCTCTCCACGACACACACTCACATGACACACGTACATGACACACACACACACTCACACGACACACTCACATGACACACACTCACACAACACACTTACATGACACACTCACACAACACACACACACGACACACTCACATGACACACACTCACACAACACACACTCGACACACTCACACGACACTTACATGACACACTCACACAACACACACTCACACGACACACTCACACAACACACACAACACACTCACACACAACACACACACTGTTATTTCCCAGTGGATCCACACTAGAAGAACAGAGAGCGGGCGCAAGCAAAGGTCCAATCCACCACCAGAACGTTCTTGAACTCTAACAGATAGGAAACACACCAGCAAAAGGGACATTCCCCCCCCCCTAATCTTGTTTTCTCCTTTATGTGGTTCCTGATCTCTAAGCTCCACCTCCTTCCTTCACAGGGGGCTCCTGTTGGAGATGATATGCAGATTCAATTCTGGAAGCTTTCCAGCTTGGGTGGGTTTAGCAGGTAAAGGCCCCCTGCTGGCACATGTCCTATTTAAGATAGTCGACCGAATCCCCTGAGAAGACGCTAAGCGTCTCTGGTTATAGCCAGCCAAAACTAGCCATGTGTTAAGGTTAGGTGTCATAGCAAACACTGCATCAACAGATTAGATGAAGGCTGTTCGACTCACTTCTTTGTTTGCCTCCAGATATCTGCGGCTGACTGTCACCGACTCCACAGATGGAAGTCATGGCCTCAAAACCTAATCTAGTTGTCTGTTATTTATTATGCACGTTGAATAGTTGTTCCTTTCAGGGTAAATATGAAGCGCTTGTGTTTCACGTAAAAGGTGGGTAATTGTTCGAAGTTATATTATGTCACGCCGAGAATTAAATCAACTCATTAACATACAGAACTCTCACGCATTTGCCGTGAGCGCATATGAACTGTTTGTCACGGTGTCTGTGACACCTTGTGTTTCTCACCCTGCGAAGGGAGAACGTGCCCCTTTATATATAATTAAAAGAAGAGGTGCAGGCATCCGGAGTTAAGTTTTCTGCCGAGTCGAGAGCTGTCTCGAATTATACAGTTAAAAGTAACTTATCAGCCAATCAGACACACCAGGGATGGGCCGTTCTCCGTTTTAGTACACAGACGTTGACAGTCACGTTAATATATCGCCAAACTTTTGATCAAACTTGAGAGCCCCGCGTGATTCAAGACATAACACATTTTTCTTCTTCTCACCTTTTCTTCGTATATTTAAGTGTAGAACAGCAAGCGGAAAGCGTGTAAACACCGCCATCTGGTGGTTATTTTCAGTGTTGCGCAGGTTATTGTGAAATGGATTAATTTGGCAACATGATGACGAACAAAATTCACATTTAGAGGTGGTGAATTTAGTTTAATAACTATTCTTGATACTTAGAACATGGTGTTTTCCAGGTTCGGGTATTGTTTCATATTTATTTTCCTGCACAACAAAAACATAGGAAATATTTCTTTTTAATAAGTAAAACATTCTTAAAATACAATAAAAAACCCTAATCTACACTTAAATATAATAACATAAATTTGGCAGGTGTTCAAAGACTGTCTTAATTATCCAACTTCATAGATACATATCTGACTCATTAAGGGAGTCAACTTTCCAAGACATTGCCAGTTTTGCTAACTTAGATTTAAACGACAAATCAAACAGATTCCAAATGAACAAAACTACTGTGAAATGAAGAACAAACTTAAAAACATAACCAACTTCTTCCTATATTTTTTTTTCCCTTCCGCCCGATTTTCAGTCTCTCAGGTTTGCTACGATATAGTGTGTTTGGAACTAAGGTGGGTAGCGCTGACGTCACCAGACCAAGCGCGAATATAATGGAAACCGACCGACCGAACGAGCTCAAACGTCATGTCCAAACTATAAAGTATCAGATTCTACCCAAAACAGTGCTGACATGACACTCCACCGGGCCAAAACCTGAACCTTATAAACAATAGTGTGGAAACAAAGAACATGCTCCAAATAAGAGCAAACAGACAACAGGTTTCCACTGCTGAGAACTGTAGAAAACGCTGACCAGCTCAACTCAGACTATTAATCCCTTACTAAAGTTATGTATATATATGCATATATATACACACAAAGGTGTAAAAAAAACAAGAGATTAAAAAAAAGATAGAAGACAATGAAACAGAATAACACCTTACACACACATAGTTCATGCAGGACTACTCTAGTTCAGCTCCTAGTTCACAGAGACCATTTAAACCCACCCAGGGTGGGGTGGGGGGTGGGGTTGGTGGAGGACGGCTCTTATTAGGGCTAGGGCGGTGGAGGAGAGAACTAACCTACGCCCCTCCACCCCAAAGTAGGACCGAAAATACCCACTGCAGGGATTAGAGGGTGGCTTTAACTCACGATAGCATCCACCATCCACACCCACACCGCCCTCCACACCCACACCGCCCTCCTTCCCCACCCTCCCCCCTCTCCATATCCGGCCTATGCAGGTCTAGAATCTCTCCCACACCGATCAACAGTTTCCAAGATGTCTCTAAAGTGCTCTCACAACAGACGAGTGTACCAACTATCACCAGAAGCGCTTCAGAGGGGGGGGGGGGCAGTTCATTCGTTCGCGTCGACGACGAGGACGTCATTTTGTCTGAACTTCTGGCTTCATTCAGAACAGAAATCCAAAACGGGTTCTAGATAAAAGCTGTTTTGTCTGATAAAAATATGAATAATCGGCGAAGCACCGGAGGGCGAACCACTGTAAAAGGTGAGGGCGTGTCCTAAAAGGACAAGTTCATTTGTTCATATTGAACGAGATGTGTGTGTGTTTGTGCGCGCGCACGTGTGTGTGTGTGTGCGCGCACGTGTGTCTGTGTGTGCGCGCACGTGTGTGTGTGTGTAAATACGGGAGCGTTAAGAAGAGACAAGAGTTCAGGACCTACACAGTTGTCTGCAGAGAGGATGGTTAATAGCTTGAGACAGCTGCCTCTTCTTGTGTGTGTGTGTGTGTGCGCGTGTGTGTTTGCGTGTGTGTGCGCGTGCGTGTGTGTGCGTCCAGGCATGTGTGGGCAGCGTGGCCCTGCTCGTCCTCTGTCTCAGTACTTGGGAACCTTGGTGTAATCTTCCTGGACGACACTCTTACACAGGCACATGGACAGGATCATGCCCAAAAGCTAGGAGGAAGACAAGCACTGGGTTAGACACACACTAACAGGGCTTAGACACACACACACACACACACACACACACACACACACACTATCAGGGCTTAGGCACACACACACACACACGAGCAAAGAAATGTGTTTGCTGAGTGACTGGACTGAAACAATCCACCCCTCCCTGTTGCCACCCCCCATAAAACACACCCAACACACACACACACACACCCAACACACACGCGCGCACACACACACACATGCACCCAAGACACATGCACACACACCCAACATACGTACACACCCAACATACACACACACCCAACATACATACACACCCAACATACACACACCCAACATACACACACCCAACATACACACACCCAACATACACACAGCAGGGCAAAAGGGGAGCTCCTATAATTAACCTTCCAGGGGCATCCACCCACTTGCTCCACCCCTGCTACCACACATGAAAGCTCGTGCGTGGGAAGGAGGGAGAGATGTACCTCCACAACTGCCACTCCGACACAGATTCCAAGAATAACTCCACAGTTCTCCAGGAGCCAGCCTTCCACATTGTTTATGCAGCCCTGGAACAGGAGGGGTGACAGGGAGGAAAGGAGAGAGCGAGTGAGAGAGACAACGAGGGAGAGGAGAGTAGAAGGGAGGGAGAGAGAGAGAGAGAGAGAGAGAGAGAGAGAGAGAAAGACAAGAGAGATGGGGATGGAAACAGAGTGGGAAGAGTGAAGGATGGGAAGGAGGAAGGGAGGGAGAGAGAGAAGTGAAGAGATGGAGATTAATGAGGGAGCAATTCCAGCCGGACAGAGCAGTGCCTTCTCCAAACACCAACTGTTGTCTTTGGATGGAACTGCCCAGAAAAAGGATAACAAAGTCCAGGCCAGGGGGACGCTGAGGGGGGCTTGCATGAAAACACACCAAGCAGCGAGCAGGGAACCACGTCTCAATACAGACCTTCACTCAACACAAACAAGGGCTCTGAAGTCTGAAGACAGCAGCTGTCAACAGGCATAAGAAGCACATGAGTGGCCAGTCTATTCTGAAGCCTACAGTGTAGGTGTAGGGCAGGACTGCTACAAGGACAGTCTGATACTAGCTGGGGGGTCTACGTTTAGGGGGGTGGGGGTTTACGATCTGAGCTCTCGGTTCTGTCACATCTAGGTGCTGTGAGGTTTTCTACTGCACGTTCTAGATGTTGGTGTTACTGTGGGGTTCTACTGCGAGGTCTAGGTATTGTACTACATGGCTTTGCAGGGTCTAGGTTTTGGGGCGCAGTGGTACCGTTTGGTAGATGGGCATGTCCGTGGACAGGCTCTCGCACAGGCCTGACTCCTTGATGTCGGTGCCGGGCAGGGAGGCGTTCCGGCAGGAGCAAGGGTACAGGATCTGAGTGCTGTTCTTAATCCACACGTTCTCCGACCAGTTGGAAGGCTGTGTCCATCCACAGCACTTCATCTGAAGGGAGGGAGGGAGATA
This sequence comes from Plecoglossus altivelis, assembly GCA_036571765.1. Lineage (NCBI taxonomy): Eukaryota > Metazoa > Chordata > Actinopteri > Osmeriformes > Plecoglossidae > Plecoglossus > Plecoglossus altivelis. The sequence goes on from BROE01000003.1 coordinate 16,527,821, forward strand.
ATGAGAGAGAGAGAGAGAGAAGGGGTGAGATGTAGAGAGACATGGGAAGAGAAAAGGGGTGTGGGAATTTGTTAAAAAGAGGGAGACAGAGCACAGGCACTCTTCAACTGTTGATGTAAATTATAATCATCGTTCCGTCGATGCTTTCTGACAAAATTGAATCATTTTCAAATGTGTTTCGCAAGACCTTGCATGGGACACAGCGAAACGGCTCTCTGGCTGGCGTTCTTGCCAGAGCTCTGGGGAGGGGGGAAGGGGGGAGGGGGGGGGGGGTGCTTGGCTAGGGATCATCTGAGGCTGTCAAGGGAGAGACAACTCAGCACTCCAACCCCACAGCACTGTTCCAGTCCTGCTCCAGTCCTAACACACACATCCAGGCTAAGTCCCCAGCTAGAATCGCTTCAGTGATCACCTGGGGACCTCGCTTTAAGCAATCCTTAGTCCAGAGTGACGCTGTCTCTGAATGCCTTTGATAAGAGATACCCTTTGATGCTGCTGGTGTGTGTGGAACACTCACAGTTCTCTGGATGTAGTCCCAGGTGAGCTCTGAGGTCTTGTTCTGGCCTGTGTAGTTGGCCAGCATTCCCTTCATGATGTTGGACATCTCGTTCTTCAGCTGTGGGGACAACAGACAGGACAGGGACTCATGCATGTGGTGGTACTAATATTGAGCTGGGATACAGGTCTGTGTGTGTGTCGTTAGACAGGCTGGGAGGGGTACCTGCAGGGCACTGTGTTAGAAGGAGAGGAGAAGGAAGAGGAGGAAGAGGAGAAAGTAGAGGAGGAGACGAGAGGAGGAGGAGAGGAGGGAAGAGGAGCAGAGGAGGAGGGGAGAGGAGCAGAGAGGAGGAGGAGAGGAGGGGAGAGGGGCAGAGGAGGTGGAGAGAGGAGAAGAGAGGAGAAGGAGAGGAGGGGAGAGGAGCAGAGGAGGTGGGGAAAGGAGGAGAAGAGAGGAGGAGAGGAAAGCAGAGGAGGGACAGATGAGAACCTAACCCTTTCCTAGGAAAAAGGTTTGTATGTTGCCCTGCCCTGCCCTGTGGTAAACCCTAAACACGGTGAACATGCCTGAGCCAAGATCCAGGATCCTAAACACACCTACACACACGCTCCAAAAGGCTCCTGCACTGTTGCCATTTGAGTTTAACAGGACGGAGGGGTGGAGATGCTCAAACCAAACTGTCCTTTTCTCCTTCACACACACACACACACACACACACACACACACACACACACACACACACACACGCGCGCACACACACACACACACACACACACACACACTTAATGAGGAGGCCTGAGGGCATTGTGCATGTTTTCAAAGTTAAAACCAGTTTGCGTTGAGAAAACGTGAGTGGATGTGGATTGCAGAGCCAGAGTTGGGTCTAACTGGTGAGTCTGAGACTTGAGATACTGTCACCTGCAGAGGGCGCTGTGGGCACGCCACCACAGTCCTCCTCCCCTCCGCCCCTCCTAGACACTCTCTTCAGCCTAATCTTACCATACCTCTGACACACATCCGGAACAGTCTCCCCCCCACACACACACACACACACTGACACCGGTTGTGGTCGGAAGGGGAAACAGGAGGGGGTGGGGTGAGAGGGAGGGGGGTTAGGGTTAGGGTTCCGGTACTGCTCTCCTGCTTCCACACCAGACACATCAACCCCACCTGTTCTCCCACACAGTCAGTCGGCCTCTGGTCTGAGTCGCGGCCCCCGTGACACTACGCTGTTCTGCCGTCAGATCCAACCCTTACTGCTCTGGCTGAGCTAAGCTGGCTCTGCCATGGAGGGAGTGGGGCGGGGGGCTGGGGGGCCTCAGAGGCTGCTGTTGGGGAAAGGTCGTAATGGCAGGCACAGCTGTAGGGCAGGGGGGGAGGGATGCCCTCTACATCCCAGCTGTGTAGAGAGAAGGAACCAGGAGATGGGGCTGGGCGCGATAAAGGATTAAATGGGGGGTTGGAGGGTCATGGGAGAGTAAGGAGGTTGTGTGAGTGTGTGTGTGGTGTCTGTGTCCGGTGTGTTTGTGTGCGAGCATGTGGTGTGTGGGTGTGCTGTGTGTTTGTGTGTGAGCATGAAGTGTGTGTGTGCCGTGTGTTTGTGTGTGAGCATGAAGTGTGTGTGTGCAGTGTGTGCGTACGTGCTGAAGTCAACTCACCAGATCTCTCTGGAAGTAGATGAGCACGCCGGCCGTCACCTGGGCAACCAGGATGAGCAGGAGGCAGGTGAAGTACTGCGGAGAACATTAGGAGAACATTATGGGATGGTTACCTCTGGCGCTCAGCTCAGGCTGTCTGGACATGCGTGGTCACCATGGCGACGCGAGGTCATCCATAGAGAAAGTACCCTAGAACAGGGTGTTTCTCTCCGTTTCAGTGAGAATCCTCCTTAATCGTAATCTCCAAAGGAGGCTAAATGTGAGTTGACCTTCTTTACCCAGGGTCTGTACATGTCCCCACTCCTTCCCATGCATGAAAAAGCCTGCGTGTGTGTGCGTGTGTATGTGTGTGTGTGGGTATGTGTGTGTGGGGGGGGGGCTCCCTAGACAGAGGGTCCGACAGCTGGTCATCGTGATCTGAGTAAGTGGGTCAGCAGAGCTTTCAAACACAACCCCACTGCAGGTCCCCACCAACCCCCCGCCCCCCTGCCTCCAGTCGGGGCACCCCCACGCCATTCCCCCAAATCCCCCTGGCTTATCCCAGTATAACCCCCTCTTACTGCTCACACACATGCTGACCGGGGACACACACGGAAGGCCGAGGTCAGCGGGACCCACGACAATCCGCAGTGAGCTTAAGCTTGCCTTAAGACTAACGCTGAACATCGTTCCAGAAAACAGTTCATAACAAAAGAAAATGTCATGTCGGCATCTTTCCAACCGTGCCTCCAAGTGGTTTGGTGGTTTCTTGTTGTGTAGGCAGTTGGCTGAGTCACATGTCTACTTGTAACCACACCGAAGTCTTGGTTGGTCGGGGCGCTGGGGTGGGTTTGTCTGGGTGTGTCTCTGCTGAGAGACGGTGTGGCAGGCGGGGGCGTGGCGGCTGACTCACCAAGCCAAGCAGGCAGCGGACCTCGTAGATGGCTCCTATGCACCCCAGGAAGCCCATGACCATGGACAGAGAGCCCACCCCGATCAGGATGTAGGAAGCCACCTTCAGGGTGTTGGAGGACTCCTCTGTAGAAAGGAAACACACACACACACACACACACACACACACACACACAGGAAGAGGTTAACGCTCTACACGCTGATTCAACCGCCCATCTCCAGTCGGCATGGTAGTGATGCACATGCACAATCGCACAGCTTGAAAGGTCCTGAAAAAAGAGTCAACATGGTGTGTGTATGATACTTAAGTCAAGGGGAGGTGAGGGGTTGGGGGGTAGGGTGGATGGAGGTGAGGGGTGGTAGGAGGGCAGTGATTGGGCGGTGAGGGGTGGTAGGAGGGCAGTGATTGGGCGGTGAGGGGTGGTAGGAGGGCAGTGATTTGGCGGTGAGGGGTGGTAGGAGGGCAGTGATTGGGAGGTGAGGGGTGGTAGGAAGGCAGTGATTGGGAGGTGAGGGGTAGTGGGAAGGCAGTGATAGGGAGGTGAGGGGTGGTAGGAGGGCAGTGATTGGGCGGTGAGGGGTGGTAAGAGGGCAGTGATTGGGAGGTGAGGGGTGGTAGGAGGGCAGTGATTGGGAGGTGAGGGGTGGTGGGAAGGCAGTGGGTGGTTGGGGCAAATCCAGCGTGAGGAGGAAGAAGGACCCAGGGGAAGACAGTTCAGACATTACTGGGCTGTGTGTATCTCTCTCCAGGAGGAGCTGCCAGCAGAGGCTGAGTCAGCAGGAGATGAAGCCAGCCTTCAGGCTGTGTGATGATCTCCTTGGCCTAGCTCGATCAAGAGCCGGGCCAAGGAGAACCACAACCCTATCCTCACAGTAGAGTTGGACAAACCCTGGATAGCAGATAGTCCAGACTCTGCCAACACAGAGATAAATCTCCTCAAAGTATTGGCTAAGGAGGCAAGAAACATTCCTTCCATGTTCACATGTCTTCTTCTGCTTGGATTGACTTTGTGACTAATCATTTGCTCACAGAAATATATATATATATAATATATATATATATGTGTGTGTGTGTGTGTGTGTGTGTGAGAGTTTAAACATTCATAACACCTGTAGTATATAACCTTGTGTGAAAAGCTCTCTCTCTCTCACACACACACACACACACACACACACACACACACACACACACACACACAAATGCTTGCATTTGCGCCCGTTTGGCATCCTTATATAGCCTCGCTCTCCATAGAGGACACGTCCATCCATATGCCGGTGGTCGGAGCGTAATTAAAAGCTAAAGGTCTTCTTGAGGGCCTCCTCCTCTGGTAAGTACAGAGCACAAGCCTTCCTGAGAGGCTGCGTGTGGCTGCTGGGGTAGCATTTACAGAGGAGGAACACACGGATCCAGGCTAAATCCAGCCCCGTCTCTGTCTTGGGTTACTGCTAGCAGCCGCCACAGGGGCCAGATCTGCAGGCCGAGCTCTGAACCTGCCCTGCCAGGCGTGGAGGAGACGTCACACGGCTGCACCACCACAATGCTTGGGAGCGCCGGGGGGCACCAGACGCTGCTCTCAAACGTAGACGCGGTCTCAGATCGAGATCAGCTGTTTCTGTGACAAGGAACGCATCTCACAGGCACGAAACGGAAAAAAGGAAGAAGCTCTGTGGCAGTGCGACACACGGTGGTGTTTTGTGTTTCTTAACCTCACTTCCCCAGGAGGTCCAGGTGCCATGCAGATGCACCCTCAGTCAGCCTGGCAGCAGATGTTTGTATCACCAGCGGTCAAAGTGATGGCTTAGCTTTGTGCTACAGTCCTGATCTACTGGCCTGGTTACTGCACACACTGCGAGCAACGCTGTCTTGTACCGGGGGCAACTGTCCAACGTGTGTCTCCACTGCAAATTCTAAAATAGTTCCTCTGGTGGTTTCCACGGAAATTTCCATTTAAAGAGACGAGAGTGGCGGTCTGTAGGACTGCGTCTCAGGGGGGCAAGCGAAGCCCAGCAAGCATGCCTGTGTAAACACACCCGGAGCTGCTCGTTCAGTCTTCGCAGTGGGACCAAATGAATGCCCATAATGAGATACACATTTAAACTGTAAACATAGAGCCATGTGTCAGCGTGAAAGCTGAAATTAAAGCTATGACACGGTTAGGACTCGGATATATATGATTTGCAGCGAAGTTCAGGGTTCAATGAAAGCCAGCGTTCGAAAATAGTTGAGCGAGGAACAGAAAAGCCACACGGCGCTTTCGGAGCGCAGCAGTCTTCTTCGCCAAGGCCGTGTCTTGTTTAAACTAAGGGCGAGCTGTGTTTTGGCGAGTGCCAGTGTGATAAACTCGACGTGCGAGGTTGCTATGGTAAACAGTCTTGCAGCACGACGCCAATACAGAGAACATTCGGTTGAAAGTCGATCCTTTAAACGGACAGGGGGACACTGAAACGAACCCATTCTTTAGACCCCTCCCCCTCCTAGAATAGTTGGGCAGGCAGCTGGAGAGAGCTCTATTAATAAAGCCAGTTTCGAATGGAACACGAAAAACACAAAGAGATCCTGTTTTCAGTGGGGCTGCAGTGTCTTTTGAGGACCAGTACAGTCAATAAACACAGTGGCTTGCTGCTGTGGCTCTGTTACTGACCCAGTATGGGGGAAGGGATCCTGGGGCTATGGAGCACTCCTGCCCCCCCCCCCGACCACCACCACAGAGGAGGGGATATCCTCATCTGAGCAGGGTCACTTGGATCACAGCTGTATCTGCAGGAGCAGCTGGAGAACACAGGTCCAGCCTCCAGCCTCCCTCAGGTGATAAGAAGGCGACAGGCTATGTCTAGCATATCAACTCTAGGCAGCTTCGTCTTGGTAATGACCTTGGCGCGGGTCCAGTCCAGATAGAAGGAGTGAGGACATTGTCCTGTGAAATACGCTCTTTCGAGGTCCGGGAAACTGGAGCGGCTCTGGTTGGTCTTTGTCAGATTCCAACTCATTATTCAAGCTTGAATGGACATCCCGTCTAAATATAGACTGGTGCTCTGAAAGCAGCCCTCAGAGACAGATCCAGCTCTCTGCTCCGGTCATTAGATTTGCTGATGGATTACCAACAGGCTGACTAATAATTCCCAAACTGTAAACTTGGACTAAGAGGAAGATAATGTTCTTTTTATCACCATAGGCCTTAACTCTCTTGCCGTACTACCAAAACGTTCTTTTTGCAACCAGCACTGAGTGAACAACTTCACTTCTGCTGTCAGCAATGCTGCCATCTGCGCTGAACACATTGAAATCATTTCTGGCGAATCAGAAAGATTGATAGTATTTTCCATCGAAGGCTCCCTGTTCTCTGCATCAGAGTTTTGACTGCACTTCCTAATGGTTGCTCCTTTCTGATGTTCTGGAAGGTCGAAACGCAGCGATCCTGGAAGCAGTTGAAGTCTCCTGAGAAGGGATCTGCAGGCATCAGCGTGGCTGTAATATCTATATCATTATCCTCTTCCATCTATGTTACCTGAAACAGATCCCCGACAACGCGCTTGTGTGTTAGCTTGTGTCAGCAGCATGTGTGTATCTGCTGTCAGGGACGTTGCTAGATAAGAGCGCCCTTGCTGGGAGCGATAGGAAGAAGCAGGAAGTGAATGGCTGGGAGGTAAAGCTGCTATTCTGTCACACAGGATGAGACTGTGCAAGATGTTACCAGGATAACCAGGCCTCCGTCTACACAGTCAGCTACCTCCTCCTATGACAGACCCTGCCCTCTCGCTCTCTTGGTCCCTCTCTCTCGTCTCTCTCTCTCCGCATCTCTCTCCCTCCCACCCTCTCTCTCTCTCTCTCTCTCTCTGTCTCTGAGTGTGTGTGTGCTTGACCACAGAGCAACTTTCAAGCAGTTGCGAACCCCATAGGCTTGCAGTTGGGGGTCACATTTTTGTTTTACTGCTGACATCCCTTTGGTTTTATTGCGTTCTTCCCTTGGGTCCGTGGGAACGCAGCCAGAGAGTTGAAACCCTCACAAGCTGCAGAGACTGGGCTGTAGGGTTCAGGACATGACTCTCTCCAACCGCTGGGACTGTGTCTCTACTGCTGCTTGTAGACACTGGTGCACGGCAGATGGTTCAACATCTGCTTACCACCACAAGATATGGTAGGATTGCGTGCTTGTGTGGCTGTGGGGGCGTGGGTGTGTGAATGTACTTACGTAGCACCGCGATGAAGCTCTGGTTGTCAAGGAGAACCCATAGCCCGAATCCCATGATAAACGCTCCAAAGATCTACGGAGGAAGACAGAAACCCTTTAGACCTTGCAGCGGACACCGCTGGACGCTTCTGTAGGAAACTAGTCAGATCAAATGGTCAGCTATTTCAGAGACATGCACAGAGGAGAGGAGAGGAGGAAGCCAGCCTCACTCTCTCTCTCTCTCTCTCTTCCATCTGGAAAACATCAGTCCCTCGTCCCGCCCGCCCCTCGCTCTTTCACTCTTCCTGAGGAGACGGAGAGCCGATGTGGACCCGGATCACCAAGACGACCCCGGTCTGGACGGAATGGGAGAGCTTCCATTCCGCTCGGTCTGACCCTCGCCATGCTGAGCGGGACAGGGACAGGGAGGGGCGGGGAAAGGATCTCAGGACTGAGGGATCTGGATCGGATTAGGAAGTACCGGGAAGACCCCCTCCACTGGGCCTTCTGTCACCGCTGGTGTTAGCGGGAGGGAGGGAGGAGTGGGTGGTTTACTAGGCCCCCGCTGCAGCTCCACCAGGAAGCAGAGCTCATGACTGGTGTGTGATATATGGGAGGGGGGGGTGCTTGTTTGAGGGGCTGTTGGTTTGTGAAGGGGATGGTTGTGTCGTCCAGAGCATGTCAGCAGTCAGTCCCTCCCTCCCCTCCGCCCCCCCTCCCCCCAGCCCCTTAAGGGTGCTTGTTAGCGCCACAGGAGCCGAGCGGCCCTCCCCTTCCTCCCCTCTGACGCTGAGCCTCTTCGGGCCACAGACGCTAGCCATTAGAGAGCAGACTAGGAGGGTTCACATCAAAAGACTGGCTGGCTTTTACTAGGACTGTCAATGGGAGCGTCTGGACATCATCAAGGAGGGCTGAGGAGGACAGGAAGGCTGGGGAGGAGGAGACTCGAGACGCACGGCTGGGGAGTGGCGGGAAGCGGGGACACGTCTACGATGCTGCGGTGGATACGGCAAGCCTGAGATGGAGCTGGGAGAACACATCCCGTCCCGCACGGCGCCTGGCATCAGCGCCCTTTAGAACGCCTCCCTCCAGCGTTTCTACTCTGCAGTCCCCCATGTCAAGACTCAGAAGTGGTTTTCAATTGGTTCCTTTAAATATCAACTCAGATGTACTGCATGTGAGACGAGGAAGTAAAAAAAGTGTTTGAACTGGGAGGGGTTAACAGAGAAAGTGCAAATAGATATAGACTGTCTGATCACTTACGAAGAAGAGGAGGTTGAACAGGAACAGGAAGTACTTGGAGGCTGTTATGCACCCCTTTCCCATGGTTACGAGTCTAGAAGAGGGAGGAAAAGGAAAAACGATTCATTCGACTGCACAGCAGCTGAAAACAAAATATCAGAGAGACCAAAATAGAGAAAGACAGAGATGGAGAGACAAAGATGGAGAGACAGAGGGAGAGAGAGAGAGAGAATGAGAGAGAGAATGAGAGAGAATGAGAGAGAATGAGAGAGAGAGGGAGGGAGATACAGACAGATAAAGAGAGATGGGAGGGGCAAAGATTCAACCACATGCACAGCAGATTTCGTGACAAAGTATGACTTTGCTATGTACAGCAGCATTCACTTCAGACTGCCTAGAACGCTACCCTTCACCTAGTTCTGTTCTACACTTTCACCATCTCTTAACAGCAAAAGAAAAGCAATGTTGTCTCCTCGTTAAGCTTCCCCACCACGTGCGACACACCAGTCTTGTTCCATGCGGCGTAATGGTACACATGGGTCTATCAGTCTCCCAAGCTTCCGAGAAAGAGCAGCTTTTAAAGGCCATTCTGGACTCTACCAACCCTCTAGAGGGGAGCGGGAGGGGGGGCTCTAAGAGGCAGACGGAGGGCCATGATCACTGCGGTGAGACCATGGTGGTGTGGTTTCAATGTAACTGTCTTTGGTGAAGCAAGCTTTTGCCGTCACATGTCAAAGGACCTGGGTTAGGCTGCTGTGTTTACAGACACGGCAAGGAACCAAGCGAACATGTTAACTGCCATGTTTATGGACTTTCCTAGGCAAATGAAAGGAGAAAAACTGGAACATATGACCCCGTTCATTAAATAGCTGATGTCATGGCGGCGTATAGTTAACCGAGAGTTTTATTTCAGATACAATGCGACAACAAGTCTAGCTTTCATTTGGTTCAGACTTTGGGGACAGAAACAGCAACACATGTCAGAGTGAAACTAAACACACAAACCTATAAACGGACAAGATCATGAAAAAAAACGTGTTTCGGAGCAACACCTGTTCTGTACTGTCATCAACAGTAGCCCAGATTGGTACGTTCGGGAACTCCCTGGCGGTCTGGCTTCTACAGAACCAAAGCAAACACAGGCCCGTTTCTTTTCCAGACGTCTCCGAACCACATCCAGCCATTGTGGTTATTTGCAGAGCCTGAGAATACAGCAGGAGGACAGGTTCTGGTATGGGACCTGTGGTATGACAAGGCTGTACCACAGGGTCCTCTCAGTCAAGACTTGTACTCAACGACCACATCGCTGTCCCACCTACTAACATGCAGCCAAAGAACAAGAGGTTAGCGTCACCAGCAAGTGACTGTGTATTGTGTGTATAGTGTATGTGTGTGTAAAAGTGTGTGTGAGTGTGTGTGTGTGTGTGTGTGTGAGTGAGAGAGTGTGTGAGTGTGTGTGAGTGTGTATGTATGAGTATGTGTGTATGTGTGAGTGTGTGTGTTTGTGTGTGTGTGAGTGAGTGAGTGAGTGAGTGAGTGAGTGAGTGCGTGTGTGTGTGTGTGTGTGTGAGTGAGTGAGTGCGTGTGAGTGCGTGTGTGATTGTATACATCATTCACAGCGTGGCCTGTTTATCCCTGGACAGCCATTTCAGGCTGCATTTCCTCGCAGGCGTTCCCCTGTCGAGGCACAGAGCTGAAGAAAGCACACAGTCATTAGTGACTGGTCGGTTAAAGAGAAAGTGAAGAGATGTTTGAGGCAGGCTTCCTCCTGCGCTCAGGAAAGGCTGGACATGAGACTGGGGCGGTGGAGCGTGCCAGCTCCGTGTCCACGGAGAGGGGCTTAACCCTTTCCACGGGGGAACGACTCTGACACTTAGGGTTTCGTTTGATTAAGGGCTTCGGCAAAGTCAATGAACTTCAAGAGCGTTTCCATGACGACCGGCCGTAAAGCATTCGTTAAAGCTTGGCCTATGCAATCTCCCACCATGCTCGTTTCAGTTCAAACACCATGCGCTGACCACATACAGTAAGACCTCCTGCACATTCGCCTCTTTAACCCCCCCCAACACACACCCACTTCAAACACCCCTCCACTTCAAACACACACCCACTTCAAACACACACATACTTCAAAAGGCACAGATAGCACTACAGGCTAACTTCAGTCTTAATGTGAGCAGATCTATTGCTGGCCTAACAGGTCCTGACACTGTAGGGAAACCTGCGTAGATATAACACACACACACACACATAAACCCACACACGCATAAACACACACACGTAAACGCACACAGGCATAACCAATAATTCGTCCAATGGTCATAGCTATTTATTACCCAGTTATTGAGCTGTTCAGACAGTATGGAAGTGAATTACAATCCACAGCACATAGCAGCAGGCTTGCCTCTAGTGTTTACAACAACAGCCCTCGGAAAAACAGCCCAAACCACGCAGAGCAACAGTCAGATGCACACAAATCTCCTAATCCGCTAAAGCAGATTGTAAGAGTGGATGTCTAGATGGAGAGAACTGAGGATTCAACACAGGCTTAGGTGGTTATGAGTTCCACCTCCAGTCTGTTTGTTGACTATAGCCACTTCCAGCAAACAAGTTCTAAATAGGCTGATGTATTTTTGACCGCGAGTGCTTCTCTGTCAAGGTTTCGATCCCGGGAGAGCAGTGGCCAGGTGGCGTAGGGTACACTCACAACCAGGCCAGACTATAAAGACCACAGACTGACACAAAGGTAACTATTATCATAATTATGATCCTCGCTATTCAGAAAAACAAGCGAGAACAGCCTCCAATAGAATCTGTAGGGCTTGATGGTCCCTGGTGAATATGACAGCACTACATCTCTACCAACAATGATAAGAAGGCAGTAATTGTGTTACTGATACCACAGAACAAGAGTGAATGACTCAATCGTTCCGGTGTGAAACTTGAGAAAAGGGAAACAAGTTGCCAATGGAACTCCAGTATGTGTTCTTATCTGTACGGGGAACTCCACCACGATTCCCAGACCTACCATGTCAAACATTTTTATCATAGTCAGTCGGAAACTGAAAGTGACTTGATGCCTTTTAGGTGGACGAAGACTGGCTTGATGGGTTCAAAGTTGTACATACGGAAAAATAAGCACCGGGTTCTTCAGACAAAGAGGGCCTTACTTTAAACACACACACACACACACATACACGCCTATGTACATAATGGTGAATGGCAATAATACAAAACAGAAAACAGAAGTCTTTGACAAAGTCTTGCCAAATGTGACCACTCAGTAACCAATACTTTACATTTTACAGGAAGGGTTGCTTTTCATAGCCCCTAGTCTATGAGCCTTCTCATAAAAGAGGTATTGCCACGGGGCTAATTTAACACTCTTTCGGCTGATCCTGAATTGGAAATATTTGTGTTTGGTAAGCACAGACTCTTGCTTGTACTATTCAGCGCATTACATCCTAATGACGTTACCTCTGCCACATCCTCGTCCGAAAACAGACCTCTTACGGTTAAGTATGACCAACCATCGCATCTGTGTCCATTACCATCGGCACGCCATGAAACTGTGTTTAGACAAGACATCCTAACTGCCGTGATATCAACAGCAACACTTGTAAATGTAAGCCATAAGCGCATCTTGAGGTGTTTTTTTTTCCCTCTCTCGCAAAAACACGTCTTGCTACATAGCTAGGAGCAAGTTGTGAAGTGGTCACTTGGCCGCTGTGGTTCGGACAGCTGCTCGAGCTGACAAGCACAGGAAGCCGATGACAAATGAAGCACAAGTTACACATTCATAGAGAAATTCGACTGCGAAAAGTGATGCGAAATCTCGCCGAGACACTTATTCCCAAAGAAACGTGTTCCAGGCACACGCAAAGAGTACAGTTTACTCGAAGACTTGACTAGCATCAAATCGCTGGAAAGTTCACAGTTACCACACTGAAAGCGTTTCGAAACGAAACGTGACGATAACTCACGTCGCATATAAACTTAACAAACCACGACGCATTGGCGGCCCCGGTCAATTATACTTACATTTTTTGTTTCAAAAAAAGGAGAACCGTTAGAGGATGGACTGCTGTCTACTCGTCCCGCTGGCGTTGTGCGTGTGTGTGTGAAACTATGTTGGCTGTGCGTGGAAATGATTTTGGGCAGAGAGGTTCGAGCCAGAACTCCACCATGCGGTAGACACGAGCTAGTTCGTTAACTCTTTCGTGTCTGTCCCGTCCCGTCACCTCCGTTAGAAGTGAGCGCTCATGTTCCAGGGGACGTTCCTGTTTAGGGGAGACGCTTTCTAATTCATTTGGCACAAACAGGCGACCTCGAAGACTTTTCATTTCAGACCAAATATTTGGAGTTGGTCGACTCCTGAGTTATTTTCGTTGCAGCTCTAACAGGTAATCCTTTAATTGGAAACTGCAATCTTTGCGGGCAGTTCATGTTAAGTCATGTTCACAGGCAAAACAGGTATAAACAAAAGTGTTTTTTTTTTAAATTGCGTAATAGCTCCACTTGTACAATCTGCCCTTGTCAAGGCTTTAGAAAAGAGAGACGTACGCCGCTTCATACTATTCTGAAAGTTTATGACCTAACCAACACATTTTTGATTGAGGCTATTTTGTAATTAACTTAATTCACTGTAGTTTGACACCCAGTTTTTAGTGACCCGCCGTCAGATGTGGTGTTTCTATACCAGCGTGCGTCCTCCACCCTGCCCTTGGGGCATCCCTGATACATACACCCAGAAAGCCGTTAAACCGGACAGAATCTTACACATAACAGCGCGTGGGTGGAGACCGTTCGCAGTAACGAGTTTTCTCCCTGACTTCTGTGTAGTGCAGTGTACATTTCTTCAAGACTTGTTGTTACTGTTTTTATTTATACAGTATATCAAATTATTAAGATTACCTTGTCACATAGTTTACAACGTGAGCATCTAAACAGGATGTACTTTCCCGCTTCTTTACCATGAATTAGACCTACCTACGTTTTATATAAACTAACGTGATATTTACCATGGAGAATGAAGGGAGATTTGCAGCGCTTATTTGCACACAATTCTGTGGTTACTGTGTATAATTATCCTTTAATACCATGGTCCAAGACTCCCATGAGAATCTGATGGGCACTGCAGACGGCATGATTTCAAACATCTGTCCCAGTTTCTGGAATGAGGCTCAAATCAGTAAGAACGCGTAGCAGAACATCCACCTCTCTTCTTAAGGGTTACATCCAAAACAAAAACTGTACGAAGACGGAGGAAATACACCCAGTTTCAAAACAACAACGTATTCTTTATTTCGAGATAAACAGTAAAGCTCCAGGACAATATAGTAACTTTATATACAAATATACTAACTTTCCGTTGTAACTGCTTGAAAAAACATTGGCCTTGGTGAAACTGCCCTCTTGTGAATATGAATTAGGACAGGATGTGTATAACAGGATGTGTTTTTCATGACTGTGAATTTCAGCAATGACAGTTCTTTACTATCAATGATGGAAATGAATATTTAATGACCATTGTGCCGTTTACATTTTTAGGGTCCAAGCCACCGTGTAATATTTATAGGTTGTGTGTATGTTTAGTTAGTGTTTTCTATTTATGTATCCATGTCATACATTTGCCAGATCCAGTATATAGTTTTCGGAGTCAAACCTTCGAAAGTAGACCACCACGCCATCATATAAGCGAGTCCCAACCCTCCTTTCCTAAAATAATACTCCTCAATCTTCTTGATCGTTTCATGAGGCAGATCTTTTGGTCTGTGCTTTTTGTTCAGCGCCATAATTACAATCCCTGTTAGGGCAGAGTAGTAGGCTGGGACTCAGCCAATCAGGAGAGCTGAGGCTAATTAAACGCTGCAAAAAAAAGAGAGAAGAGGATAATCACTACTTTCTGGGTGCATCAGAGACCTCAGCCGAGCTTCACATCCTCTATCTGAGCTGAACACACACCGGGACTGGAAGGGCAACATCTGCCTTCAGTACCGGACTTGTGGAACCACAGAACCACAGCTGGGCAAGACCCTGGGACCGCTCCCTTCTGCCACAGGCATGAACATGGTCATTTACAACAATATGGAGCTCACTGAGGAACCGATGTTCCTCCTGGTTCTCTGAAGCGGTGCCAGAAGTGAGGTTGTAACAGCTCTAACTCTGCTCTTACACCATCGTGAAAACATTTACTTGCTCTGCAATGCTGCCGTGAGCTAACTGCTACTAAATAATGCTACGATGAATGTTTGTGCAAAAGAAACCATCATGTATTTCATTTTCAAAGTACGGCGATTTACAAGACAGGCCGAATGTGAAATCAAGCCGAAGGAATATATTTGGGACACAACCGTTCAATTAAAAAAAAAACTAAAAAACAACTTGTGTTAACTTTTGAAAACCATTGAGTGATAGATGCTTATGTTCCCTGTTCTGTTCAAATGAACATCGAATAGCTTAAAATACACTTATTTACATACAGTATGGATCTAGATGGTGCATTAAGATGGTGCGCCTTTGCGGCTGTCCTTTACAGATGTTTTAAGGCAAGACTACAAATGCGATAAGTTCTGCTACATTACTGTTGACAACTCGGCTATACAAACTTTCTCTGCTCTAAACTCACGTCTTTTTGTGTCACAAAATAAGTTTACATATCAAGGGCATAAACTAATTTCTGGATTAGGGCGTCACTAGCAACAAACATGCCTAACAAAAGGTCAGGTGTGCTTTTAGAAAGTAGGAAAGAACATATTCTCTATTTCCATTGTTAAATAGACACATTTTCCTAATTTCAATATGACCACGTCTGCCTATTTGAACAAAAATGATGTCACCTTGACCCACAACTTTGGCGAAAACCTATAAAGAATGAAAACGTTTGGAATCCCTGACTAAGGTTTCCTTCTGTGCTTTGTAGTGTAAGCTCGCTATCAGTGACGTTTACTTGTGTTTTTTTTGGAGTCGACACTTTCCATATAAGGCATATCTGAAGCTGTTTCACATGGCTATCGAATCTCTAACCTCAAATTCTGCTATTAACTGGAGAACTGAGAGAGAGATGAGTGAGAGCACAGATATTCAGGCTTCACTTCAGTGCACAGGAAGAAGATCACGAACACTGTAACACAGAGCAAAAACAGAAAACCAAGTGTTGATTCTGGTCCACATACACGACAAGTCGCTCCTATTTCAAATGCAATTTTACAAAACAGATCACGTCGAATACTGAAATCAGAAAGAAAGCAACTCAAATGACTGTACACAACTCGAGATAGTGTTGCAAATGACTCTGTACATATCAAGTAGTGACGAGGAGCTACGGGGGAGAGCCTTATGACACATCCTATCAACACGAACCCTTCGACTGCCATCAAGGACATTGAGCCACCCCATGTCCGTCCGAGAACAATTCACATCGCTTCCGCAACGAACCGACTTCTCGTCTCTGTCGAGGCTAGGATGTGAGATCTAGGGCTCCCTCTTGAAGTTGGATGTAAGAGGGGCTAATGGCTAGGTCCGGTGGGAGGGTGGGGCGGGTTAGGGCTGGGTGCATATACACACACATACATGTACCAAGCCCTGCAAAACAGTGACGGCCAGCCCTCTGACCCACCCCTCCCCTACGTCCATGAGCAGCTGGCCCCTCTCTGGCCCCGGCTAGGGGGCTGGGAGGGCGGAGGCAGGGGGGCGTTCAGATCTTCTTGTTCCGGCGGCCCAGATGGTAGTAGTAGGCCAGGGTGACCACCAGGAAGAGCAGGCGACTGAGGAGGAGGAGGATGGCAGCGTTGGGCAAGGAGCCTATCTCCACCAAAGTGATGGCTGTCACTGTAACCACAGAGTAAAAAGACCACTTGTTTTAGATCTCGTATTTTATCCATCGGAGTATAGGTACATCAATACGTTTTTAGCTAATTCAGGTTCCATTTATAATGAAAGCATTGAGGTTTAACTGTATTAAAAAACCCTGCTCAAAACCAGAATGAAATGAAGGTGTGATTATATACATTGACCACTAGACGGCAGTGTTGTTGCATCCCTTTCCTGCAAGTACACAGGATACTTTTTCATCTCCTTGAACATCCGAGTGGCTAAAATCCTTATGAATACCAAGGAGGTTTCTTTTGAACATTTTCCAAAGTGGCACTGCAGTTTTGAAAAGGTAGTCTCAACAGCCTTGGAGTCTATCCCCAAGTCCTGAGCTGGCGAAACAGAAACCACGTTAGCTCACCTACAAACTGGATGGCAAAGTAGCATGCCTCGCTCAGTAGAGTCCACTGCATGATGACCTTCTCTGAAGTGTAGAGCCCATTCCACAAGATGAGGGAGAGACCTGGAGGTGCAAAGGTCAGAGGGACATGTGACTGGCTGAGAGCTGAGGAGGTGAAGGTCTTCTATTTATAAGGGCATTTTCCCCAATCTTTCGCCGAAACACAAAGATGGCTGCGTAGGAGTACCTAATAACCAATAACAAACAGCCATCTAGGCTTAATCAGCACTGACATTAGGGTTGTTTGGTTTAAGTAACATAGAGGAACGGGGCCATCCTACATATAACCTGGGAGGAACCCCCCTCCCCACACACACGACCACTCCCCCTCCCTTCCCTTCCCCTCCGCCCCCACCCCCCCCCTCAGTATCCTGGACTTCCTCCACCCACACATCCGCACACTGACAGGAGAGGGGCGTAGAAAATTGGAGACAGGGAGGGGAGGGTGGGGGAGGAGGGTGCGTCTGATGGGGAAATCCTCCTGAGTTAACTTGTCAGCTTGTCAACTCCTCCCATAGTATAATCCACGTCTCTGCACTCGTCACTACTGAACCCCAGAGCAACGTGACTCTAGCTCTGACGTCTCCCTCTTCCCTGTCCCTTCCTCTGAAGAGCAGCTCTAACTCAGACGCAGCCCAGGTCTTTTCGTTGCATTGGCCTTACGAAATTAAAAGCTCTCTATGGGAATTCTGTGGCAGGAAGAAGTAGGATGGAGAGGCAATAATTACAAGCTGCTCTTGCGGGTATCTATTGTCTGACACTGATGGCAGGAAAAAAAATATCATTGTAATGTGTTATTAAATTAGAGAGGAGCTTGAAGCGTTTTCATCAGGAGAGATTGTCCTTCTCTCCCACTTCCTAGCCCCTGTGAGAGTAAGAGCGCACAGACGCACTTTCCACGTTTGATTCTCCATTGTCCTTCCTTCAATTCCTACCCTTGATTAAAATGTTTACAACAAGTCAAGTGTAGTGTGTGTATATGTGTGTGTGTGTGTGTATGTGTGTGTGTTTGTGCGCGACTCACTGAGCAGGGCGCCCCCATAGAGGCGGATGGAGATGTTGGTGGAGGACAACTCTTCCTCAAACGTCACCTCGTACAATTGGTTAGGGAAGACCAGGGCCTGCAAGGGGAGCACCAGCATGTTCACGCAAACAACAAACCTCTCTGTCCATCGCAATGTCTTCTGTCCTTCGAAACACAAAACGCAGCAGACGCTGTCAGCACTGACCACAAGCAGACAACCTCATCCTGTTAGCCAGACTTGAACTCTGGAAACCTTCCCACGTGAACACACACACACACACACACACACACACACACACACACACACACACACACAGCAGAAGCAGACAATCCCTAAACTGTTCCTCCTCTGTGTCACCACAGAGACTTCAGAAGTGGATAGACTTCGCTGTATTTCACTGGTGGGATGAACGTTTGTTTCAAGAACACTGCCTCCCTCACATCTTGAATGAGTCTCTCTCTCTGTCTCTCTGTCTCTCTGTGTCTCTCTCTCTCTCATAGACGTTGCACACGTCCGACTCTGGGAAAGCTCCCAGAAACGTGACGATGTGGTAGCAACATTGGGGATTCTGTTCAACAGTCTCGGCTAAAAATAGAAGTTGTAAATGGCCGGATAGTCTTTACTACACAGGATATCATGCATACAGGCACCGCTGCAGTGCTTACCATCAGAGCCATGACGGTGAAGAGCAAAGCCGAGAGGAGGATCCAGACTCTGCAGCCAGAGAAGGAGAGAGAGGGAGGGAGGGAGGGAGAGGGAGGGAAAAGTGAGGAGGAGGGAGGGAGAGAAGGAGAGAGGGAGGGAGAGAGGGAGAAGGAAAGAGAGAGCAGAATAAGAAAATGAGAGAGGAAAGAGAGGAGGTGGAGAGAGAGAAAATGAGAGAGCAAGAGAGGAGGGAGAGAGAGTTTGACAGAAAGGGAGGGAGGGAGGTAGAAAGACAGAATGATATAGGGGAGGGATAACGATGACAAATTATTCCTTCATCTGTACTCTATGGGAAAATCCTTGCTCCAGTTGTAGTTGCTGTTTATAGAGTAGGCCAGGCTTCTCACCTCAGACCCAAGGGCTCTCGTAATGCAAACTTGATTTCATTCCCCAGCATCTGGCTTATCTGAGAGAGAAAGAGAGAGAGAAAGAGAAAAAAGGAGACAGTAAGACAGTTAGTTCTCAAAGGCAAAATGACAGCTACAAGGTGTAGATTACTTATAACAGTGTTACAAAAACAGACAGGCTGTCTCATTCATTCACAACACCTTATGATCATTCCGTATTTAAAAAACACGTCCCACAGCCTCTCTCGCCCGCTCCCTCTCTCTCGTCCGCTCCCTCTCTCTCGTCTGCTCTCTCTCGCTCGCTCTCGCTCTCTCTCTCTCTCTCTCTCTCTCTGGTGGCCAAAGAGGAATGATTAAGACGCTTTCTAATTAGGACCCCTTGACGTACTTGTCTTAATCAGCCTGCACAGATGAAGAAAAAGCGGACGCCCCCATTCGCCACCCGACCGCACCGGCACCTCCAGTGACGGAAGGATTAATAAAGTATATTTAGCAGAAAATTTCACTTAGGCTAAACTAGCTTTAATCACAGCACCCCACAACACAAGCTCATCAGTGCTACAGAGAAACAGCAGGCCTACAGGGGTTAAGTGAGAGACAGCATTCTTGGATACCTCTGCCTGGCCTGACAGCGAACGCAATGACGTTTGAGATGTTCATATTCAGTTATATTTACCCAACTCACGTCTACATCTTACCTAACCTGGTCTGTGAGAGACATTCGGTACATGTGGTCTTCCTAGTTAAGCGGTGTATGACCTGTTCAGGATCCGCTCCAGTTGAATGCTAGATGCCTGGCAATTTCCTGTGCCTTCTCCACGGCACACTGACATATTCACATGACCTTCTGGTTCATGCGTGTGTGTGTCAACATCCCCATTCTAGCTCTCCTCCCTCAGAGACTGAAACGATCTGGCCGACTGAACCTGCAGCAAACAGAGTATCTGGCAGGGCAGCGTCACCAAGGCCGAGAGTGCTGATGTGTGACTGTGTCCAAACAAGCGAGGATAAACTAGAGGAGCGTTCGACCCCGGAGCAAGTTATACACAGTTGGAGACTGTGTATAACACATTGTAACTCCCTTTTACTGTGAAAATGAACATAGCTCTCCTTTTTTGTGTGAAAATGAGCACAGCTCTCACTTTTATTGTGAAAATGAACACAGCTCTCCCTTTCACTGTGAAAATGAACATAGCTCTCCCTTTTTGTGTGAAAATGAACACAGCTCTCACTTTTATTGTGAAAAAGAACATAGCTCTCCCTTTCACTGTGAAAATGAACATAACTCTCCTTTTTTGTGTGAAAATGAACACAGCTCTCACTTTTATTGTGAAAAAGAACATAGCTCTCCCTTTCACTGTGAAAATGAACATAGCTCTAACTTATTGTTAAAATGAACATAGCTCTCCCTTTGATTGTGAGAATGAAACATAACTCTCTCTCTTTGATTGTGCAAAACGAAGAGGGGACATCTGTGCTCCCCACGCTCAGAACTGATCCCATGACTGAGACGGTTGAATCATGTCATTGTAGATAACTTGCTCCCTCGGGCTTCCTCCAAATCAGTGTCAGCCCACGCTGCAAAAGCAACCAATGACAAAGCTCGATTCACGTACACGATCAAATCGTCAATGAATTGAGGAAGCTTTGGGGGTTGTCGGTTCAATCTAACTATGCTGTGTTGTTAGGTTGTGAGGAGATTACGAGGAGTCTGCGTACTGTTGGCCAGGTAGGAGACATGGGATGAATGTGGAATCTTTGTTCCCACAGCTGTAGATACCAGCTATTTGACTTGGGCTGCTGGACAAAGCAGATTTCTTTGTTGCCAAGACAGCAAGAAGACATCAAACAAATGAACAAGCAAACAAAACTACAAAAAGGAATTATGGGGGGGATATATTCTTTTTTTTGTGGGGGGGGGGAGTGGAGCGAAACCAAGCACAGTGAGGGAGTGAGAGTGAGAGAGAGACAGAGAGACCAGTTTGGAGGATTTTATTTGAATGCAGGTCTCTCCTGCAGTCTGATATCTCTTTATTAGTTCCAACCACACAGCACTATCGTATGAATAGGCCTCTTCCGAAAAGAAACCCCATCTCCCTCAGAGATATCAAAGCCTTATGAGCACAAATAAGAAATTGGCAGATTTCCTTTTCTGCCCGTGGCAGAGGAGCAAAGTCTCAATCGCTCGGAAAGTGGTTTTCGGCGAGAGAGACGTCTGAGGAATGTGATGGTGAATGTAGAGTAGAAATAATTCCATCTTTCTGTAAAAACGTCCAACACCAAGACATTGAACATGAAGGTTTAATGAGTCTTTTCTATGTGGACAGGACAGGATACCTGTCAATAGAAAAAGCAATTTCTAAACAATTTCTCCATTATAGCTATATGAAATTCATTCATTGGATTTCATTCCAATGAAAAGATATGACCTCAGGACAAGAGACGAATAAACAAGGGAACGACATCATCCTCCGCTGTCCTCGATCGACCTCGACACTAACACGTTCGAACCCGACTCGTCCTAATCTCAGGGGGTCATCTCGCTCGTTCTAATCTCCCTCGCTCCAAGGGGGGTCCTCATCTACATAGATGAGAAATATCAATCCTCGGCAGATGGAAGGCAAACCTGATTTCCCCATGAGCCACAGCTTCGCGAGGAGAGGACAACGGCTGGATAAGGTCACGACCAAGCTTCTGTTTGCATAAAGCGATGACGTTAACCTTTAGCTTGAGCGACCTGGGTTGGCTGGAGGGTTGAGCCTGAGAAGAGGCCTTCCAGACGGCCACCGTCTGCCCTCCAGCGCTCTGTCGTCATGGCGGCGCCGGGCGCAACACCTAACAGGTGCTCGCACAACACCCAGCTGCCGGATGACTCACTGTGAGTCATGGGGGCTCACACACACACACACACACACACGCATGCACACACACACATGTGGGAGCATGAAGAGAGGGACTGAGGGGGGCGGAGTTTTCACTGTTTCAAATGTTATGTCCTAAATAACGAGAACAGCTTGATGGGAGAATAAACTAAAATGAACAGATGTAATTATCCAAAGCAATTTGCACTAATTACAAATTGTTCAATTGCAGATGAACCAAACGGGCTTCGGAGCAGTCAGGGCAGTGTGCAGAACCTGCTTGCTCGAGTGCGTTCGAACTCCTTAACATCCTAATCTGTGGTCGGGCAGCAGGCTTCATATGAACCAGTATAGTCACAAAAGGCCAAGGACTTTTGTTTTCTGGCTTTCTCTCCTGCGCCCATCATCATCGTGCATCTATCACCATTTAGTCACTGCCAGCTGTGATCATGTGACCTGGCAAATGTGTCGGGAGGGGGGGGGGCGGCTCTTTTTCACAGGAACAGATAAGTGTGTGAGTATGGGGGGGGGGGCGTTATGACTGGCATGAGAAATGTTCAACAGGAAGCAGGGGGCTCTGCCATGAGACCAGGCTGGCAGGGAGGCAGGGAGGGATGGAGGGAACAGGAAACAGCGAGAAACACACAATGGGGTCGTGAGGAGCGGCGTAACCGGAGCCTTGCCGCTGTCCATCAGTCATTCAGCCGCTCGTGCCCGCAGACAAAGACAAGCGTCCAGGGAAACGTGGAGAGAACAATCCTCTGTGTGCGCAGAGATCCAGCTACCCGCTCCGGTTCCTCTCAGTCTGGGATAATACCAGACCCACTGACTGGCACAACCATTAGCATTAATAAAGGACTCAAAGTGAGCCATGTCTGACGTAACACACTGTGGTTGGGGGGCGTTTGGGGGGTGATTTGACACACCACCTCTTGCTCTCTTGTCAAAATGACAGAGCGACACTGCCGTCCGATCGTTCCGACAGATGCCAGACAGATCCATCTTTGATGCGTCTTCGCGCCGAGAATGTTTACACGCCGTTAGGCTCAAGCCAAGTGGTGCGAAGCCAACGGGCTTAGTAAGACACGCTCCACCTCTCGTCCAATGGCGTGAGGTCGCGTGACCCCACTCTCAGCGATTGGTTGGGCTGACGAGGGAGGCCCGCGTGGTGGAAGGGTGCCATGGACGCAGGGCACACGTCTGTCCGCATGGAGCCTGTGTCGTGGGGAGGGATGAGGGCCCACAGGAAGGTCTGCCTCCCTTCCCCCTCCCTGCCCCGGGGGAACATCAGGATGTTGTTCCCTTCTCTCTGACTGCGGAGAGGCAGGAATGTAGCAGGAAATGGACAGACGGACAACTTCCCTCCTTTGTTGACATGGAAGATTGGGATCGCGCAAATGTGTCCCTCTCCGGCTAGATTCTGTTCCCTCTCCCTCCACCCCGCTGCCATCTCTCTCAAGATCTCCTCATCAAACACAACGAGCAGAAAAATGCAGCAGCAACAACAACAACAACAACAACAACAAAGATTTCAATGAACCGCAGTGAAAAAATGAGGAAGTGATATTACTCCCAAGCATGTTTTTAGTGCCTCAAGGCAACTCTGGAAAGACAGTGCTGCCAAAGAAACCTATTGTTGCATAACACATCCTTGTAAGCAGAAATAAACTCCGAAACTGGGTCAATATCACTGAACGATAAACGATGGGGACAGGGGACTGCTTCTACACGGGCAAAAAGTAGGACTGAGCGAGTCTATACATGCATTATTTCACCACGGCAGACAGAAAGACTCATAGCGAGTGTCTTGGATCTGGCTGAGTGACAGTATCTGAACTTGCATCTCGCAGAGCTTAGCCTCCGAGTCAGAGACCAAACGGTTGGATCAGGCTGACAGATGTCTGCCTTCCTGGCGAAAACATTTTAAAAAATCAACAGTGGGGAGGACTGGGAGAAATCTGGAGTAAAAGACTTGTGTTTCATCCACGGCCGGTAAGCCTGTCCCCACCTTACCTCCTACCCATTTGTTGTCTCCTCCTCTTCTACTTTTCGCCTCTCTCTTACCCATTCCACCCCTCTCATTACTTCTCCCTCACTCTCCCTCGCTCCCTCTCCCTTTCTCCCTCCCCCTCTTTCCCTTCCTTCCTCCCCTTCGATACTTTAGCAGACATGATGATTCCACGCTGCATGTGATGCGTCTATGTGATGCGAGATAGAGGCTGTTCCGTTTCTAAGAGGTCTAAGAGCGATGTGCCAGAGTGAAAGCCAATTGTGTGGTCTTGTCCGAACATACACATGCAGGTGACATGCAGGTGCGGGTCTGCTGTGTGTCCCACGACAGATCTGTACAGAGTGGCTGTGTGTAAGACAGTGTGTGTGTGTATGACAGTGTGTGTGTGTATGACGTTGTGTGTGTGTAAGAGTGTGTGTGTATGACGGTGCGTGTGTGTGTAAGAGTGTGTGTGTGTAAGACAGTGTGTGTGTGTGTGTGTAAGACAGTGTGTGTGTGTGTATGACAGTGTGCGTGTGTGTATGACGGTGCGTGTGTGTATGACAGTGTGTGTGTGTGTATGTCAGTGTGTGTGTGTGTGTGACAGTGTGCACGGCCGCTTGGCAGAGTGCAAGCGATGCAGAGACTCCTACGAAGCGGTTTCACGGCGACGCTGCTCTTTGTGATAAGCAGATTCACGGCTCGCTGGAGTGTGGTGGAAGGTGTCAGCGCAAGAGCTCTCGGAGAATAACAGGCCAATTAGGAGCCGATACTGATTGCCAGGGGAATCAGGTTGCTAATGAGCGACTCCATCGTAGAGCGCAGGTCTAGTTATCACAGCAGGGAGCCCAAGGGACAGTTTGACACATTACAGATCCACACAATTGCGTCACAGTGAAAACTTTGGATGTATCGTTTAATCAGGACACATCAGAGAGAAAGAGGGAGGACAGGAAGGGAGTGGGGGAGAGATGGAGGAGAATGAAAGGGCAAGAGAGAGAAGAAGGACTAAGAGAGAGAGACGGAGGAGGAGAGAGAGACGGAGGAAAGAGAGAGACGCTGACCTTTGACCTGTGCACCTCCCCATCGTCGTCTTCTCCGCCCACGCCCAGGATCTTGCGGGTCTTGAGCCGGCTGACCAGGTCTGTCTGACTGTGCTTCTTCATCAGAGGAGGGTGTGGTTTAGAAGACATGGTCTCAAATCCTGGAAGGAGGGAGGGAGGGAGGGGTTGTCAGAAAGCTACCATGGAAACCTTTGATCAGCGCAAACAGCAGTGAAGTGGCGCCGATGTTTCCTTCTGCGCAGCGACCTGACGCAAGATGGTCATTACTTTTTTAAGATCGGCCCTGTAAGAATACTTCTTCAAACCTAAAGGTCACTGTTGGTCAAGTGCACTATGGGTAGTGTGTTTAAAAAGAGGTTAAGGATGCTGACCCAGACTACTGAGATGCTTCTGGAACGCTCCTCCTGTCCTGGAGCCAGACAACCTGGACTGCTGACTGGCTCACAGTGACAGGTGCCTACTCAGCTATCTCCTACGTATGATGTGAGCGCACACACACACACACACACACACACAGAACACACACAATGCAAACACACACCATGTGCAGACTGTTGTAAGGAGAGACGTCTGCTCTCTCTGGAGACAGAGGGTCTAACAAATCGATCAGGTTCCACCATCAGCAGATTTGGTTACAGTGCTCTGAATGCAGTGCCCAGGTGCGAGAGCTTAACAAGCCACGAGGGTGCCCACAGTCCGTCCACATCTCAGACACCGACACCTGCACCCCCTCCTTTCAGCTGACACTGCCGTGTTGTGCTTCACCATATCGCTGTACTGACACTGAGCTGCGTCGTGTTGGACAGAAAGCTTCCCTTCATGCTTGGGGGTGGTTGTTTTTTTAAATCAGTGGCTGTAACAGGGAACCCTAGACTCGCAGCTTCCTGGGTCACAGTACAGATGTGAGGCAGGTTAGAACAGACAGGGGAAGGGAGGAAGTGACATCAGCTACGACACAGGTCATTGGAGCCTGGAGGGAAAGTAAGTCAGGTCACCACACAACCCTAAGGGGCCTAGAACAAGGCACGTACACACAAACATCACTAGTTCCGGCACTTGAACAACATCTTGTGGACAGCGAATGCCAAGAAACCTTATTGAGTTCAGTTTTTTGTGTGTTTTTTTTTTAGATGTGACCTTGGACACGGACCCGTGGGACGTACCGCCCCCCACACTTCCCCCCCCAAAAAACGGTTAACATTTGAAGGTCAAAAAACTGAACAATGAACAATTTGTCAACGACATTTAATGAATGGTCCTCAGTTTGGTGAGGAGGAGAAAAGAAAATCATTCACAATCAATTTGAAGAGACGCAGGACAAAAAGGCAACAGGCACGGCATTGTGGGTAAGAAGACAGAGTCGTGTGCCTTCCTGAAGCCAGTATTAACTCAGCAAGAAGAGCAAAGTGCCCATTACTGAAGGTTTACAGAGAAAAAGCAACATGTTAGATCGGGGGAAAAAAAAACATGTTTATTATTGGGTGTTTATCTCAAATGCCAAACAGCTAAGCTGGGCTCTGGAGAGACAGTGTGTGTGTGTGTGTGTGTGCGCATGTGGGAGAGAGAGTGAGTGAGCGGGCGAGGGATTGGAGAAAGGGTCACTGAGAAGGTTGTTATCTACCTGAGTTGGGCCAAACTATACGCGCCGATTTTGTGAAACAGGAGCTGGTGGTTTCCGGGTTCTTGTCTCGGCGCAGAGAAACAGTAAATACACAACTGACAGGAAGTGATGAAACTAGTTCAACACTGGACAGGAAGTACCTCACCGAAGGTCACATTCCAGCCTGCATGTGTCAGTGAAACATTGGCTCTAACACACTCCTTGTAACTTCAGAAAACAGCCACAGAACAGTGTTTGATCCATGGGGTGTCCCAATATGGGTGATGGTACCAACATACATGCAAAAAGCACCAAAGAAGAAGACCAGAGTGTGGAGTGAAAGAGCGCAGGGGATTTCTATCCATTGATCCGATTCCTAACCTCAGAAGGATCCAATCTGTTGTGTTGCATTATTGAAGATCTTCCTCCAGGATCCTGCCTCATCCACAGATACACAATGTCCTCTACTCTCTGCGAGAGACATGTTTACTACCAGACCTACCGTAGTAAATCAGGCAGTGGAACAGCCCTCATGCCAGGAACAAGAAGCACAGGAGGCCAATCATCTATGGTGCCTTTCATCTGTAGGACTATTACTACTTACTACTTACTACTACTTACTAGGCTTATATCATTGGAACAGACGTTTCTGTACATTGACCGAAGGCACTCAAAGCTCATATGTTTCATGTGATACTCCAGTAATGGTATTCCGGGCCATTATTTAAGTCCCACAGCATGCTAGGTTGGGTCTGTACGAGTGACCAATACCAACCCCTGTGATCTCCAGTGAAAGAACACAGAAATATCTGTGCCTCCCTGCTAGTCCCAGAGATCCTGACGTTCTGGCCCTGCTGCCCTCACGTCTCACCCCTTCCATAATTTCCCTGCATCTCAAGTCATCCCTCCTTGACTCGCCTGAGTAATGGTGATGCAGTTACCTAGCAACGGCCAATGGAGTGCCTCCTCTTTATTATTGAAACCAGCTTTGACTAGGAGGTATTCTTTCGAAGGAGCCTCGCTGTTCTCCTTTGCCGTCAAAAATTGATGTCGCGATGGGCGGCCGAACACTCTCTCTCTCTGTTGACGCGGAGGGATTGGAGACGGCTCATCCCCCTCTCCTCGCCACCGACGCGGTGTTCAGGCGTGAGCTCTGCAGGTGGGTCTGGACGGGAGTTGAGGCAGTGAGAACGGAGAAGATCTTCTCCAAGGGACTAACTAAAACATGGCATTATCCCAGCAGCCTTCTCTTAAGGCACCGTGAGCCCGCGTTCCTTCAGCAGCGAGGTGGAATGTTTGTTCCGGCAGCTGAACTTGCGTAACACCCACCAGGCCAAACCGCTCCACTCAGGCTGAAAGGGACTGAAGCAGAAAACTCTTAATAAAACAGCGTATTTGTTATTTATAGCACATTCAAATGAGGAGAGAAGAGAGTATTAACATAGTAGTTGGGTTGAGTGAAAAAGCAATTGGACGCCGATTGCCATGAAGTAGAAGTGTGATGCTAATTATCCCTGTAGAAGCAGACAGGATGCTAGAGCTGTTGCCATAAGAGTGGATTGCAGATACTCTAGTATTTCCCTCTTTCTTTACGTGACTGAACTGCGACAGTCTCCCCTATTTCACTCCGGCAGAAGACATTCCATCAGTCTGAGGGCGAGTCTGCTCCAAGAATGAATGGACTGCAATCCTCTAATCGAATGATAACACCATTATCATATTTCCATTTGAACTAAAGCATAGAGGAGTCGTATAACAAAAGCTGCCAGTCTATCTCCAATAAAACCTTAACTGCATCCATCAATCTGCCAGCCAATCGCAGGTCTCTCCTATCTCCTCTGGCGTGTGCTTTAAGTAATGTTGAAAACCTTTCAAGGTTCCCATCCAGCTTTTTTATAGTGCTTGAGGGAGGACTGCTCTCGCTGTCTCTCTCTCTCTCTCGCTGTCTCTCTCTCTCTCGTTGTCTCTCTCTCTCGTTGTCTCTCTCTCTCGTTGTCTCTCTCTCTCGTTGTCTCTCTCTCTCGTTGTCTCTCTCTCTCGCTTGTTTGCATGCTGACGCCAACAACACACTCATTCGACTAAAGCTGAATGGCAAATTCATCAATTGATTTGGATGAGAGACAATGTTCTCCCACCCCTCACTCCCCCCCCCCACACACACACACTTCCAAGATCATTAAACATGTCTTGGCATAGAGTCAATTCATTTCCCTCCCAGAGGTGCAGAAAAACAATCAGACATTGAACACATGCATATGAATTAAGGACCAGGGGAGGGGAGAGCGAGCCCACCTCGAGCAGAAGGATGAAGCTAAATCCTGGAATGGCAACACTGATAAACCCCGGTGTCAATATGAAAGAGAGTTCCAAGGAAACAGTCTTTCGTCTAATCCCTGTATCAGGTGGAATTAAGCTCGGGCTCTGTTACTGAGTAAACAAAGGCACTTGGAAGACTTGGACGGAACTGCGACAAGACAGATTGGACGTATGGGAGAGTGCGTGCACAAGTGTCTCAACACTCTCCGTTGTCCTCTCTCGCAAAACGAGGCGTCGGTACCCACAGTTCCCCGACAAACGGCCTAGTCCTTTTACCAGCAAAGTTCTGGATCTGCGTTGGAACCAAACGAAAAGATAAGGGGCAGAGTGCTCGCACTGAGCATGTGCGGAAGTGCCCCAGACATCGGACCGCCGTGTCTGCCGCCTTATCTCCAGGAACCGTCGGTGCATCGTCGAAGGCGTTCCACCTCTCGCTTCCGACACGGAGCTGATGTTGAAGGTGAAACAGGAACCAGCAGACACGCTCCGCCGCTGCCTGAAGGAGATGTGCTGGTTTATTTGGAGGGGAAGAGAGGTGCTGACAACAGGAAGTCTCCACTCTTGTGCTCTGCTGGAATAACAGGAGGCAGTGGGGGGGGGGGGGATGCCAGACGTCTTAACGACATTAACAGGCAGAGCTGGGCAGCGTGGTGTGCCAGTAGCCAGAGGGAGCCAGCCAGCCCAAAAGGCTTGGCTGACAGCACGAAAGGCAAGCGTTGGAAAAGAAACCTGGTACGAATCCCAGCAGTGGGGGGGGGGCGCCGACACCCCTGATCCCAATCAGAGGTGACGAATTGAAACACCGTCGCTATACACAGGAAGCACAGTAGATCCCTTTCAATTTACTTCCTGTCTGTACGACTGAACCTCTAATCGCCATCCACGTCCCCTGGATCTCTCCTTCGTTCCTGTTTCTCCATCTCTCTTGCCCACTCGTTTCCCCTTCTCTCTCTCTCTCTCTCTCTCTCAAAACTGGGGCCCTAAGCTCCTCATGGGACATGCTGCCTCTGACAGACTCCAGCAGTAAACAAGAAGAGGGGGGGTTGGTAGAGAGTGAAAAGTGGTGGAGGAGGGTTTAAGATGAGGTTGGAGGGTGGTAGTGTTGAAAGGTGGAGGACAGCTGATACGAGCTCTGGCGTGTCCAGCAGCGAATGTCGAGGGCTTCCGCATCCAGTCTTTTACCAACATAATTTCAAGGGCTGTCAGATGAGCTTAGGGAGACTGACGGGTGAGTGTGTGACTGGAGAACACAGCTGGGTCTCCCTGGTCCCCTGGTGGGTTAAACAGGAACCAGCCCTCCCATCCTTTCTCTCTCCCCTGTCTTCTCTCCACCTCCCCTCCTCCCTCCACCTCCCCTCCTCCCTCCGTATCACTCTTCTCCCTTCCCTCTCTCGGTCCCTCCCTCCCCCCCGTTCTCCACATCAGGTTATAACAATCTGTCACTGTCTTGATCACAGGAGTTGTGATGGGGTCTGCCCCTGTTCTGAAGGGAAGGGGCAGAGCTAAGGATGGGTTGTTGTCACCCACTGTCTGTCTGCTATGGGCACGCTAGCAGTGGCACGCTAGCAGTGGCATGCTAGCAGTGGCATGCTAGCAGTGGCATGCTAGCAGTGCCCTGCTTTTAGTAGCCTTCTTTTAGAACGTAGCATGCTAGCGGTGGCATGCAAGCGGTGGCATGTGATTAGCAGCGTGCTAGCAGTGACGTGCTGTTAATACCGGCATGTTATTTGTCGCACACTAGCTTTTAGCAGCAGTCGCTGCTCTTAGCGTCGTAGTTTGCTCTTAGCGGTATGCTAGAGGTTGGGTGCTAACAGTAGCATGCTGTTGGTAGCGTGCTAGGATTGGGAGTACAGCTGCATGCTCTGGAGCTGCAGGGGCAGACGTGAGGCAAAGCAGACCTGACACTCTCTGCTGGGAGGTGAATCATCTCACCGGAGAAAAGCACCGGCAACTCCTGCGGCTCAACCAGCACTCAGCCACTAAGAGCAGATAAGAGAGGCCACCTTTTACCGAGACCTAAACAATAGCAACAACCGAGGCGGTGTTGAGGATCTACAGAGCCCAGCGTCTTCCGCTCTGCTGGGGAAGTAATGCCAGGCTAAGAGCTCGGAGCAAGTTTGAAACAGGCGCAAATGGACCGTGCTCATTTGAAGTGCTGCGTGGACTATTTGTCAATGTGAATCATGGTAAATATGCCATCTAATCGCAAATAGCCCTAGTGGAGTTCAATGAATGTGTGAGACTTAGAGGCTGTTTAAGGAAACAAAACATGTTTCCAGATACAAGGTTTCAGCACGGCATCAAAGTTGTGCACATCTCATGTACTACACTCTCTCTTCTTTCCATCTCGTTCACCGTCAGCTTCATCCTATTCCCAAATGAACGCTGAGAGGAGGTTAACATGGTGGCTTCCGACAGCTTCCAGAACACACACACACACACACTCGCACACACACACAGAGTGCCACTGCATAGCAACCTATCGTGAGGGGATGAATTGGAGTCACAGGTTGTTGGAAATGCCAGATGTTAACTGCTTGTTGCCAAGGAACAGTTACCACAGTTGGCAGAGGCTAATTCATGGACCTTATAATGCTGGCTTAATGAGTTTTGAGATAAGAGACGCGCTTTCTAAACCTTGTTTGCTCCCAATCCACAATGTACTGCTTCGCTGTTTAGAATGCAACAGGTGTAGTGAGTGGATCCTGAGTGGATTCTATACATGCTTAAGTGCTGCAAGTAACCCTATACCAACTTTAAAGCATCATTCAGGCACCACTGGCTGAAAGAGCACTTTGGACCAATGAGGAGTCCTCTCCAGTGACTGAGAGCACTTTGGACCAATGAGGAGTTCTCTTCGGTGACTGAGAGCACTTCAGACCAATAAAGAGCTCTCTACCGTGTTCCCTGAGTGCTCACCTCCACTCCTAATCAAACCAGGCAGTATTTCATTCATTATACAGCTAGCAACATGTACTACGTTGTAAACACTAGCGCCCTTGAAGGCAAACATGGGCCCTGCGATGCCTTTTCCAGACACGAAGCAGACTTGTAGCACGCGGCAACTAAGAACCCAGGACAAAAATCCATCCCAACACACACACAAATCAATCATACAAAAACAAATGCAAAAGTGATTTCCTGCGAGACACTGTAAGCCCCTAATGGTTGTTTTAGAATGATTATCCAAAGACCAAGAGCGGTAGCGGGAGAGACAGGGGAGGGAGGGGGGGGTTCTTAAACTCCTGTTAACTTAATACATTTGTAAGAAGAAAGCCCAGAGAAATGGGAGGGGCTTGTGTGAGGGAGAGATCATGCTTTACCAAAGCACTTATTACCAGTCGTGGCAAATGTTGCAGGCTACTAAGCAGGAGCAGACAGAAAGAACAGAGAACTTAAGATCCCTCTTATGTTCGCTGCACTTCCAGATTCAAAAGGCTACTTCTTGTTTTGATGACAGGCAGGTAGAGGAGATAGAGAGGAGCTAATCTGTTTCCTCCAAGCGAGTGAGTGTCTGGGCAGGTTAGGCAGACAGATGGTCAACTGTCACCTGAGGGGATCCTAGGATGAGGTTAGGGTCAGAGGTCAGGATCTGGAGGAGGAGAGCACAGCACGTCGTCTGAAGAACCCCAGGTTCATCCGAGGGTCCAGAAGTGCGAACGACATCAAAAGCATCAAAGCATCAAGAGCTGCAAGACACTAATCCTGTTAAGATGTTTCATGCTTCATTGGTAAAAACTAGAAGAAGAAAAAAATTCAAGTGTGCCATAAATCAGAAACAAATGTTCCACCACCCTTGAAGGAAACCAGGTGTTTGTACTTAAGTCCTTCTCAATAAAGTTTTGGCCTTCTACATAATGTGTCTGTATATGTGTGTATGTCAAGCGTTAGAACGGCCTCATCGACAACCTGCGCCCTCCCAAACACCATCATGACTGTTCCCTCACGCTCTACCTGGTTGCTAGGCAACCTGGCTGATGACGGACATCGTTCGATTGAGGGCTTGGTTTGCGTCACGGAGTGCATCTTCATGAACAGGATAAATTGTCTTATAAAAGCACACAGACTAAACAATTCCATCTGCCACAGAGACTAAACAATTCAGTCTGCCCTCCCTGCTCCCCTCTCCGTTATGCTCAAATCCCCCAAATTATCTGCCTCTACGATCCAAACAATTTAGATTTCGTTGTCCAAGGGTCCGGCTTGCTGTACCTGTTGTCACTGCATCACGGACTGGGCCGTCTCTCTTGAATCTGGACATGACACAAGAAAGTGAGTCTCTGTGGTAATTGAATCATTTCTACCATCAGTTCCCTGCAGGTGAACTCCCAGGGGTGAAGAAAACATTCCAGTTCCAACGACTGAGCGGCACCATGTTTTCCCTCTCCTCCATTTCTCAAGAACCCAATCAACATGGAGACAGCGCGCGATGTGTAATTAGCATAGCATGCAGGCTGTATGCTCAATATCACCCCCCCCCCCTCTGAGTTTCATTCCAAACACTGGATACATGTCACGCACAGTTCACAGAGGGCAGCCATGCTGCCGCAAATCCGATCGATCAAGAAACTTGAGTGGTGAAAAACCCATTACGACAGCGGTAAAAAAAGTCTGCATTTTGTTGCCTACTGCTGTTCTCATAGCTAGTAGCTTAGGGTCTGGTAGGCTACGTCTAACAGCCTGTCACTCTTTCCCAGTTTCAGTCTACCACAGGTATCATTCCTTCCCCTCAAACACCTTTCAACTGACTATGCTGTGTCTCCCTTTGGCTCTTCCCATTATGGGTTTGTGCCAGCAGCCCAAGGGACACCTCCAGCTGTCCTTGCTCCTTCGGTACCCAGGAAGTTGTTTAGCCGTCGATTAGGCTAAAGTGTTTCCTTAATCATCATCATCATCATCATCATCATCAGGTAGAGAACATTCCACACACCAAAAAGCAGCTCGTCTTTGAAGTTGTTGCTTGTTTGTCACGGTACGTTGTACGGTCACGGTACGTTGTACCGGCGAGGTACGTTGTACCGGCGAGGTACGTTGTACCGGCGAGGTACGTTGTCCCGGCGAGGATGGCAAACGATAAAGGAGAAGGG
Source organism: Plecoglossus altivelis (assembly GCA_036571765.1). Taxonomy (NCBI): domain Eukaryota; kingdom Metazoa; phylum Chordata; class Actinopteri; order Osmeriformes; family Plecoglossidae; genus Plecoglossus; species Plecoglossus altivelis. Next base: position 16,561,547 of record BROE01000003.1, read on the forward strand.
GACAGAGAAGCAGTAGAAAGTACCCGATATGTCATGAGGAAGATTAGAGTATCTTGTTCTATTGCATGAAAGGCTACATTAGACGACACCAGACACATTCACCATGAGCTTTATGCCTTTTGTTTTAGCATGTGTGTGCTTATCTTAGTTCTCCGAGGTTTCAAGCTTCCTGTTAGTTCTTCGACCGCTTGCGGAATCGTTGCCTGACTGCCAGAATAGCTACTGAGAACAACTCTGTTTAAAAGGATTTCTCTTTGCTTTTCGCAGAAGCAGAAAAGACAAACTCCCCCCCCCTCCCTCCCCCCCAGCGTGTATGAATGTGTGTAGCTCAGAATGCGAGGCAGTGGCTTTGATCCGAGGGGGCCGCTTCGTTTCACACATGCTCCCAGCTAGGAAGCCAAAGACAACCAAAAGAGTGTGGTGCCATAGAACAATCTCTTTCAATAGGCCACCAGCACAGTAGAAATAACATATAAAAAGGCCTATGTGGCCCTAATAATCCGCCTCGCATTCAGTGGGAAAAATAATGACCTGTTTGTCTTTGAGGCTGTAACGGCTGTGAAGGTGGCGTACGGTCCATATGCATGTGTGCGTGTGTGTGTGTGTGTGCGTGTATGCATGCGTGTGTATGTGTATGTATGCGTGTGTGTGTATGTATGTATGCGTGTGTGTGTGTGTATGTGTGTGTGTATGCGTGTGTGCTGTAATGTGCAGAGGAAATCTGTGAGGAAATTCGTTCAAGATTTCAAAGATCTGACACCCCTGAACATCAAACATGGGAAGAGTCCATTTGTTTGGATTTACGGGGGTGGTCTGAGTGGACTAGGTACTCACATGGGCATGTCTGTAATGAAGGTGTCCTGCCATACCACTGGGTATCTGGGACATCCCCCCCCCCTCCACAGCCTGCTATTCAGGTTTTCACAGAACAATCCTGCCTGCAGGGGACATGAGAGTTTACACAGCAACAAATGACTGAATCAACACACACACCTAGGTACAGACCCAATCATGAAGACATTGTCTGTCTTGCCATGAAGAGTCCCTGGAGTGGATATTGGATGCACACTCAGACAGATAAGACACACAGAAACACGCAGAAGAATGCATGCTCCGATGGCAGCAATCACCCTTGGAAGAGGCATAAATCAAAAAGCACATTAAAAGTTAATTTAACCTCAAGCACAGCACACATAGGCCACGTTCAACCACCTAGGGATTGGAATCTGCACTGAACATCCAAACATTTAAAAGACAGGAGCAGTTTCATGCCAGCTATGGAGGGATACACAAAGCAGGGGAGACATTGAGCAGCATTAAACAGGCTTCTGAGATTTGATTTGGATATTTCCCTAAGCAGAAAGCATGAGTCAGTACCCAAGCTTGGAACCTGAAGAGCAACCTTTGGTGGCCAAGCCGAACATTAACAAAGAGACGTTTGTGAAGCATACCCCAATATAAAAACAAGACTCTGTAGTTGTAGGTTATGGAGAGGCTATCTGCTGCACTATCTGTACAGAGCTCCAACCACAACTAGCAGGCAGTAAAACCACCACAGGAAGAGGGATTTTCCGCCTGATGTAGCCTGGGACCAGCAACACTGAATCGCAACACACTCGTGCACCTGACATGCGCAGAGTTAAACCGGCGATCGCATGCAAAGCCACGCAACCACACTTACGTACATACTTACACACTCACTGCCATTCGGAAGGATCAGGGTTGGTCCTCGTGTGATAGAAGTGTCACCATGCAATCATTCAGGCTCAGCAGGTGGTCAGGTCATTTGGTTACATTTGCATACATCTGCATACATCCCCCACATATTTTCCACAGCTGTTAGTGCTGGTTACTTAAAAGAGCTCCCATTTGACAACATGAATAACTTAGCGCTCGGAGGTGCCAATCAGAAACGTCACCGAAAGTCAACGACGTCTGACGATGTGCGTCAGCAACATGCGTGCACCTTTACAGGATGTCTACGTTCACAGGTGTCCAAAACGTGTTCTCTTTAGCATCAAACATTTGACTTGTTGAAATCCAAAGAAGAATAACATCCCGTTGTCTGTCGTTTCTCAAGATTATACCTCGGTAGAGTTATGGTATGCCACATGCCAGGGCAAGGCAGCAATGCGTCACTGTGAACAGAATTGAACCGCGCCCAGGCACGGGAATAAAAGGGTAGGATTACTGGACTAGGGGTTTACCAAGTCCTCCAGTCACAGGAACAGGGCATCCCTTTTACAGTTGCATCACGTCAACATGACTACTCACCATTTAGATTACAGGAAGCGATTAAATTCTGCATTCCGGGACAGAACATGCCCAAATCTGGCCAAACCCACGAATGTGTCAGCGAATGCTCACGTTTAAGTGTTTGTTTATGCAGAGCGTAGCCTTACCTGGTATCCATGCATGGCATAGAGCAAAGCAGAACAAGATTATGGCCACAAAAAACATGCCATCAGTGAACATGGGAAGAAGTTGTCGGTTCAGATTGCGATCTTTGCCAGTCCAGATCTTTGTTTTATGAACTTAACAGATTTCACGGAGGGCGAATTTGCACATTTCTATTTTAGGAACAGTTTTCATCCAAGTATTCTCAGACTTAGTGAATATTAGAAGTACACCAAATGTGCACTGGTTCTGAATGGCTTTTGTTTGAACACCTCTACCATCTAAAAAGAAATATCAGAGCGCCTTCAATTCAACAGAAATGTACTAACCTCACAAGACAGCCCTTCACCAAAAACCATTAATAATACCCAACATCTAAGAAAACGCTGTCGTAATGAGCGATGGCCGCTCTGCGTTTGGCTCAGCGTCGACAGGGCAAAATTGAGGTCATCCAGGGTTTTCCCCTCTATTTGCTGCTCTAATGAAATCAGCGAGCAAATAAACGAAGGAAGGTGACAGTCTGCCGGAACTGTGGTCGTGTACTACCGTGACAGCCTCCGTGTCTATACCTCCGTGGTGACAGAGATAAAGTGATCATCTTTTGATCACTAGCAAACACGTCGCGAAGCAATACTATACTGGTTTTCTTCGTTTCACAACCTTCATGCGAGTCAAGTCGCTAGGAAGCTACGCGACACCGCAACACGTTCAACTTGGAAATGTGCTTCAGACACAAGCTCAGAGAGAGGGGGACAGCCTGGCGTAGATTCGTGCGCAAACACCAAGACGTGAAAGGGTGCTTTGTCTATATGGCCAGAGGGAAATGTGACACCACGTCATAAACACACACACACACACACACACAAACACACAGTACAAAGACACAGTCTGATTCCAAGCAACTGCTCCCTTCACACTCGCAGGAAACAGTGAGTGGCCCAAATGCCAGGCCAACGCTGCCCCTCCCTGATTTCAGAGTCTGTAAATAAAGATTCAATGACTGTGGCCTTTTACCATAGATAGACGTGCCTGGTGCCGTGTTGAACCTTATTGAGGGGAACAGACAGGGAGACAGAGAGATTTTCCAGAAGCCTGTAATGATGTCAGGTTATACTGCATGCTTGGATTACGTTATGGGATCCACAACCGCCACCTTACCCAAGTTAACACCGTCTGACTTTTGTCTGACTAACAATTGTCCTGCCGCCAAAAAAAAGAGGTTGCGGATGACTCGTGTCAAAACATGCCATTCAGCGTTCGCGTCGAGGACGACAGGTTGAAGAAACACAGCAAGATCGAAGAATGCCTTTTTGGCGGGCACCTGGACGGAGCGAGCGTCTAACGCTGTGTTCACACCAAACACAAGAGCTAATTATTCGCGCGGCCAGATTTCATGTGAAGTCACCGCGTTTGGTATGAACACAGCGCGAGAGGGCTGGGGGTTGGGGGGGGGGGGGCGGCGGCGGCCGACACGCTCGCTATAAACTTTAGACTCTCGCAATCTTTCGCGGCTCTTGCTGCGCTGCCCGGGAACATGTTTTCCCCGGTGCTCACGACCGGTCACAGCTGGGGGTAGCTGGTCCATCAGCACCGTGATACAAAAGCAATATCAGCAAATCACCAAGCAGCTTGCTTTTGCTAAGTCTTCTCCGTGGGACGTCCACTGATAGAGGCTATACAAGCTGTATGCATTCAGTATAGTCAGCATCTCTATCAAGGCCCACGGCTACTCCTGCTAACACAACGGACAGGATATTAAGGAAATTTGAGAGGAAGCTTCCAGGAATTATATCTTACCCCCCTTTTGATCCTGTCAAGGCCATTCTCAACCAGGAGAATCAAGGTCTGCTCCTCCTGTTACTAAGACAGTAAACTGAAAGATAGGTCTGAAACTATTGGTAAACTAGCACCGTTTAAAGGATTCTCCTGCAGCGAGCATTCGAAATGTTTTTCCTCATAGTGTAGCAGAAGAGATGGTTGGACGAAACTCCAAGACTAGAAGTAGCCTTAACCTGCAAGCTCAGTTACCAGAGCTCAGCGTCAGCAAGGATGAAAAATGAATGACCTCCACAGCTTCAGAACTCCTCACATAGAAGAGAGAAAGGCAGAATGTTAGGCAACAAGGCCTGGAGGAAGATAAGCTCGCTACGCTCACAGCCATTCCCAGGAAACCAACCTCACTCCACCAGGGTTGTTTAAGGCACAAAAGCCGCAGGCTAAGACAGGTCTAGAAGCGAGAAGCTGGCATGTGGCCAGTCTCGACGCAAACCCTAGACCGCAGTAGATGAACCCAAGCGGAATGCTGTAATGTAATTGTACAATTAGACCACTTCCACTACAGGGAGTAAACCCCCCCAACAATGAACATACTGGAAATGGCAGGACATGGCCACAGCCGTCATATGGTTTTCTGTGGACTTTTCAGAAACAGGAGGCTGCCTGCAGGGCCCGGTGAGACTGAGGGAGCAAGCCTCAAAGGGGTTAAATGCAGAGAGAAGGGGGTCACCATCTGGTTGTGCCACGCAGCTTGCAGTAAGAGTCTTCAGGGGGGAGAGGAGGGGGCGGAGGGGGGAGGAGAGCAGAGGAGGGGAGGGGGAGAGGAGTGGAGGGGAGGGGAGGGGAGGATGAGAGGGCGAGAGGAGAGGGAGAGGAAGAGGAGATCACTAACATCACTAAGAGCAGCTAGCTTCACAACACAGACCAACTCTGCCCCCCCCCCCACCGAAGCGAGAAGCTGGCATGTGGCCAGTCTCGACGCAAACCCTAAGACCGCAGTAGATGAACCCAAGCGAATGCTGTAATGTAATTGTACAATTAGACCACTTCCACTACAGGGAGTAAACCCCCCCAACAATGACATACTGGAAATGGCAGGACAATGGCCACAAGCCGTCATATGGTTTTCTGTGGACTTTTCAGAAACAGGGAGGCCTGCCTGCAGGGCCCGGTGAGACTTGAGGGAGCAAGCCTCAAAGGGGTTAAATGCAGAGAGAAGGGGGTCACCATGGTTGTGGCACTATGCCAGCTTGATAAGATCGTGTGAGGGTGAGGAGAGCGTGGGGGAGGAGGAGGGGCTAGGAGACCAGGGAGGGAGGGAGCAGGAGGGGTGGAGGAGGAGTGGGAGGGAGAGGATGAAGAGGGGAGGATGAGAGGGGCGAGAGGAGAGGGAGGAAGAGGAGATCACTAACATTCACTAAAGAGCAGCTAGCTTCACAACACAGACCAACTCTGCCCCCCCCCACCTCTCAACATTGAAAAACATCGAGCAGGTCGCGAACACATATCATCGTTGTCCTGGCTCAGCGAGAAGAGCTGAAGACACGCTTCGCCGAGTCTAACACAGACCCTGTGGTCGCTGCGGCGACAAGAGCCATCATCCACCACACCTCTCTCCCCCACCCTGCCCCTCCCCCTCCACCCTGCCGACATCATCTCCTTGGAGGCACAGAAAGACGAACGTCTCATTTCTCCACCTCTCCATCTCACCTCCACGCTTCCTCTCCCTTCGCTAATTAGAGGCCCTCCTCCTCACACAGGCCGTGTGTCATGTTGACTCCAGATCGCTGCATGATTAGAGAAAAGTGCTGCCATAGTAATTATGTTATAATTATGGGAAACACAAACGAAGAGGGCAAAATCATTCGCTGGGTGGCTGCTAGCAGGGAAAATTGAAAACCCATCCCAAAGCTCTGTTGTCGCCATAACATTGACTTCAGACAAAAGCAACTAGAAAGCTTTCAGCTGCCAAGTTGACCATTTAGCAAGTACCTTCTTCAGTCTTTGTTTACCTGATAAAATATGGTCAAATAGGCCCTTAGCCAAGTGGAATCCCTAATGGCCCATCGCGAAATATGGGCCGAAACGTTTGCAAACCTATGAGGCAGTTGGGAGCAGATTCCGTGGGGGGGGGACATATGCTGTGCAATACAGGCAGGTGATATTCTGTAACGATTTTCTATGCTAAAACTAGGCTACACTGAATCCCATGGGGATGGCACCATGTTCAGTGAAATGTCAACTGCACTGCATGAACACGCTTCCACACACCAGACATGGACAGTGCATTGTCTACTACGTTTCTTGTGCCTTTTCCATGGCCTTCAAACGGAGGAAGGTCCAACTGGTATAAACAAACGAGCCTTTCATTAGAAAACCATATTAAATTGTCATCACTGCTAGACTTGGTCCTCTACACGGTTGTTAAAACAGAAGAAAAAAAAAACGAGTTAAGACTCTTGAATACAGAAGTGGACGAACCACTCACATCATGTCAGTGCTTTTCCCTCCATCTGCAGGAAGGACGATAACATGACTAACTGGCACTGGGCTGTTTCTCTTGAAAATGGCTCGGTGCCCTCAGGCAGCGCTCTGGAAACACCGCTAATTTGTGTCCTCCGGGGCACTTTTGCAGAACAGTTGAGTTAGTGTTGGGAAAATAAAACATGAAATACGTACATATGATGAAGCAAGGACAGTGTTCTTACTTATACTTTGATTTCATTAAGTTTTACATTTACAAAATCAGCCAGTAGGAGGATGAAAAGAGGAAAGGAAGGAGTAATTCTATTACATCAAATGTATTACAGGGGGTAGACTTGGTAATTGAATTAATCATTGGCAGAAGTGTTGTTTTGAAAGCGGTTTGACTGGTAGCGGAGTTCAAGTCGGAGATTGACTTCAAAGACTATACTACAGCAGACCTGAAAATAACTTTCTGCCTTGCTTCTCTGCAAAGCAAAGACAACGTTTTCATGGCATAGCAATCAATCGTTTCATTGTAACGTTTCTGCTTGATTATGTCTCATGTTTCGAATAAAGTGAATATCTGACCCAAAACATTGAATGAGCACATGTGGACCTCCTCATGAAGCCACAAATAACTGTAGTTGAACGGACAGTTGACCATTATAAATGACACGATGATTATGAAATGTAAAAAAGGTTTAACAAGAAACTGACCACAAGGAACTGTCATTCTGCTACAGTCAGCCGTTGTAGTTGGCACTTTAATCTAAATACAGAAATTACAGCCTTGTTAGCTCTCCGATATTGAAGTTGTTTTCTATTGTTGTTAAATAATTCCACTATTCATCATAAATTCCGACACAGTAGGCTGGCTGTAGCAGACTGTTCTACACATTTTAAAGTGTAAACTGATTCACGTTTATAGTTGTTCTGAATATACTGACGTTTAAGAAACAGAACCGAATCATCTGCCTTAAGACTCAGGGACCTACTTATTAAGATAAATACAATGAAACGCAAAGAAAGACTAAACACAATAAAATCCCACGAAAAAAAGTATGCGGTTACTTACAATATGGTACGGAAACACGACAATCCAGAGAGTTCCTTTCACTCGTAGACAGTAACAAACGAGTGGGAAGACGCGAACATCGATGTTCTCTTAAGGTTCTCAAACAGTCTTGAAATCGAGAAAATCCGACAGTTGTACGCATTTACCGTAATGTAAAGGGTGCACATGACAGCGAAGGTAAAACGAACTTCTACCGTAATATGTAGAATGGTCGACACCATCAAAACAGTGCACGGTTGGTTACTTTAGTATTTTCTATTTATTTTGTTGTCCTCGTGAATGTCTGACTGATTGTTGTTGTTGGAAGATTAGGTCAATTAGAGAAAAGTCGTTACAGTTAGCCTATAGCCTAAAATACATCCGTATCCGTCATCAATAATTGATCCAGGCTCAGTTTCCCAGACATGCATGAGGGGTAGACTACAAACTTTTTCATTGAAAATCTTCCGTTTATTTTTCTCTTACCTCTTGGCTCAACAGAGTATATTGTGGAAAATGTGTTTACCATCATTTGTCCCTTTTAGAATTGAAGTTAACCTGCTCCTGCTTTTCTCCCGTAACAAACACACAATTTATGCAGTGCAAAAGTGAGTGAGATAAAAGGGTTTCCCGAGACCAAGACAGTCCCTAAATAGTGTTAGTGCTCATTTGCAATGAAGGCTGAGACGTACACAGCCCCAGAGAAGCCTGAAATGGCAGGGGAAGCTTATCACAGAACCACATCCAACCACATCCAACCTTTACTGACTAATCCTGTGGGAAGTCTTCCCACACACTCCTCTTACACTCCACAGCTGCGCCAACATCTCCCTATGGCGACCACCTAGCGATGAGCCGCGCAGGACCCGGATGGGAGAGTGAGAGGTGGCTTCCTCAGCTTAAATCCACACATGCGCTGGCATTGAATGGATTTTCTGTCTGTGCTTGCAGAGGTAATGCATCAACGTCTTGGGAGAGATGAGGTTTCGGGGGGGAGCCTCAATCTCTGCGCGACTCCCACGGACGCAGAGCGTTCGAAAGCAGGGACTGGATTTGTGGCGTTAGAGCCACAAATTGCTAATGCATTTGTGTGGACTCGGAGGGTTTTGTCTCGGGGGGAGGGAGGGAAAAGGGCGAGGGAGAAGGTTAGTCGATTATTGCGACGACGAGACGGATGGAAGATGGTGGCCCATCCTCAGGGAGGGTGTTTGACTGTCAGGCAGAAAGGAACGGTGGGACAATAATCCAGTCTGACTGGGCACTGATGAGGAGCCAGAGCCAAACAGCAGGAGGGGAGAAATGGGAGGACAGGGGGGAGAGACGGGGGAGGATCCACCTTTGTCACACACACAGGTGGAGCCTGCCCATCCTCATCCGATCCTCATCCAATATCCACGCTACCATGCTCTCTCTCTTTCTCTCTCTCTCTTTCTCTCTCTCTCTCTTTTTCTCTCTCTCTCTCATCGTCTCATCTCATCCTCCTATTTGGAAAGTAGACTCCATTATGACTTCATTGGTCTTTCTCGGTAACAACCCCACAGGTGGTGTGGATTGGTATATATCACTGTTATCTGTGTGTGTGTGTGTGTGTGTGTGTGTGTATGTGTGTGTGTCTGTGTGTGTGTGTGAGGACAGGGGTGCATGTCATTCTCAGATGCTAGAGGGCTGTAAATGACCGAGAATCGATCGTTAGTATAATTTCACTGCCAATCCACTGGTGATCTTTAGCATTTTAGCCTGCTTGGCTTGGAGGTGGGAGGTATTCAAGGTAAAGTGCAGCTTTCAGATGTCCGTGAGACTGGAGTGTTTTTTATCTGCTCTGCCTGTGTTTTGTGTTTGTACTGTGAACCCAGGACCTGTACCACTTGGTTTCGTCCCCAAAACGCCCCCAGAGTTAATCATTCTCCTGCCTCATCCTTTACTTTTGGATTAATAATTATTCTTCCTCCATTCAAACCTGGAGAGAAATAGCTTACTGATTCAATAGTCAAAATTAATAACAGCTCAAAATTAATAGGGCGACTAATCTCCTTTGCTGAGACTGATTAGAGAAAAGTTGAGAGCACCTTATTGACAGGAATGCTTTGAATTCCACTTTCTTTGTTGTCATTTGAACCCAAATTCAAAGCACGTAATGCCACTGCAGGTTTAAACTAGAGGTCCACATACGCCCACAACGTGAATCATGATGGTATGTTGTCATCTTATAATGAATACAGAACATTCTGTATATCCAAGAGGGAATATCTCCCTAAGGTCTTTGTAATTACTTGGCGCGTTTGAATTGTTGGATCAAAACAAACATTTCTCACTCTGTCGTCCTTTCAGAAAATAATGGCACCTTTTTTTTCGTATAAAAATATATTTCAGCTTTCTCACTGCCAAGTGCAAAGGAGGATATTTTTAGACCACACGCCTGATGTCGTTTCTGTTCAAGTTTAAGACAGAACGCGACGAAAACGAGCAGGCTTATCACATATTAATGTGTGAAACATCACGATCTGTTTATTGCCCCTACGCGAGTTGCAAATCTGATAGATGGAAGTTCAAAGAAAAACATGTAACGGTAAATCGGTGCCGTTCTGAAGGATGTTAATAGGTCTCAGCAATCAGACAACAAAAAGCCTTTAGCAAACAGCTGGCTTATTAATTCTCATCGTGAGCTAAGCTTGTTCTCAACAATAGATGGTTTGCAGGGGGTGCTGCTAATTCCATTGGCTTTTTAGCGGTGCGAGATAACTGATAACCTTAAGCAACAAACGCCGAGCAGACAGCAAACTGCGTCGTGCCTAAAGTACATTTGTTGGCTGCGACATTCATAATTATAAAAGATAGGAGGAAAAGTACACTTTTGCCAGAAAATCGTATGAGTCCTGCGGTAATTATAGCGTATATTTGTTTGCTGCGACATTCTTAATGATAAAAAATAGGAAGAAAAGTACACTTTTGCCAGAAAATGTTTTGAGTCCTGCGGTAATTATAGCGTGGCAGTTAGCGAAATATTGGCTCTCATTTAGTCATTACCTCATTGAGTATTATCGTCAATAACACTGTTTGCTCCTACATATATACTGCATTTACAGTGTGACCACATCCTGGAATTTGTTATAACCTGGTCATGTTTATTGAACCCTGGAGGAAATGGCTGATTACCAAGGTTAATCATTTGCCAGATGAGATATTTTTGCCAGGTCATGTCCACTACAGACTCACTGTCGGAAATCATCCCCTACTGTAAAAATTCAATGTCTCAGTTACAAGCAGCGACTAGCATGAAAAACATTGCATCGCTGAGGAAAAGTCTACCATAAATAACTTTAGTGGGAGTGTGCTATGCCTCATGCAGTGAATCCACAGAGTTAACACTTTGATATGGCCAACTTGGGGAACTCTGCTATGTCAGTCTGTCTGTTAATCAGGAGAGAAGGCTCTGAAGTTCCAGAAGAAATCTTCAATCAGTGCCTGGTGCAGCTCGAGTGCAGTTCCCAGCTCAGGGATTGGGGAGGTGGGGGGTGGGGGAGCAGGGAGGTGGGGTGGGCAGCAGGGAGGTGGGTGGGTGGGAAGCAGGGAGGTGGGGGAGCAGGGAAGTGGGGGTGGGGAAGCAGGGAGGGTGGGGGTGGGAGAGAAGAGAGTGGGGGGAAGGGTGTGTGTGGTTGTGTGTGTGTGTGGGGGGGGGGGGGTTGGCCTTGGGATGGAAAATACATTCGAATAGATGGGGAGTTAGATCGGAGTGGAGTCTGGCCTTGTTGCCGATGATGAAAGAGAAGGATGGAGCAGGGCTTGTGGCCTGGTCCGGGACAGGGAGAGAGATTAGCTGGTCGACACGCTTCAGTGACCCCACCCGGACTCCTCTCAGTTCGAGTTCACACCAGATGATTAATCAGCTCCCATCTTCACGCTTTCCACCTCTTTGAGGAAAAAAAAATGAGAGGAGGATGAAATCGATCACGGGTCCCATTTATTCAGCATCGGTGATGATTTGATGTGCTCTCGCCGCGTCTAAAGCGTAGCAAAGGGTCACTCTCTGCGGTGCTGAGACGTCAGTCTCCTCTAAAGATAGGACGCACAGATGTTCAGAGCTCAATGTTTCGAAAGGGTTCAAGCGAGGACACCTGATCAGCCGCACAGAGAGACGATGTTTCGATTTCAGCTTTGAAACCGTAGAAATATAGAGGAGTTAGACTCTCCGAAGAAGACAGAGAGATCAACGTCACTGGGGATGTTATATAAACCCTCAGGTTCTGTGAGACTCGGGTCATTAAGATGTTCTCATGTAAAGGATGCTATTGATTTGTACAGGGCCCTACCGCCAAGTCAGTCGTTAAATTGACGCGAAGCACAGGGACAGATAGTTCCCCAGTCTGGCTCACCTGGAGGGGAGTGGATCCCAGCTTGGAGCAGAGTGGATCCCTCCCTGGAGGACAGTGGATCCCAGCCTGCTTTTCTCACCACCGTAAAAACATGGCCTTTCTTCAGGAAAATCAAAAAGCGGATTTTATTTTTAAATGACGCCGACTTCCTTTAACACTCAGCCCCTTTCAGAGCCCTTTAGGGCTGTCTCTGGATTTGTTCATCTGGAACAAACTGTTACTGTGGGCATCACCAAGCCAATCCCATGCCTTGCCTCCTCTGACAGCGCTGCACAGCGCTGGTCGAGCACACATCGTCCTAGTGATTAGACACACTGTGGCGCCATAACGCCCCCTCACTACCTTGCTGGCATCTGCATCCCAGCCCTCGTATGTATTGTCTGTTGACAGTTGCTAGTTAATGATCTCTGGTAATCCTCAGTGCTTGGAGCCTGCAGATAATAGGAGAGGGAAAAAGAGAGGAGGGAGGGAGGGGGGGAGGGAGGGAGAGAGGG